>JAOTQQ010000005.1:22039605-22061686 GCA_026546715.1 Gallinago undulata
AGAGCAACCACAGGCCTCCAGGGGCTGGAGGCCAGACAGCCCCTCTGTGGAGTCTGATCTGAGCAGGCACAGTGTGTGGAAATGCTGGCAGCCGTTTTGAGTGGTGTCTGCATGGGAAGCTCCATGCTGTCACCATCACTGGCTCTGGCAGAGTGAAGCAAGTCCAGCCATCGGGATGACACATAAGGTGTCCACCTGCTGAGGAGGCTGACACCACTGACTAAAACTTTCATGTTCTCCACAGACACTAGCACTTCTAAAAACACTTTCAAAGACTTGTTTACAGTTCATGATAGGCCTGGAAAACTGACCAGCTGCTGTTATTTCTTTCCAGCTTGACTAGTTTTTCTCCATCTATATCTGAAGATAAAAAGACATCTCTCAGCCAAAAACCCCCAAGTACTTAGAGTCATAGAAGAGTATAAAAAGCAGGGCTTGAGGTGGCAACTGGAGCATAAAAACCATTTCTGAAGCACTTCTTCCTCTGCCCAGAAACCTTTCACAGCCAGGTTGTTATACACCAGTGATCCAGCACTTAAGACTGAGGTGGGCGATCAGAAGCAGGTGTCTAAGTCTGTTGGTGAAAGACCAGTGTCGAAGGGGCTTTTCTATCTGTCTGTACTGCTCAGCCAGCCCTCTGAATGCTGAACTGGAGCTCCCCTCTGGAGCTAGGACGAGTCTTCCTCCAGTTTGTGCCAAGGTCACCTGTGTTTTCCAGGAGGCTGCAGCATTGCTTGTCCACTGCTGCTCCCTTCAGCAAACTGGCTTTTCCTAGGAGTCTCCTCTGTCATTAATAGCTGGCACCACTGAGCTGCTCGGCCCAAAGGCTCTTTTGGGCTTTGCCAGGTTCAGGTTTGGTTTGGATAACACCCATATGTGCCACTTCTGCCTTATGCACAAAACCTGCTGCTCACCTCAGTGCCATCCTTGCATACACTGTCCCTTGTGCAGTGCAATGGATGGAGCCTTTCCAGACAGGCTGTCAGAGCCTGTGATCTTCACCAGATGCATTAACTTTGTTAACCTTTGAAGTAAAGTGAATTTCTTGTGTCAGAAAAGCAGAGGCCAACGTAAAACCTTCCACCTTCCCCTACTTTTTTTCTCACCATTAAAAATGCTTTGGCCTTTTCTGTGCTTACTACAGCAGTTTTGTGTGGCTTAGCCCATGTTTGCCTCATCACGTCAGTCCACACAGTTCACTTGTAAGGAATTTCATCCACGCCTTAAAGAAATTGAGGACGATGAGGGTGGGAAGGCTCCAGGGCAGAGGTCCTGCCTCAGTGATTGCAGGTAGCAGTGCTGAAAAAGAAGAAAATCAGAAGGAAAAGCAAGTTGCTCGAGAGGAGCTACATTGTGAAAGATGCTTCTAAGAGCAATAACCAGGTGCCTCCCTCCTTTGTACCATCATCCCACCAGGTAAAGGAGAGGTCCCGGGGTGCCGTTCCCTAGACCTACCCTGAACCCTGAGGGATTGCTGACAGGGTGTCCAGCCCTCAGCATCCCCTCCCTGCACTCCCTAGTGTCAGGTGGTATTTATTATTTATTAGTATTTATTATCCTGCAGGCTGATGCCCAACATGCAGCCTCACAGCGAAAAAGGATAGTCAATCCCAGGGAGGATTTCCCCCCTCTTTTTGATGCAGTTCAAGCCAAATATAGGGCTGCTCTGAGAACAAGATGTTTGTGTGCCTGAGGCAGCGAGCCTGGGCTTCGTGAGGAATAGCAGATCATGTCTAGGAGGCAGGGGCATGGTCGCAGACCACAGCCCTTGCAGGGACATCCAGCTTCAGTGCAGCACAGGCAACTCTTTGGCTGGACAGGACAGGACATGATGCTGAGGGGACACAGCAGGGCAGTGCCAAGGGGAACATGCACCCGTGGGGTGCTGCTGCTGGCAGTGCATCCCCCATGGCAGCTGCTTCCTCTGGACAACTGGCAGACCCCCTTTTCCAAAACACCACAGATCGCAGACTGGCTACCTTTGAATTTCCTCCCATCTGTGCCATCTAGTGCCCAGTACAAGAACTGGGGCTGACCCAGCCTCTCACCCACAGGGGAACAGCCCGGCTGCTCTGGAGAAGAGGCTCTCCCCTCCCTGGGCCAGGCACCAAGCCCTGGGCCAGGCAGGGATGTGCTGGGAGGACCCCTGAGATGCCGCGCTGCCTGCATGGAAAATCCCACTTAGCTCCAGGTAGGATTGCAGCGCTCAGGTGTGTCTGTGGGACGGATGGAGCAGGGAGAAGTGACTGTTCTGAGGTTGGAGGTGAGATGAGGCTGGGTGATATTTCACTGCCAGAGGCTCCAGGTAGGGAGAGGAAAGCTTGAAGCTTTCAGGATCCCTGCCTTTGCTTTTCAGGCATTGTGTTCCCGTGGCATGCTCTGACGCTGCACACGTGTTTTAAGGGATAAAAATACCGACCTCTAACTGGTATTCTCCTATTTGGATGGATTTCAATGCTATTCCAAGGCGAGATACAGTTAGCTTTACTTAAGTGAAGACCTAGACTGTAAACCACTTTGTTTTTCAATATGCTATAGGTTGTTCAGCATAATCTTTGTGTTATGCGTTTCTTAGGTAAGTTCCTTGTACTGTTATTATTTTTTCAAAAAGTTTCTATAGCTTTAGCTTGAATTGCCAGCTTTGATTCTTAACTCTGCCTCTGTCTTCTTTATCCTTTTCAAATGAATACTTTTCCTCTTTACAGACCTAGTTTCATTTATAAGCTCTAAATAAGAGGGAATGAATCAGGAGCTAACAAATTCTTGCTTCCTTCTTGCTGAATTTTTTTCACAAATCTGTATAAGAGATTTAATGGTGGTGAAAAGTGCAGCTAACTCAAACCCATCAGTATGTATCTATCCTTCATATTGGTTTATTGCAGCCAGGCAGTACGTATTTCTCTATATTGAATTTCATCTGCCCTTTTCACAAATGTTTTCAAGTTTTTCCACAAGCTCTTTGAAATTTTCCTGTTGTCCTTTGCTAGCTCCATATGTTATCTTCTGCCATTTCATTAATGGGACACAAGTAATGTGTGTAATATAAGTAATATAGAACATGCTGCCTCTAGCATCCATAGGGCACCCCAGTCAGCTTTTTCCTCATGAAGTTTTGATCATTTGTTCTTTGCTTGTAACTTATATTGGATTAAAAATAATTATCTGAGATCTGCTTCCCAGAACTTCTTATTTGTGACTTCAGGGAATTAATAGTAAAATTGTTCAAGGACCAGAAGAACATATTCTTATTCTCGGGATCACATCCAAGACTCTGTGAGCTGGTTTGCTCCTCCTTTGCTCCTCCTGGTTTGCTCTGCAGATTTGCCTCTTTGGGATATATTGCCCAAGCATGTCATGCTCCTTCTGAAATGTAAATTTTCCTACTATTTTTTTTCCTTGATACTGAAATAAGCCTGATTGCTTAGGAAGTCTCAGTAGCCTTTTCAAATGTGAAAAGGTAGACTTGCCCCTAGCATCTGATAGGTAACTGGCTGTAGTGATAGCTCAGTGGGTTTGGAGCTGGCATGCTCAGAGCTCTCCTGGGGCTGCTATTGATCTTGTCATGTTATTGCTTTTGAAGGGACTGATCTTTGAAATCAGGGCTCCAGGAAGTCATTTAAGAATGTGTTTGCATCCTGCTGAGCACTGAAACTGTGATGATTTCAGTGGGAAGGAAACTCATCTTGAAACAGATGCACTGTTTATCTGCTTTCCCTAATTAGCGCTCCATCTTCCTGGAGGTGATATTCTCCAAAGCATCCCTTTGGCAGTGGGAGGTCAGTGCTGGTGTCAATCCCCCACTTGCCCAAAGCTTAATTGGTCCCAGCTGTGCTCCAGAGAGCTCTATTTCTGAGGTGCCCAAGCTCGGGGCAGGTTGTGCTGCCGGCACGGCTGTTTGCACACTTGCAGTTTCACTTCTGAGACCGAGCAGTGCGGAGGCAGGGTTGGTTCTCCAGCGAGCTCCCAGCTTCTCACAGGTCTGTAAGCTCCTTTGTTGCTCTCTCTCAGTTCTTCGGGACTCATAGTCTCTAGGGCTTCACACCTTCCCCTGTGTAGTTCACTCCCAAGTCTGTTGGTGTGGCACAGTTTACACAGGCTTTAAAGTGTTTGTGTGAGCTGGGTACCAGCAAGACTCCTTTCTGCAGTTTGTCCCCAGAACCCCCTAATTAACAGTGAAGCCCAAAATCTCTGTTTTATGTGCAAGGAAATGGAGGCTTTGACACGCAATGTGATTTATTGTAATCATTAGCAGCAGAAACAGGAGTAAACCCTCTTTCACTCCCCGAGCCTCAGTGTTGTAACCCCAAGGCCATGTGTTTCCCTTCACCCAGCCCCTTGCCCATGCAGCAGTGTCGGTGTGGGTGCCTAACTGTAACCTGGGGAGGTTTGTTCCAGGGAACTTGTCCCCTGTGCTGAGGAGGTGCTTGGCCTTATATGCATCATCTTCCACTGTGGCACAGCGTGGCTATCATGGGGCTGGGGGGTTAAGGCCGGGGCAGGGCTGAGCTTATGGTGGTGGCTGAGCCTGGCTCTGGCCAGCCTGTCTGGTTAGAGTGGTGCAGGGAAGGGGTTGTGTGACAGCTGGGCTCCCAGCTCCCCAGATGTGTGTCCCAGCTTTAATTACAGCGACACTGCTGCCTGGGTGTAATTAGCAGTTGAGAAACTCTGAGTGTGATTTTAATAAGCTGAGAGTAATGCAATTTGTCTTTTCTGTGAGAGATGCTTTGCAAACAAAAACTGTAATTAAAAAGCATGCGTGCAGGGCAAACAGCGACTGTGCAGTGGGTGCGTTAGTGCTGTATGTACAGCATGTCTGGCACATGGCCTGACCTGGCACAGGTTGCTTTTCCCTTTGGGAAGGTTCTTCATGATGGTGTTCCTGGGGGACCAATGTGTGAAAACTGGAGAATTTGGCTCAATTGTGGGCTTTACAAAAGGCCCTTCCCGGTCTCTGCAGCTTTCCTTTGATATGGTGTTGTTCCTTGATAAGGATGAGTCTCCTGGGTGTTGTTCTCCCCACTGCCTTTTGTTCCTGTTGCCATTGTGTTTCTGTGCTCTCCCTCACAAGCCCAAATTAGCTTGAAGCTGGTGGTATCTCTGCGGCCTCGGGCAGGGAGGCAGCCAGGGCGGCATGGGGGGAGGCAGGAAGCCCTTTCAAGAGCAGCCAGCATTTCTGGTAGCCTCAGATCTGAACAGCCGGACCAAGCCCTGGACTCTGCCTCTCTCCTTTGCTCCTTCCTGCTTTCTTAAAAAAAAAAAGTATCTCCTTTATCTAGTCTCTCATCTCTGCGCAGGCCTGCCTTGCCCTGCTGGAGTTCAAAGTTGATTTCTGGCCATGGATGCTCCCGTGGGGGAGCAGCTCCATTGTCTCCCTGAGGTCTGTTTCCCCCAAGCCTCCATTACACACCAGGGCTGACCTCACCTGCAAATCGTCCTTCATCCCCAATGCTGTGAGGCAACTGTGCAGGGGACGAGGAGAAACAGAGGCACAACTGTTACCAGAAAAGGGTTATACCATCTTCTCGGGCATCAGAGGGCCAGAGTTGGGGATGTGTGCGTGTCATCTAGGGGAGGGATAAGGGTGGAAATATTGCCCCAGCCCATGGGAAGTCCCTTTGCCTCCATCTGCAGGGTAAGGTGTGGGACTTTCACCTTGGGAGGCCACTTGCCCCTCTGCAAAGGTCCATCTGTGTCTGATGGCATTGGCTGCTGCGGCTCTCGTAATTTAGGGGGTGCCTGTGTTTGTGGTACCCCACCTTCAGACTTGTGCGAGACACCCTGATCTTTGAGAGTGCAGAGCCAGAGAAATGCCTGTGACTTCCCATCCTTTGCCATTTCTCCCTGTCTGGGAGCAGCCATCAGGGGTCCCAGGTGGATGAGGGGGGGTTAAAAGCAGGTTGCTCACTCATATCCCTTTGTGCTGTGCCGTGCAGGTGTGACTGGCCTGCTGCCTGCTCTGCCAGCTAATTGCAGCCCTGGCACATTAGGGAAACAAACAAAGCCTTCCCCAGAGATTGGCTTGAAAGGTGATAAAGGGACCTGCAATTCCCACTGGCAGTGGAAACAGCAGCAGCTGTGGGCTCAGTGGATGGGAAAAAAATTCAGCCTCTGCCCCATCCCGACACGGAGAGGCTGTGGAGCAAGCACAGAGCATCCCACCCATGTGGGATGAAGGCGGAGAGCAGGGAGGGCCAAGCTCCTGTGGAGGCAAGGTCACCATGTGTGCTGTGTGTCCAGTCTCTGTGGCATGCAGACTCCTCCCAGAGTCATGGCAAGTGGGTCTTCCCAGGAGCTGTGCTGGTAACAGCCTCTGCCTCCAGCCCGGCCCGCCCACTCACCACTTCCACGATAGGTTGTGAGTGCTTTGAGGCAGGTGCTTGTGATTATGATATCTCAAAAGAAATGGCCATCTCTCGTGCCCTTCACAGCACCAAAGTAAGCAAGCTTGAAGAAGGCTGGGCAGAGGGGCAGATAAACCAGACAGGGACTCTCTTTCTCCCATCTAGGTCTTTGGGATGTGTACTTGAGATGTGAATCTTGTTCTCCTGATAGCAGGTTGCCTCTCCTGGGGTGCGAGATGTATCAGTGTTTGAGCACTTATCCCTTCCAGAGTCCTATGTTATACTCTGCCCTGAGGAGAAGGTGCTGTGAGCATCAAACCTGCTAGGTTTTTGCACTCAGATGCAGACACCCTTCAAGACAGGCTCCTGTCTCTGTGGTCTTCTTTTGTAGAAACTGTGACCACCATCCTGGGAAAACACTGAATCAGCCAGTGGTTTCAATGCATAACCTTGGACTGGTGAAAGATGAACACACTTGAGTGCTTTGCTGAAGCATGGGCTGTGACAGGAGCCTGCCCCATTGTATGGTAGTGTCCATCCTACATGTGGGCTATGGCTTAAGGATGTTGTCACCAAGACTAAATCTGTACTGTGCTTTTCCCTCTTAAGGTCAAAACTATTGGCTTACAAATAGCCACACAGATGAACTGTATTATCCACGTCTTAACTAGACTAACTGTGAGCCTGAAGGTCTGACTAGGGAAGTACTTGGAGCTGCAGGGAGTGACATCTTTAGAAAGGAAAATCCATTTATTTCCCAAGACTGTCATTCTGGGGAGCAAACAGAGAGTGGGAGGTGCTGAGAGCTGGTACAATAAACCAGATGTAAGTCCAGATTCTTTCTTACCACGTCTATCATGGTATGCGACCTTTCCGTGTAGTGCTATACTAATTACCTGTGCTGCTGTTGAGCACTGTCCTCAGAGCCCACAGCAGGGAAAAGGGTTCTGGTGTAAATCGGAGCTCCTCAGCCCATGAAACTCTTTTTTTCTGTGCATTCATCTGACATGGGTTTGCCCTCTGGAGGCTGGTGCAGGTGTAGCTGGAAAGTATATAGCCCCCATACACTCGGTGCAAATTCACACTTTAGATAAAGCCATCTCAGTGACCCACTGAAAATTCCTCCCACACCACACCTGAAGAGCCATCAGTGGCTCTCTGCTCCTGCAGCACCCTCAGATGGGTTGATTCCTACCACCATGTCCACAGTGAGCAGTGGTAAAGGCAGGCACCAGGAGGATGTGGGCTGATGAGTGGAGATTGCAGATCTGGAGATGGCTGCACTGCTGCTTTGTCCTGACCCTCTCTGAGAGGTTGAAGCCCTGACCCTGCTATGGGGCAGAAGCTGCTAAATGGTCTGGGTGAAGTTTGCCATACAAAGGTAACTCAGGACTGATTCTGGCTTACCAGAACATGCTGAATTTTATGCTGGGAGTTTCATTTGTTGCTCCGAGATCAGTAGAGCTGATCCTGCAGCAGAAACTGCTGAGAAAGGGGCAATAAGTTGTGAGGCTTCCTGAGAAGCGTGGCTCTCCTGAGGCAAAGTTTGGGTGGGCTGCACACACAGGTCTTCGTGGGGCTGAGCCTTGAGTCAGTGTTTGTTTGTGTCCAGGCATAACTTCTGAGCCTCATATCTCCAAGTTCCACTGATTCTTAGGCAGAATGGAAGAAAGATGTGTGGAAGTCTGTAGAGTGGACCTTAGCTCTTCCTTGAGAAAAATCCTCGTTCCTCTGGTTTTGTTAGAATTTAACAGCAATTAGTCAGCCGACAACTTTCTATAATAATCCACAAGTTTTCCATTAAGTAGCAAACACTTTGAACTTCTCCCCAGCTCCTCTGCTGCAACTTAATCTGCTGTCATTTTTCACAAGGAGATGGAGCTACCTTCATATTTTATTCATGAGATTATATTCAGGAGAGGTGGGAAACAGTGAAACAGTGAAAACAACAGCCTGTGAAGCTCCAGGCACTGTGCAGTCAGATCACTGTCAGCATCTGCACTTGTCACTCCCAACTGCATCTGGATTTACTGTATATATTGGACACGTGACAGGGAGAAGAGGGGATGTCTAGCAAAATGCTGACAGGAATCTGAGGGGAAGTTTCCTTATTCCAGCCTGGGCACTGACCTGCTCTGAAGCCCTGGGCCAGATTGTCTCTCTTTCCCTGTCTCTAAAGTGAGGATATGAATGCTTTTCTCATGTTGGCCTGGTGGTACCTTTCCTCACGTTTCTTACTTCCTCGCCCTGGTAGTAGCTTAAAAACGCTGTTAAGTAGGAAAAATCTTTGTGGTGATGATGATAAGAATTTGGCAGTCTGGACAATTATGGAGTTTGGACATCTTCCTGTAGTTGCAATGAGTACTTAAGATTGTTACTTGATAGGCAGCTTTGTGCAGTGTCCCCTGTGCCTCTCCCTCTCTGACCATGAGCCTTAGCAGAGGATAGGGGAAGGGACTCTCGATTATGACTCCGTTCTTCCTCTTTGTGCTTACAATTTGGTTAGAGCTCATTCTGCCACCAACCTAGTGTGTTTAGGCTGTCTCCAAACTATTCTGTAAAAGACATGCTGCACTTAGAGCAAATGTGGCACTTTCCTTGGGATGGACAGGGTCTGCTGCAGTTGTGGTGGTGCTGAAAAATGCCTGCCAGGGGTGCAGATTTCTTCTTTGGTTAAGGATATCACAACAATTCAGTGTTAATTGTTTTTGTTTTGATCCTAACAGCTTCAAAGCCAGGCCCCCTCAAAAATTGACAGAAGAAGAGGGAGTAGTTTACTGAGGTTGTGTTTATGTAATTTAAAAGGGAGGGCAAATGTAGTGAGCAAATCTTACGTATGTAAGAGAAAGCTAGTTTGTCCTAGATCTGTAAAAAAATCTCTTACACAGCCTTCCTAGCAGCTGGAAGGGATTTGAACTCAGATACATATCTGCTTTTGAGTCTCTCTATGCTATCAAAGTAGGCCCATTCCTGAGGGTAAATGAGATTCAGACCACGATTTGGTGTAGAGGAACATTTCTTACAGTGTTTTAAATAGCTCCCTTAGGCAGGCATGGCATTACGTGAAGAGGACACGGGAGACCTCTGGCTGAAAAACTACCTGGGAAGGCCAAAAAGTAAGATCATTCTCCAGTGATCTATGCATTGCATAAGCAGCTCTGCTCACAAGAGTCATTCCCACGTCTCCCTTCCCCACCCAATCCTAAGAACTAGCCATGGAGGTTCCTGTTGTCGTGGAATTTTGATTCTATGAGCTGGTAGCATTTATTTGGCTGCTGTTGCATGATTCTGGTGCCGTTGCTGGTAGGTGATAGTAATTTTATGAACTCCATTTTGTGAAAGCCTGTGCTGGCTCCACTTGCCTCAGCTGAGAAGACATGTGCACCTTCTGTTAGACTTGGCATCTCCTTCACACAGCTATTCCAGAGATACTTCACCAATAACATGTAAGCTCTGAATCAGTCAAACCTCATCCTAGTCCATGATATGGCTTTACATTGTCAAACAAGCCCTTTAGTGAAAGATCAACAAAACTGTCATGAAGGAAGTTGAAAATGAATTATTTTCCCTTTGGAGAGCAATGGTATATCCTTGAGAGATTTCCTCTCCATTCACAGGCTTTCAAGACTTCCTCTGATGGAGAAGGGCAGGATGTGCCTCTCAAGAGCTTCCCAGGTCAGTGTCCAGGACACCACCTTTTACGGGATGCATGTTTCTTCTCCATGGAGCTCCCAGCCCCTATGGCCATGGAGCTGGGCAGTGCTCCAGCATCAACTAACTTTGAAGAGAGCAGGAATGGGATTTTCCCTAACCGGGTGGGTATGGGGGCAACAGTGCTCTAATGCAGAGGGTGTCCATGCTGTCAGGCCTTGTGCCACAGGCAAGAGCAGCAACTGGCAGACTACTGTAAAGAAAAGGAGAGAAACAACTTTGCCAGTACGGATTCACTCCAGGGACTACCCAACATCAAAGTATTGTCTCCATTCAAGTTTGATCTTTCCTTGCTCTCCACCCTCTATGCTGTTCCCTTTACCGTGAGAAAGTACGGCACGGAAAGTGTCTGACCACTCTGTTCTCAGCGTGCCCTGTGAGCCAGCAATTCTTTAGGGACAGGGAGGGGGAAGGGTGGCATGCCTTTACTGCTCAAAGATACGACTTCATTACATCACCCGCCCCTTCTGACCACTCCCATATATAAAGTCTTGCTACCACTCAGCTCTGTGTGACCGATCTTGCTTTTGAAAGGCTTCTGGGAGCCCTTGAGGAACAAGGGGCAAGAGAGCAAGGCAGAAGTGCCGCCTTCTGGTGTCACTAGCTGGAAGCGAACTACACCCAGGGAGAACAGAGCTTTTAAAGTAGTGAGTAAACAGCATGATTTTTATCTTATCTCCACATTTTGGTTGGATTAGGGTGTGAAGTAGAGGAGTTGTTTCTTTGCCTTTATTACGTACTTTCCCAGCTCTTTAATCATGCTTTATTAAAGTGTATCTTTGTTTCACAAGCCTTCAGGCTCGTGTTTGAAGAGCTAGTGCTTCTCTTTTATAGGCATGGCCAGGCCTTGATCTACCGTGTTGACTTTGGATTCTCAATTAAGGAAGGCCAGGTCACAGGCAGTAGGGTCTCTGTCCAGACCGTATGTACAGGTGGTGATTCACCCCTTAGGTGAGCCACTTAACGCTGTGGCTTGATAGGGTCAGCCGTAAATGAACTGGTATTTTCAAGAGTAATTGGGCTTTCTGACAGAGGCTGAGATCAGAGAAAGGAGCTGGGATTCTAGTGACCTGGGATCTCAGTTGGGTCACTGGGTAAGATACTTCCCCTCTGCATGTCCCATCCAACCCCTTGAAGGTACCCTATCTATCACCCATCTTCGTCACTCCTTATTGGGTTGAAAAGGTCTGTGGAAGGGTTGTTACATAGATCAGTCATAACTGGTCAAAGGTTGGTAATAAGATTGAGTCACAATTTTACCCTGGTTTTGCATGTAATATGAGTGGCATGGCAAGCTCATAAATGAAGTGCTGCTTTAGCAATCTGTCAGAGGAAAAACTCAAAACTACCTGAGATGTCAGAGGTATACAAACACTGGAAGGAAAATTTCTTGGGGTCCTAAAGATGGGAAATTCTTACTGAAGTCAGTGTCCTGCTGGCATGTAGTCTTCTTCAACAAAAGTTACATCTAAGGAGTGGGCTGAAACCCATAGATTTTGCATACCCCTTCTTTCCACATCATTCTGTGCTTCTAAGTGGTAACTTAGAAAATACAGACCCTGTTGGGGTGGGAGGTCAAGCACTGGCAGGTCTCTTAGATGGGGGGGAGGGGGAAGGCCAGGAGACATGCAGAGCCAGAAAAGCTGCAGGGACAATGGGATGATGCTGGGGTGTCTTCCAGAACCAGTGGAAGAGCAATGCTGGGGGAGAGAACAGAGCTCCTGACACAGAGCAGGGAGAGCAGTCAGCAGAGCGTGTCAGGGGATTAGTCATGTATGGGGAAACTGGCCTATGAGGCAGAACAAAAAAGTCCTGAAATAAACTAAGCAGGCCACATTTAATTCATTGTAAAGAAATTTCTGTTGCAAGGAACTATCAAGGACAACTGTGTTTGTGTGAGAAGGAACAGATTTTGCCCAGGAAATTGAATATTTAGACACATACGTGATCAGAACAGCACCCAGGAGACTGGATGCTCATTGACAGAACAAAAAGAATGGCTCTCTCCTACACATACTTGGAAAAAACCCACCTGCTCCTGCTCTTTACTATTTCTTATGCTATGGTATCTCCATCTCATGCTGATTATTAAAGCTGAAGTCAACATCTCTAGTTACCTCTCTAGTGGAAGAGGTACAGCATCCCCCGCTGAAAATCCACTCGGTCCCTATATAGCTGTTTTGTTTGTGCTGAAGCAGAACACCACTAGTAAGCTGTTAGTTTTTTCATGCATACATCCTCTTTGTCTGGCAGAACAAGATGGCACAAAATGTAAAAATAGCCTTTCATGGTAAGCTCAGGAAATATCTTTTTGCACTGATCCTTCTTATAACCTAAGCTATATAATCTATATATCAGTATACCTGTCGTAATTAATTTGAGTAGCTTCTTCTGCTGTCTAATCATCATCTCCTTTAGATTTATCTGTCTTCTACATCGGGAATATTATTATGATTATAATCCGGTTAGAAGAATCAGAACCCATTGGTATCATAACAATTTTATTAATATGCCAGCGGCACGAATACTTGATGTCAGAGAAATACAACCTCAAAAAGCTTTTCCCCTTTAAACACATCCCAGTGGTCTTTGTCAAAGGTAGAACACTGTTCTTTCTGCACAGCCATCAACAGCGCCTCTGACCACCAAGGGGCTTCATCAGCTGTCACACTGAAACAGTCCCAGTAACACTGCTTCAGGGGTAGAAAACATAATCGGAAAGGGTTAATAAGCCTCCCAATTTACCAGTTATCTTTCATTTCGCTTACCTTTGCCCCAGGGAGGGTGTGGATCCTGTGGATGATTATGGGAAACCAAACTTCATAAAACGAGAACATGTGGGTTTAGTGGGTTCCTAATCTATAAGCAGGTGTGTTACAGTAGAAGCAACTCTCACTGGAGAGGCAGGAGGTGCTTTGGCTGTGGACAAACATCTGCTTATTTAGTTTCAGCTTTGAAAATCAACTGTTGTGTCCCTGCTCTTAGTCAATTTGACCTATTGAGCACTAGGCAACTTTTCCAGTTCCTAAAGCACTCTTTTGCCCCTCCTCTCCCCTAGTGACTTGTTTTCCAGGGCTTTTTCAGCGGTGTTCTTATTTTTTTTGCATCAGTGTTTCTTATGTGGTGTTTAGCTTAAATTCAGACTGCCTGCTACCCGTGCAGCTGGTACTTAACGTCCACTGGTTGTCCTAACTGTGGAAGAGTGGAGCAAGGGGCCGTAAAGGAAACTGTTATTTAGTGGGAAGAATCATAGAATGGTTTCAGGTTGGAAGGGACCTTGAAGATCGAGTTCCACCACCCCCTGCCATGGCTCCCGAGGTATTATCTGGTGCTTATGTTCAGCTAGTATAACATTGCACTGTCAAAGGGGAAAGACTTCCTCACATAAAAAATAGCTAACCTGCAAAATGAAGGCATCTCCTGACAGCTTCTATTCTAATAATGCTTTAGTTAAAACATTGGGATTTGGAGACCTTGAATTGCATGTTCTGCCCTAAAAAGGAGAGTCTGAACAGTAGATGTGAATGCATGAGCTGTGTTGTGTGAGTCGTTGTTGGTGTTGTTTTCATGAAATTCCTATGGAAAAAATAAATAAGGGGTGAAGGAAGAAGCAGAAAGAAGATCTACCCAGAAGTACCTTTGGGTTGGCTGGTGCTTTTCAGTATCTGCAAATTCTATGACAAACTGTGAAGGTATTGCTTATACACAGATGCACTCCTTTAGAAGAAGGAACAAATGCGAGATTTGACTCTGTTGCTCACGTCTCAATGTAATGCTGCATGCTAATTTCTGGAGAATGTTAAAGATGACCATGCCATGAACATCATGAACAGAAAGAGGTGTCAAACCCTGCCAAGTACTGGAGGTACTGTTTTTTTGTAATGGGTTGAGATGTTGAGATTAACAAGGCAGCAACGCATCTGCATTAAACGTGGTATTTCTGTTTGAAGTGTGGCTTTACTGCTTGAAACGTGCAAGGCTGAGTTTTAACAGGACTATCTATTACATTAATGCCTAGACAGAGACTTGACCAAAGACTATGTGCAACTGAAATGAGGTAGTTGTGTATGGCGCAACCTGTACATAGCAAGCTATTCATCTGTCAGAACCAGAAACACTAACTTCAGGTTTCATAACTTTCTCTGACCCTATCCTCAACTCTACTTGTGCATAAGTGAAAGAGTAACTTTCTGAGGAGCATCCAACTTGTTCCAGCTCTGTACTGGTAAGAACATGCCACAGATGAGACTGCATTGCCCTTGAAGAAGGACATAGGCATCTGCTTAATTTTGGTGTCTCACTGTTATAAAACTTGCCTTTCAGCAGTACGGGCAAAGAGTAACAGTTGGATAATTATGATTTAGAACAGGGTTTTCTCACAGTTAGCAACCTTCCTGTGTCACCTTGCGTCCTCTAAGACAAATGTGGTGCCAGGGAGACACTCTTCTGACTTAGACCTACTTCAGGGACGTAGTTTTATAGTTCTAAAGTTGCTATTAAATACAAAAACTGGTACCAATCACACTTACGGGGTTAGTAAATTAAGAAAAGGGTTCGGTTCACCGGACTGCATCTGAAATTCCCCTATAAAATATTCATCATTTAATATTAAAGGTGTGACAGACTAGAAGTGCAGTTCAGTTTGTTGGGGCAGAGAGCAGTTCTCTTTCCACACTGTCTGCTTTTTCAGAGGATAGTTGGTTTGGAACAGCTCCTGACACAATCTTTTCTATGGAGCATCATGGGTCGCACATCAATACAGCAAAAGTGGTGTTACTAACTGAGTATGGCCTGGACTCTGAATGTGTATTTCAGACTGGCCATTAGAAACAGCAGATACATCAAATCCTTCTGAGCTGGCGGCATATTTTCTGTGCCAGTATGTACTTTTCAGAAAGCTTCCATTTTTGCTCAAGATCTCTTGGACAATAGCAGTATAATTGAAGGGACCTGCTCTCTTGATGCAGTGTCTTGAAAGGGATATTTGAAAGTTCTTTTTGAAAGATGGGCACATGATAAATCCCTTCCAAATATCTCAAGGCTGAAAAGCTCATGTTTTATAATACTGATTTTACCAAATGTAAATGTTAAACGGAATCCATTTTGTTGCCATTACAGAAAATAAGATATATTTTTAAGCAGAAGAAATATGGTTTCTGTTCCCAAAAACGTTTACTCTTGGGGCTAAGCCAAACTTTGTTAATGAGTCATTGTAGTATGGCTACCATGCTTCTGAAGTAAGTAAAGATCCAACGTATCAAAGGTTGGAGTTGGGCAAAGGGAGTGGGCAGGTTTGGAACTGAGACATTAACCACTTGACTGATCCTGGTAGGTCAAAAGATAGCATCTGGCAGTGCTGACTGGCATCCAGGCAGACTTTGCTTCATCCTGCATTTGTAGGACAGTCTTCTGGCTAAAAATCAGACTCAGGGCACGGGGCTTGAATCTTCGCTGTACCCAATTTTCAGGCAAGCTGTGTTTTGCCTGTGCTACGTTCTGGACGAGCATTCAGCTTTGTGTTCAAAGTTGGGTCTGAGGTCTCCAGCAAGCCATGGACAACAGCAGTGGCATACGCTTTGGTAGATGAGTCCTTAGGGTCCAAAGGTTATTCATGCAGCTCATCACCTTGAGTCTGGTTGCTGCTGGGGTTTATGCTACACTGTCCAACAGCAGGTGAGCTGTAACTTTTGAGCTGCAGCCAGGCTTCTAGACTTGGCACAAACAGACATAAGACTATTGCTTAAAAGCCTCAGTGAGGTTTAGTGATGGAGGGCAGGTGTCTTCATCCCTACCTTCCTGCTCTGACATCCTCCCTGCCAAAGGGTGGTGCTGTGGGAGCAAGGGTAGCAGAACAAACATTGCATCTTCTTATTGCAGCTGAAGTATTAATCTAAGCTAAAACCAGTGACAATTTAAGGTAGTGAGTAGCCATGGTTGCTGAAGAACAGGTGTGTGAGCTGATCAGGGGCTCCTTGCATTGCAGGCAGTCGCTCACCCTTGGCAGAGAGTTTATTCCCACCAAATATAATCTCAGCTGAATGTGTCTGGGTTTAAGCTGTAAGGTACAGACTCACTTAAAATCCAGTCTCTCTTTGAACTACAAGGGTGCCAGTTGATTAGGCAAGAGGGGTGTGAGGGTATATGACCACATGGAGATGGGAGCACTTCTGCTTAAGATGACCACATATTTGCCCAGTTGTTTAATCAGAACTTAAGAGCTAGCGATAAAGTAAGGGAAAACTCATGTTTGCACCACATAGTAAATGAATCCAAGAATATGGAATGATTCTGCTGGTGATACACAGCCTCTGTGGATGCTAAAATATGCATTTTAAAAGGTGTGGGTTCTTGACTCTTCACCTAGTCAATGATTACTTATGCATTCCTCTGGTACTATGAATTCAGACATAATGAGTTTCAATGGGTTAATCTCCGTGAGCAGAGCAGTACAAATATCAAATAGCGTAGCATGCTTTAGAGAGCTTTTATGGGAAGAGAAGTGGTTACAGCTACAAGGATGTATTGTCCCTAGAAAGGGGTTTGCTGCCTGAGAAGGACACATATCCTGGGCAAAAGGTCAGGACAGACTTGCAAATACTCTAGAGAGGTAAGGGGGAATTAGATAATACCTTCATTAAGCCATTCCCCTCAGCCTGGAAGTGCTGTGTGGGATTTCTTATTTTGCAGAACATGGGGCAATGTGACTTTTTTTTTAATATATCAGATGAAAACTTACCAAAAGAGAATGATAGATCCTGGTCTTAATAAGCTCAGGTCTAATAAACAACTTCCAGTTTAATGGCAGAAGAGCATCTGGAAATATTTTTGCAACAGTTGGGAGGCTAGAACTATTTTAATTAGGCATTTTGATTTTAAACTAGGAGTGAATGTAACAGTGGTGTTCTGAATGAGTTTATAACACTTTATTTTAATAACTTGCACTTTTGAGATTTGGGTTTGCCAGTTCTAGATTTCTGGGAGGTCACCCAACTAGAAAACACTGAGAGAACCAAATGAAGTGGGGCATTCTGCATTTATTCCACCTTTCCACCTTTTTTTACTTCATAGTTTATGCTGAAGTGTCTTAAAATAAAAAATGTTGTGTTGGACACTAACACTTCTGCAGGAAAACATGAAAGTCTTTTGTGGAAAAAAGTTACTTCAAGAGGAAATTGTCTTTTTCTCAGTGAACTCAGTTTACATTGGACAGAATACTATATGCCATTAAGCTTCAGAAAACTTAATGCCTATGGAGGAGTTGCAAATCTTGATTACAATAGCTCTCTTTGTGAACAGCACACCTGAAAGCCAGCTGGAACAGCCTGCTTTATTCAGGGACTTTTTGCTCAGATCTATTCAGTGTCAGTTATCCCTGGCTTGACATCACAGCAGTGAGTAGTCACCACTGATCTGTGCGGAGATGCCTCTCCTTAAAATTGATCTGTTTGCACATGAGCCCTCAATGCCAGCCTTATCAAAGAGGGTGCTAAAGGCTTTTGACCTGCACCTGAGGGGAGGGAGGCAGTAAGTCACACAGGGCAGGCCATTTGGACAGGAAACCACCTGGAGGTGCTCGCTATAAGGAAGCCTCTGAATGGAGTCACTGTCTTTCTCCAAGGACTGTTCCATGCAGGGCCAGTGCTGAGATCTGAGTTTGGAAGCCTCTTTGGGCTTCTTCATGGCTTGGCTGAACTCAGCTTTAGTTCCCTTATCTCTGGTGCAGGTGAAGATTGCATAAGACTTCAAATTAAATACCTCTTGATGGATAAGTACAAGAATTTAATAGTTTTAAGTTCCAGCTTTATACCAGAATGTGTCTCCTGTCTCATTGTGTGGCTTAGAATTGAATTGACTTAAAATATCTGCTCATTTTGAATTCCAGATACTTCAATATTTAAGTCATAGTCTTCTACAGAAATCTGTGTAAGACTTGAATCAGGAATTATTTCCTTAGATACAAGAGGTGGTTGTTAATAACTTGTTTAACGTGTCTAGAAGGCATCTTGTGGACACGATGGAAAAATGCCTGCTAGTCACTGTGAAGATCTGTACCTGATGGGAGATTGTTTGCCTGCGTGGTTGGTAGCAAACCCAGTGTCCCAATCGGAGACATCCTGGTGACTGCTACTATAAATCCTAGTAAAGGGCCTGAGGGGGAAAAGGAATTATTAGCACATAAACTTGTAGATCAGAATCTCAAATCACTTAAGTTCATGTCTTATTGCAATAACTGCAGGGCAAGGCTGCATGGGTTGGCTTATATGGGAGCAGACCTTTGTGAGTACAGGATGGAAGGCACAGGGAAACAAATCCTTTCTTTTTTGGGGTGCTCAAAAGCAGAGTGCTCAGGAAGTTTGTCTTTTCTAACAAATCCATAGAAGGGCAGGCGTGAACGTATTGCTAACAAAGTTAACAAATTTTTTTGCCATTTGGGCTAACGCAAACCTGTTAGTGGGTAGAAATATCCGAGCCATTCCAGTTCAGTCCAAGCGTGCAGGTATGTACAACCTGCGCCAGCTCACCCACCGCTACGTTGGGAGTAGTTGTGGTGAGATGCAAAGACCCCATTATTGCTATTGGAGAGCTCTAACCTGGTAGGCAGGAAGCAGGTCTGATGTTACAACTACGTAATCTTTACACAATCCTTGTTGTGTAAGGTGTTTACCCCCTGGCTTTTGGGTAATTATGGCATATATTAGCCTGCCAGAACCTAAGAAGTGTAGATTGTGTAATGAAGGAGTGGTTGATGGGGAATGGGCAACCTAAGCTTTGGATTTGGCGTGTGAGAAAGCGTAACAACCACTTTTAGTAGGAAAGGGGCAAAGACCCTACTTATCCAGAGCCATACTAAATTTTTCAGAACTGCTATAACAGCTCTAAACAGGAATATAAGCGAAGAACAAAATGGATAACACAGAACAGCAAACAAATCTTGGAAACTTCTCCCCCTTTGGAAGTGGAAGGAACAGCTGAACTTATCAGAAATAGCCATGGACAGTTCCAGTGTACTTTCTGTATTGGTTTTGTCTAATTTTCTTCAGTGCAAGCTCTCTTGGAGCAGATAAGCCCAGCTAATTAGCTGCTCTGAGGATATTCTTCCAGATGAAAGTAGTTGTTACTGGCCATTGCCCTTACTGACAATTGAGAGAACACATGGTTAGCACAGTTATACCTGGGAATTTAAACCATCTTCTGACTAACTGGGTGTGCACACAGACTCCTAGTGCAAGGGTTTCCCACAGATGAAGGAATAATTTGCTTTTTTCATTACACTACCTCTCAGTGAGCTCCGATTGAGGAAGAAAGCAAGGTGATAATGGTGTGAGAAGCCAGCACCAGCTTAGACCCACCACTACCAGCCATTAGCACAAGGGTGGATATAACTTCTTCACCTCTGAATGTGGCCTGGCCCTCTGGCAGGATGCTGGGAACAGCCCTTGGGAATAAGCAGCCTGTCTAGTCAAACAGTACCTACATCTGTGGTAGGATATCAGTGATAGATTCTGCATACCCGATCCTGAAGTATGGTGTGTTACAGTCTTATATAAACTTCAGAGATTGTTTCACCTGCGTGATCGGTTGTAGACACCTTTGTTAGGTTGTCATGCAATGCTGGATCAGTAATGGGACACTTGTGTGAACAGCCTTTGTGCCTCTGCTAAGAGTGCTGCATGGGTAAAGTAAGGATGGATGTCTCAAATCTAATGGCCAGGTATTGGCTATGGGGCTGGGGGTGGGAGCACAATGAACTCGTAGGAATGGGTGCTGAGGTGTGCAGCTGTTGCAAGATGGGTTTAAATCAGAAGCCTGTTGGGTTAAAGTTTGTGGTTAAAGTTTTAGGTGTTGTCAGTGGATGCTTCCTTCACTACTTCATTCAAGAGGAAGGCAATGCCTGACCATACCTGGACTCCTCTGTCATCCTCTGGTATCCCACTGTTCTTGCTCCTCTGCTTTCTGGCTGGTACATCTCCTATCTCTCCTCTTTAAGTTCTCCTGGCACTTTCCCTGACCATGGCAGGTTCCTCATCTCTACAGCGTGCCCCAGCCCTCTTGGCAGAGATGTCAGACCCCGTACCCCCTGCCTGACACTAGCCAGGCTGTTGCACTGGGGTTCTTTTAATTCAAAACCAGTGTCATGGTTCAGTAAGGTTGTGAGCGTTGTGACACATCTAAATACAGCTCAATGGGGTTGCTTGTACAAGCATAACTCTGCTACTTACTGGTCCTCCCTCTCTCCTGATATAAATTAAGACAGACTGTCAGGCTACATTTTAAATTCCATGGCTAGGGTGGGTTCTTGGACATTTAAACTGTGAGAAATAATCATATTGCATTTAATGGTTTTATAGCCCCTCTCTCCTGGAGACCTATTGCTGCTGCCAAGCAGCGCTGTGTGACTGAAGTCTTAGCCAAGCTTCCAACAGCTGGATTTGGCAGGGATCTGGAGGTTAAAGTCAGCTTCAGCAGACAATAGTTGGGGAGCCAGCTCAGGTGGTGGCCCGCAGCTGCTGCTCCGCTCCCAGGAATAAATCATAGTGGGGACTTGACTTTGGAGCCAAGGCTGAAAAAGGACATTGGTGCAAAAACTCAGCTGTTCCTGTAAAGCACCTCCCCAGGGCACAGGGCATGTACGGGGAGAATGGGTATCTGCAGGGTCCTGATCCATCTCCCCGTGGCTGTATGGCAAAGAAAACACCTGTTCAGCTCTGCTGTGCCACGGTTAGGAAGGCAGTAAGGACTGTGCAAGGGATGCTTCACTTTAGGGTCATGTCTGAAATAAGCTAAGGAGCTTATGGGAGTTGGGCTGGCAGTTAAGGTGGAGCTCAGCTCAATTTGTTATTTGTACTATTGAAGATGAGAACGCTGAACATCTTTAGCTCATACATCTGCTTCTTCTTTAGTAGGATCAATCTGACAGATCACACAGATGTGCTTTTATTAAGAGCATTCATTCCCTTTTTCTGGCCCCATTTGGGTTCCAGAGACCCAGCCCAGAGGGCAACGTGGTACCACAACGCGGTGCAGGAACAGTGCCCAGCAGCCAGTGTCTCTTCTTCACGGCACGCTGTGCTTGTTCCTGCCCCCAGTGCTGTGTGCCTTATCCTTGTCCCGGGGGGTGGTGGTGGGCCTGGAGCTGTGCCTGTGGTGTATGAAGTGGGCTGGAGGGCCCTTTTCAAGGTCTGTGTGCTTACTGGGGCAGCTGGACACTCAGCATGGAGCTCTGTGGGTCTAGGAGATGCTCACGAGTGGAACCTGAATCCAGAGAGGAGGTGAAAGATGAGAGCAGAAATACTGTCTGAGGTTTTCCCTTCTCTCCTACTCTCAGAATAATGTGTCTGACAAAGCAGTGACTCTTTACAGGAGCCCAGCAGTGAGGCAAGCAGTTGTGGAGGAGAACGGCACAGCCCAAGCCAGGAGCCTATGGGTTAACACACCAGCTATGGGGCTCAAGTCACCCCAGGCTTGCAGGACAGCTCAGCATAGAGCAGCCTTCAGATGAAACAAAGTACCTTCTGCCTAGCTGGGGCGCAGATAAAAGATTCCATGGCATTTCTTGTGAAGCCTGGAGGAGACTGCCAGTGCTGAAGCTGAACTCTCTCTGCCAACAAACAAAACTGTCTTTAAACTCTGAGGCTGTGTGTGAGCTATTGTTGGGGACATAATGGCTTCTCTGTTTCCCTGCTCAGTCATTGCTCTGCAAACACGCCACTGGTCTCTTTTAAAAGTAGAGTGTAAATCAAGTTCTAGAACCTGGAAAGAAGTTTCATCCATTTACCTTTTACTGCTCTCGGTTGACATTTGTTTACAGAACAGCACATACAGTAGATTTACACCCCATTTTGAGCTGCTTTACTCAGAGGTGGACATCTTTAGTGCTCAGACTGAGATTTGCAGATACAGGACTTGGATAGCAAATGTGTATCTCCTAATTTAAATAATAGGAGTGGGGTGAGGTTAAGGGGGCAGTGCTTGCTAATCTCCTCCCTCGGAAAAGTTTTGGTTTGTCTGGCCTGGCCTGTTTCCTCTGG
>JAOTQQ010000005.1:22061786-22073549 GCA_026546715.1 Gallinago undulata
CTGGCACGCTCGCCGCTCCTCAGTCCTGCGTGTGCTGCTGCCCTGACTGCTGGAGTTTGCTCTACTTTGGGCTGTTGAACATCCACAGAGGGTGGGGTTGGTGGATCCACTCTTCACCCACAATGCCATGGATTGGCTTGTCTCTGAGGATGGCAGATGCTTTCGTAAGGTAAAGGGCATCTTCGCTATCTATTATT
This sequence comes from Gallinago undulata, assembly GCA_026546715.1. Lineage (NCBI taxonomy): Eukaryota > Metazoa > Chordata > Aves > Charadriiformes > Scolopacidae > Gallinago > Gallinago undulata. Next base: position 22,061,984 of record JAOTQQ010000005.1, read on the forward strand.
GTACAGTAGCAGCAAGAACCCAAAGCTGCACTACACAGGGGGAAGTTAGTCCCTGAAGGCAATATGATGAATTTAGGTATTTTTTGCCGGAACAATCCTGTAATGGGAAAGGAAATGGATCTCAGAGTAGCTGTTCAAGCTGTGTTTTGTGAACTGTCAGTGCCAACAAGCTGGCAGTGACTCTCCATCCCCTCAATAGCTCTCAACTTATTCTGGTGGATATCCAGAACGTGCTTACAGGAGAGCTCCTTGGTGTCCTGTGCTCACTCACAGATGAGCTGTGTAACCCTATGCACCCCAAGAGCAGCTGTGTGCAGGACTGGGAAACTCAGAGACATGAGTACTAGCCATCACCCTCTAGAAGCAGCAAGCTCCTTGGAAAGGTTCTCTGACCGAGGACCTTGAACAGGAGAGGGTGCTGTGCTCACGCTGGGGTGTGCCAAATACCTTTGGTCAAGGTTGCTTGCTAATGACTAAGATGTGTTTTGTTCTGGTCATTGAGAACCTTCTGGACAGAGACTCCTTCACAGATACAGTATTGGTATTTAAAAGTAGATAGTATGAAGTTAAATGTTTTTAAAAAAATTTCCTCTGAAGATGATGTGAATCATGACTAACAACAATTATGTTCTGCTCCTTGGATTTCCCTTCTCCTGTAGGAATCTGCTGCTGTTTTGGTGTATGAGGTTACCTACCTGCTGTAAGACAGGTTCTTACCCAAGTAACAGCTGTTGGTTTGGGGTCTTTTCATTGCTGGTACTTTAACACTTCAGAGCTGTGACCAAAGGGCTTCTAGGAGTCCTTGGGATGCTCACTGAAGTAGATCACACTTCAAATAAGATGGCAGTGATGGGTAAAGGGGAAGCTGATAAAAGCTTTGAGTTAGAGATGGCAAGGACATAGAGAAATGGTACCAATGGTGCCCACAGAAAAGGTCTTGATATGAATCTGAGTGAGGAAATATCTGTGAGAGGTTCAGGGAAGGAGGAAGCTGTTCACTGCCCACAATTCAGAACTCATGGAAACCTGTTAAAAAAGCAAGAGCTGTAAAGATGGGAAGAAGTTATACATACAGCCTCACCGTGTGACTATGGAGTAGGGAGGAAGGGGTCAACACAGGTGGCTTCTCACCTGGCAAAGGCAGCCTGCCTCAGGGGTGTGGGCAGGATGCAGTCCTTGACTCCATCACCTTACAAAGGAGGCAAACAGCCTGACAGTGTTTGTTGGAGGAGGGAATCTGGTTAAAAGTCTCTGATTGGTATTACTGACTTGATTTGGAAGCTAGATCAAATCCAGTCTGGCACTGGCACCCGTCCTCTCAAGCAGAACAGTGACTTAAATGCTTGCTGAGCATCTAAAATCCTCAGAGCGTAAAATCACGAAGAGCAATAAGTAGTTCTGTCACTACTGAAAGGAAACAGTAAAAGAGCATCTTGAACATCCCCTCTCCTCCTCATATCCTACTTCACTTCAAAACAGGGTATCACCCTGATGTAACTGTCAAGGCCAGAATTGGGCTCACCCCTTCCCTGGCCATTCCTTCCCAAACCACCCTTCCATGTGCAGACCTGTTGGCTGCTGGGGGGGCAGAGGGGAAAGCAGAGGGTATGAAACAAGGTAGATGAAAAGATTGCTCTTGTCTGATCCTCTGCTCCCATGTTCCCACGTGCCCCAGAAGCAGCAAGGCTGATAATCCTGTCTCTCCCTGCAGGAACATGAAGAAGCAGCGTGTGGTGGTCGGAATCCTGACTGCAGCCCTGCTGGGGCTCATCCTGTTCCTGGGACTCTTCTTTGGGCTGCGCTCTGACTCAGGGGACACACACACTTACAAGAGGGCAGCTGTGGCTACAGACGCGGGGCAGTGCTCAATAATTGGAAGGTACCCGCTAATTGTGCCGTGACTCTCATTAGTTCTGACACCTCCTGCACAAAACAAAACTGTTGTTTCCCTGATGTTCAGGTGCAAGCCTGGCAGTTGCCCAGTACAGATAATCTCCAACCTTCCTGTAGAAAGAGGAGGCCATGATAAAACCTGGGCTTTTACCATCCCTGACCAATGTTACTGCAATTGCTCGAAGACAATGTAGCAGGCAAAGATTCCCTAGGTGTGTGAACAATGGGAACAAGAGATGCTTTTCAAACTCCTTTTAAAAAACATTTATCAAACTGTCCTCCAGTTCTAGATGCAAGCGCTTCAGATTTCAGGCTCCTTGGAGAGTTGTCATTTCTCACGTGTAGAGAATGTGTCTGGGATTCCTCTCCCCCCATGCACTTTGACACAGTGTTTTCAAGCTAGTTTGGATACGTCCCTGATGAGGGCTGATCTGGTCTGCATGTAGACCATTAGGATCGGTTCTCTAAGGTGACAGAAGCTCAAAACTTCCTGTTCCTGAGGAACCTATAGTCTGGGTATGGACAAATGTGTGTTAGAGAATCTGTTGTAGCTGCTCTGACGAGATGAATCCCCACTGCTCACTGGTAGCTGAGACACTAACATGTCACCATACGATGCCTTCTCTTCTGCTGCACAGGGACATTCTTCAGCAAGGTGGATCAGCCGTGGATGCTGCGATTGCAGCTCTGCTTTGTGTAGGACTCATGAATGCTCACAGCATGGGCATTGGAGGGGGCCTCTTCTTTACCATCTACAACAGCACAGGTAAGGGACAGGGCCATACACATCTGGAACAGTTTGAGAACTGTTTATCTAAAGCAGGTGACCTGTACTACCTGGGTGAAGGTAAATGACTGACTCTCTCAGCCTCCGGGGTAACATGCTGTCCTCAAAATACTGGCCAAGAAACTGGCTCACATTCATCAGACTTCTTCATCAGAGACCATGCCTGTTTGTTGAGTCCGGAGCTAAACATCATCTTCCTTGCTCTGTCATTAAAGGAAAAGTGGAAATCATTAATGCAAGAGAGGTGGCTCCAAAAAAAGCATCAGAGGACATGTTTGGGAACGACACACAGCTCTCTCTGAAAGGTATGGCAAAGGCTGTTTCACTGCTTTGAGGGGACCACATAGCTCCAACATTAGCTGCTACTAACATATCTAAATTAAGAGCACTTCTTATGGTTTTAGGTTCTTGCATATCTGCAGGGTTTCTCACCTAGAAATGTCCTCTACTTTACACAGTCTGCAAACTCCATCCTGACAAGGAAGCTAAAAATAATGTCCTTCAAACTAGCTGGTCCCCTCAGCCCTTTCTGCTTTTCGCTTCATGAAAACGCAGGTGAACCCAAAGCACTGAGTATGGCCTGTTCTGTATTTGCCATCTTTCTGCCTCTTTGAATAAATCTTTTTGGATCAAGTTAGGTCTTGTCAGTTCAAGTGTCCTCCCTGAATACCTTTTGTGGTGGCTTCAGTTGATGTGCTTCAGAGAAGTAGTAATTTCCTTTCAGGAAAGCATTTTTTTAATCAAAAATAGAAAGAAATACTAACTAATTCTCTTCATGGTCACTCCAGTAACCAAAGAGGAACAGCTTCTTGGAGGTGGTTTGGGAAGTGTTCTTGGAGTTGCCAATAAAAACAGGATAGAAGCAAACTGCTGCATCACTGTGCAGTGTAGTAATCAGTCTATTGTAATTGTAGTTACAATGCTGCAATGAAGTTTTTGGCTTAAATACATGCACAGTCTGTGTCCTCTTCTGTAGTGTGCTCTCTGAGGGACTGGAAACTGCAGGCAGCTATGACAGCTTCTGTGTTCTGAGCAGTTTTTCTCTGATACAGAGCCTACTGAGGGGAAATGACCCAAAAACTTGAGTTACCAGCAAGAGGATAGAGGTGTTTCAGCAGTCCAGAATATATAGGCATAAATGTCAGACAGAATAATTCTGTTAGTGTTGTATGCACAACATGAGCTGCTCGTAGTATATGTAATCCCTGCCTAAAAACAGGGCTGACAGGGAAGCCTGCTCTGCCTCCTACTCCACTAATCGCTTTCTTTCCTTGCTATGAAAGACTAATACATTATTTCTCCACTCCAGGAGGACTGTCCATTGCTGTCCCAGGAGAAATCCGTGGGTATGAACTGGCTCACACACGTCATGGCAAACTGGCATGGAAAGAACTGTTTCAGCCCAGCATCAAGTTGGCAAGAGACGGATTCCCTATTGGGAAAGGCCTTGCAGCAGCCATCAAATCAAAACAGGAGGCAATTGAAAGCAATCCCTCGCTGTGGTAGGTAGAGCAGTTGCTGTTCTGTGCAGAGATTTGGGGTAACTGCATCCTAGCTGAAAAGTCTCTGTGTTTGTGTAATATAGAGTCTGTGAGGACTGTGCCTCACCTTCAGTGACTGTACTTGCTGTACCTGCTGATGTTATTCCAGCTACCTGAAGGTGCTAAATCATGTGGTCAATTTTAGGAATGTTCAGTCCTGACCTTTAAAGGGAGATAAATTCTGCTCTTTAAGTCCATTTATCTGAGCAAATGTGGAATTAGAATACCTGCTGGCATAAATCTGTCAGATGGCAATGTATTTTCTGAATCCCCAGCTTTTCCTCATGCTGTAAGTGCACCAGCTAATCTCGCCTGCATTTGGGGCAATTGCAGAATCTCCTTGAACTTCTCATCTGCTGTCAGGCAGTGGGAATTGAGGTCATCTCTTACTCTACAGTCAGCCTTCCTGAAACGCTGCCTCTGACCATTCACATCTGGCAATGACTATGAACACGAAGGGGTTTAAGTGCTCCTCTATTTCTTCTTACGGTCAAACCCTTAGTTTCTATGTCCGGCCCCACTGGAGATCATGCTTAATCTTCTCTTTTCCTTAAAATGCCAGCTGCAGGTTGGTTTCCAATGCAATTGGGATGTACAGCCTGGGCCTATCTCCTGTACTTCCATCTGGCAGATCCACAGCAGCACATTCATGATCCATGATGGGGGAGCTAGACAGGAAACTGTCTACCTCAATGCTCTGACAAAGAGGGTTCAAAATGCATTCTCCTGGACTCACTGGAAGCTTTGAGCCTCGTAGCTTCGTAGTCTGTGCTCTCAACAGAACTGCCTGAGTTCAAGGATATGGCCCCTCCTGGGCGTCTTGAGGCAGTTGTTGGCCCCTTGGGCGGTTACGGAGAGTGGCCTCCCTTGGTGAAAAATGTGGACACTCCTTTCTGCAAGCTTTGCTGAGCAAATTCTGAGCAATGTGGAACTCCAGGTCAGAAATCACTGTTCACTTTTATGTCCCAGTGAAAGATATCAGGGCCCCTGGAGCATGGCTCAGACAGTTTCTCATCTCTCCAAGAAGCCTCTAGCGCGAACACTCAAATACTGTGACAGTTGGTACAGGTACACACAGTTTTAAACTTGTCTCTCAGATCTGATCTTCTCAATCTGCTTTCTCTGTTAGCGAAGTGTTCTGCAGAGGAGGGAAAATTCTGCATGAGGGCGATATCATCAAGATGCCTAAACTAGCCAACACATACGAGACTATAGCCAATGAAGGAGCAGATGCCTTTTACACAGGAAGCCTGGCAAAACAGATCATCGATGACATCCGCAGTGTAGGTGAGAAACAAGACATCTGTCCAAAACAGCGTGAGTGACCTGACTGCTGCAGCTCAGCATCCAGGGAGGAGCTGGTGACCTGCAGAAGCCTTGGAAGTGTATCAAGCCTGCTGCCCGAAATGCTACTTCTGAGATCTGTTGCAACAGGACACCGAAGAGAAGCCATTAGCAGTTTAATGGATGCAAGTCGGAATGGATAGTTTATACTGTGCATTCCTGTACCATGTAGTCTAGCAAGTCTATGCATTTCTGGATAGAGCTTTGTAGATTCGAGCCTGAGTCCAACAAGTTTCTACCTAAAACATTACGTACGTGGTCCTGTAAACTCGGAGCTCGTTTAATCTCTCAGTGCCACTAGATGGTGGTAGTATCCTGTCCTTACTAGCTGGCATTGGCTACTTCACTCAACCTCATATGAGAGTCATTTACTGGCTTTATTTGTGATGGTTTATTACTGTCTTCCGCCTTCTGATAAGAAAGACAATAGAACATACAAATTATTCTGCTTGTGGGGTAGCACAAAGCATCTGCACTCAAAAGCTGCATCCTCCTCCTGTAAACAGGACTCTTAACGACAATTTGTTACCTGACATTGCTGGTGTCTTTTGTAAAAAAAGATGGATCACCAGATTTTTTGGCTGCTGTAAATCAGCCCAACTTCAAGCTTAGACTATCTGAATTTCAGCTGGATCTATCAAGGAATAAATTCATATTCTGTGCACCCATCTTTGCTTTCTTTACCTTGCAACTTCCTGGATTTGTCTGTGTTCCCTCCTGTCCTTGCTGTGATGCATGGTGATGGACTATTACCTCCTCTTCCCACTAGATCACAAAAAGCTGCATCTATGGTTTCCTTCTCTTTTCCAGGGGGCATTGTTACATTGGATGACCTGCGGGACTACAATGCCACACTGATCGAAGACCCCATAGAGGTCACACTTGGGGAGTTTACCCTCTACACACCTAGTGCCCCCCTAAGCGGCCCAGTGCTAGCCCTCATTTTCAACATACTGAAAGGTGAGAGTGCCCCTGAGCAGTGCCTTACAGGCAGCAGGAGCTAGGAGACCTCCAAAGACAATGCCTTTTTGATTTTGGGAGCGGGGCCTTCCTTGATAGCCCTCTAGCAGGTGAGAAGTCTGAGACCCCAGGAGGGATCAGAGATGCAGAAACATTCCTTTTCTGCTGTTAACTTAGGAATGTCACCTTCCTACTTGAACTACAGGTGCGAGAGGAAAAAGTGCTCCTGATTGTGGCACTTCCCTGATACCTGCATGGGTGGAAAACAGTTTGTACTTGAGGCTTCTTTGGAAAACACCTGTGCAAGTACAAATCCTGCTGGTGACTTCCACAAAACTACCAGAGCTCCTGTGTTCTCCATGTGGAAATCAGGACAGTCCAGTGACTGTATCTCTGTAGAGATTTGGCTTTAAGATGATACCATTTGACATGGGTTTATTAGCAGTCCATTTACCATGTACTTTCCTTTGTGTTCACAATTGTTTGTCTTCTGTTGCCAGGATATAATTTCTCTGCTGACAGCATCAAAACCATGGAGGAGAAAGGTCTGACTTACCACCGCATTGTGGAGGCCTTTCGCTTCGCCTACGCCAAGAGGACTTTACTGGGAGATCCAAAATTTGTCAACATTACAGAGGTACCCGGCAAAAGCCTTTTTTTTCTGCAACACCAAGGTTGACTGGAACATGGCTTACAGTTTTTGGGTGACTAAACTTTGTCAGGGATGCTCTGTGTCACCTGCTATTGACAGGCACTGAAATATCTCTGAATCAAAAAGTGAAGTCCTAGGTGACTCATGACTGAGCTGTGGGGGATATAAATGGAAGAAACCTTCCTGCTCTAAGGAAAAGAAAAATGCTCAATTCATCAGGAGTGTTTGAGTATATTTAGGGCTAATCCTCTCTCTTTTCTTAGTATTTGAAGCCTTATTCACTAGATGATACTCCCAGCATCCTTGTGGCTCTCTAACCACAGTCCTGCCCATAGTAAATGGACCAACGGATGGGAAGGGGTGAGGCAGGAACCCTGCTTTTCCCAACTTCTTACTTTGTGCTTTCACTTCTGTGACTCTGCAAAAGCAGCAGGATCTGAGCCCGGCCCAACTTGATGGACACAAATTTGCAACTTAGAGAGCAATGATCAGAGCTTGCCTTGGCCTGGTCCTCTCAACCCCATCCCTTTCCTCTCACCTCTGGAGCCCATGTAACACTGCCTGCCTACGCCGTGCAGCAGTGTGAGGACAGCTTTCTGTAGCTCTACAATAACGGATGCTGATTAACTTCCTACACAAAGGGGTGCACTCTAACAGCTGCTTCCGTGACTGCTTAAAATGCTCTTGGGTACAATGTCCATCTTTCAAGAAGGAGGAAAGCCCCTGCTGGAAAACTATAGCCTCACTGCTGGGATTTGCCGCTCTTCTGTGGTCTGAAGTATTGGATATCAGCCTCATAACTGCTTGTCTCTTAAACTTAATCAGCTGAGTAACTGCATTGGATTTCTCTGACAGGCGATCAGAAACATGACATCCGAGTTCTTTGCGGATAGTCTCCGGAGGAAAATCACAGACAACACTTCGCATCCAGTTGACTACTATGAGCCAGTATATTACACTGGAGATAATGCCGGTACATCCCACCTCTCCATTGTGGCTGATGATGGCAGTGCTGTGTCCGCCACCAGCACCATCAACCAATAGTATGAGCTCAGACATTACTTCCATGTAGGCCTTTGCCGTCTTCCTAGTGGTGGTTCTGTGGTTGGTATAAAACTTCACTGAGCGGTCATCTCTCTGGCGGGGTAGTGATGAGTTTATGGGCACTTCTGCTGAGCTTGCAGGTCAGTTCTTAACTGTGTGGTTGGGTCAGAGGGCAAGATGTGTCCTTTCTGATGTTGAGTTCACCCACCAAGAAAACATTCACTGCATCTGTATCTTCTCAGAAGCAGTGGTATCGCTGCTGGCTCTGATTTCCCAGGCTTCTGGAAGGAATTTGAGCTAATACAGCTGGCCTGGAAGTGCAGCGTTTGGCTTAGAGTGCTGTCGGGCAGAGCTGTATTCTGTGCATATGGCCTGAAGCTGGGGGTAAAGGTCCTTTTTGTCCACAGAAAATGTCTCCAGCTTGACATATCTAAGCAAAACCTCAGTCACTCCCAAATGTGCCAGCCTTTGAGCTGTGCCGCCTCTGAATGGAGTGTGGTACTGCCTGTCTGGAAGGGGAACTGGTTGTATTTAGCTGCTGTGCTGATTTTCTCCCTGGGGTTCCTGCAGGTGACCCCAACAGCAGGGCTCTGGGCTGCCTATCCTCTTTGTGTAGCCGTGCGCTCAGGATATAAACCGCTTCCTTCCCCAGGGGGGGAAGGAATGTCCTTTACAACAGGAGGGAGTGGAGAGTTACTCCAATCAAATGCCAGGTTTTACGCTGCAGTAATTCACTTGAAGCTCCTCCTGGATTTGCTCTGGTTTTAACATGTCTGCACCAACTTGTTTTCTCTAGCTTCGGCTCTGATGTGCGATCCAACGTGAGTGGAATCATATTTAATGATGAGATGGATGACTTCAGCTCACCTTACATAATCAATGGATTTGGGATCCCTCCTTCTCCAGCAAATTTCATAGCACCAGGTAGCTGTTAACTACCTTCCTGACTCAGTCTTTTGGCTGTATCTTGCACACTAACGTTGCGGTGTCTGCAAGGTAGGCTGCAGATCTGGGATGCAGCTGAGATCTGTAGGCTGCGATCAGGCACAGATCTGGGGCTTTCTGAAGAGGACAGGGATGGAAATAAGGCATCCCTGCCAAAAGCACGCAACCAGCCACCCCTGATGCCCCCTGAAGGAGGAGAGACTGTCTAAGGAAAAACTCTAGCATGTGCCTCCTTCCAACAGCCAGAAATCCTTTCCCAGGGAGCTCAGTACATGTCAAATGAAATTACTTAAGGCTGCAGAAGATTTCTTTGAACTGATTTAAGAGGGAGGCAGCAGCAGGAGCTGACTGCAAAGTGTTAGATGGCACTGTCCAGCCTTCTCCCTACGCTGCCATGGGAGCTGTGGGGCAGCTCTGGATAATCCCTGGTCACGTATACATCTAACCCAAGCAACCTGCCTGCTCCTCCACTGCTTCCTGCAGGCCCACCTCACTGCTGCTAAAGCAGGCTGGGATTTTGCTGCCCTCCTGTACCCCATGCTTTGGAGGGGGACAGGGAAGTGAAGGGACAGGAAGGGAAATCCCATGGCATACCGAAGGCAGCTGCTTCACATCCCCAGCTGGGACAGGACTGTGGAGGAAGGCACCTTCAGCCTCTGTGAAAGACCAGGGTTAAGCTGGAGCAAGAAGGAGATGGGTACAGGGGGCTGTGGGATCCTCAGGGGCTGAAAAAGACACGTGAGCCACGTCAGGAAGGTGGATACCAAGGCTCTGGGTTTAGACATGGAGCTGGCAGTTTGTAAGCTGCAGGTAGAAAGCTGAGCCTCTCTTGCATCTCTGTCCTCAACAGGTAAACAGCCGATGTCCTCTATGTGCCCCTCCATCTTGGTGGATAAAATGAAAAAGGTCAGGATGGTGGTTGGTGCTTCTGGAGGAACAAAAATAACTACAGCAACAGCACTGGTATGTGATGATATGGGCAAACTGGGGACAAGGCTGAGACAAAAACAAGGTGGGGAAGAGGCGGAGTTTGGGGTAAGGGCTCAAGTCTCCACCTGTGATGTGACTGTGGCTGTGGCTCCCTGCTGTATGCTTGGGGCTTGAAGGGAGGTTCCTGCCTGGCCTTCTGAGGGCTAGACCTCCAACACCAACTCCTGACAGAGCTACAAAGAGTCTCTTAAATAACTTCTTTCAGTGACTCCAGGTCTTTTCCTTTGGCAAGTTTGTTTTTACTTCTTGCAGAAGATTTGTAACTTCAGTTCAGCTTTGATTTCTGTTCTCTAGATCTCCATAAACTAGTGTCTTTATCTAATTTAGAGTCATTCCCATCCAAATTCCTAAACTTTGGGTGAAAGCCACACAGAGAACCTAAATAAGAACTTAGGCCAAGCATGGTGTCAGGCCATCTGACAGGCAGGCTCTCTGTGAGCAGCTGTGGCAGCCACTCAAAAGCCCAGTTAGACCAAAAGTGATTGCAGGAGGAAGCTGTCTGCTGTGCCAGCACACACAGCAGTGCAGAGCACCGGGCCGGATCCTGCTTTCTGGCTGAGGCAGAGAAGTCTCCATAAAAACCACTACAAGCAGCTTTCGAAGCCCTTGATCCTGAGGCTGTTTTCACTTGCCAGCAGCTCCAACGTGCAATTTAAGCGCGTAGAGATCAGCTTTAAGGAAACCAGTCGCGCAGTAGCGGGAAGCTGTAGCTGTGTGTTTGCTGAGGTGACTGCTGTGTGTCTGGCTAAGCTACCACTAGCTCAACCACAGCAGCATAAACCCAACTACAATAGTTTGAGGATCTGATCCTTTTACTGTATTAAATTTCATAACTCATGTATCTTTTTGTGTGGGAATCCTCCTAAAAATATACTTGGTGTGATGTACCTGTGTTTTGCCTAGCCAAGAGAGGAACCGCTGAAAGCAGCAGGAACCATAAACCACACTGATGTGGTCTTGTGAACATCCTTCAGACATCTCTGCCTATGTTGCTACAAGGGTCAAGCCTCTTTGAAGACGTGTAACTGACATTAAGGTATTTTGCTTCTCACAGACGATCATCAATTCCATGTGGTTTGGTTATGATGTGAAGAAAGCGGTGGAAGAGCCCAGGTTTCATGACCAGCTGTTTCCCAATATCATGGAGCTTGAAGAGCAAATAGAGGAGGTTTGTCTAGCTACAGTCTGGGGGGCGTGTGAATTTCTTGTATGGTGCTGGGTACAAAGTGCTGGGAAGGCACTCGTGGAAAACCATGAAGCTTTGCTGAGTGCTCCCAGGTGAGCAGTATGAAAGCTGGCACAGGTCAAGTACTGGGTCACAGTAAGCTGTTCCAGGTGCCAGCTTAGTTCCAGTTCCATGGGCTTGAAGCCTGTTGTGTTCAGTCATGACCTGCATCTGAAACTGAAGGT
>JAOTQQ010000005.1:22073649-22169210 GCA_026546715.1 Gallinago undulata
AGGTGCCAGCTTAGTTCCAGTTCCATGGGCTTGAAGCCTGTTGTGTTCAGTCATGACCTGCATCTGAAACTGAAGGTATGTAGCTTCGTGCAATGTGTTTGCCTCAAATTACTTGCAAAATAACAAACCACATCAGGGCCCAAAACATTCATCAGTCTAAATCCAGTCACTTTCGGGAAACTCTTGCCCTGTTGTGCAACCTCCCTATGAATCATAGAATTGTAGAACAGATAAGAGTTGGAAGGGACCTTAAAGATCATCTAGTTCCAGCCTCCCGGGACACTGTCTACTAGACCAGGTTGCTCAGAGCCCCATCCAGCCTAGTCTTGGAACACTTACAGCAATGGAGCATCCACAGCTTCTCTGGGCAGCCTGGGCCAGTGTCTCACCACCCTCACAGGAAAGAACTTTTTCCTAATATTTCATCTACATCTGCCCTCGTTCAGTTTAAAACTGTTACCCCTCATCCTATCACTGCACGGCCTGATAAAGAGTCCCTCCCCATCTTTACTGAAGGCCCCCTTTAGGTACTGGAACGGATTCTAAGGTCTCCCTGGAGCCTTCTCTTCTCCAGGATGAACACCCCTAACTCTCTCAGCCTGTCTCCACAGTGGAGGGGGAGCCCTCTGATTGTTTTTGTGTCCCTCCTCTGGACTCCTAATGTCCTTCCTAAGTTGGGGGCTCCAGAGCTGGATATAGTACTCCAGGTGGGGTCTCAGTGGAGTAGAGGGGTAGAATTCCCTTCCTAGCCCTGCTGGCCTCACTTTCTTTGATGCAGCCCAGGATGCGGGTGGCTTTCTGGGCTGCAGGCACACATTACTGGCTCATGTTGAGTTTCTTATCCACCAACACTGTCAAGTACTTCTCCTCAGGGTTGTTCTCAACCCATGCTCCGCCCAGCCTGTGTTTGTGCCTGGGATTGCCCCAACTCAAGGACCTTGCACTTGGCCTTGTTGGACTTCGTGAGGTTCACAAGGGCCTGCTTCTCCAGCTTGTCCAGGTCCCTCTAGATGGCATCCCTTCCCTCCAGCGTGTCGACCACTCGACACAGCTTAGTGTTGTCAGCAGATTTGCTGAGGGTGCACTCAATCCCACTGTCCACATTGCCAACAAAGATGTTAAACAGCACTGGTCCCAGTACTGACCCTTGTCACTGTTCACCACTTGGACATTGAGCCATTGACCACAAGTCTTTGAGTGCAGCCATCCAGCCAGTTTGTTATCCACTGAGTGGTCCATCTGCCAAATCCATGTCTGTCCAATTTAGAGACAAGGATGTCTTGTGGGACAGTGTCAAATCAAGCTTCTACATAAGGCAGTTTTCTTCATCAAACTATGCAGAAGATTCTTGTTTAATAAGCTTCCTGTTAAGGTAACACCTGAGGTATCTGCTTGCACTGGGCAGGATGCCCTGCTCTCTACAAGTCCTGTCTTTTCTCCCATTCCCAATCACGATTCTGGCTGTTGGTATATGAATATCTGAGGCAGAATGTTCTGAGACCAGGAATAGTATTGGTAGCCTTCAGTGAGCACCACAAATGCCACATCTTCTCAATTCTACCCCTTCAAAAGCAGGGCATCCCAGAAAGCAAAGGGAAGAGGAGGAACAACCTGTCGTTTTAGATCTACCTAATACAGGCCCTGAATGCTTGGGTAGCCATGGGGGATGCAGGTCGCAGACTACAGCGCGTGTGCAGTTTCTCTCTCCTGTTGTCCTCATTCACTTGTGCGTTCCAGGGTATAGAAGAAGAACTAAAGAAGAGAAGACATGATACCATGCGGGTGAGCGGCGGTGCGGTTGTGCAGGCCATTCTCAGAACAGATGAAGGATGGGCTGCAGCCTCTGATTCCCGGAAAGGTGGCTTCCCTGCAGGCTACTAACGTGGCTCGGCTCCTTTTTTCAGTGGTCTAGTGACACTGAGGTGTGTTTGGGGGGAAGATCCTTTAGGTCTGCAACTCAGGGACATCTCACAGGAAAGAGAACAAATTTACCTGTGGTTCTATTGACAGAGCTGGGACAGTCAGTTCTCTACAGCCATGACCGAAATGCCTCATGCTACAGCAGCCTGCTAAGACAGGCGTGTCTACCAGGATGTGCAGTACTTACTTGAAGAGTCTGTTCTGCCTTAAAGAGTTTGTTCCCTGCCTCCTCTCCATCCCATGAAGACAGATGGCATACCCAGAGTTTCTGAAGAAGGTCCAGCTCACTTAAGCTGGAGGAAGTGTTTCTCCTGCACAGTCTCAGCTCCCGGGAATGTCCCTGTCACTGCTAGAGACAAGATTTGTTTCCTGTTGAGTAGATGGGAGTTTCAGGACTCTGGGGACTGGGTTTTCTAAGTTACAAACTAATAGATCTGTGCCATAGCAGGAAGCCCAGCTCTAGACTGGGATAAGCCTTCACAAACTCACCTCTCTTTCTTTTAACAAGAGATGTTTCTGCTTTTCACTTCAGTTGATTATTGGAGATGAGTGGGTAAATGGGGAAATGGCTTCAAACGTTTTTATATTTCTGTTGAGAAGGTCTAAAGGGAAGATGCTACCTGTAAAACTCTGAGCACAACTAAAATAAATAAATATGGAGTCACACATTTTTCTTGCCTGCACAGTTGCTACTGCAAAAAGGGATGGTAAGAGTCTGCACGAAAGAAGCTCTCCTGAGATTTTTCTGTTCTTCACTCCTTTGAAGCTATAAGTTAAAAAAAAAAAAATTAAATATCCAAAGCAAGCTTGTTTTTGTCCAGTTTGCTTTTTACCACATCATACTGCAGGCCTGAACTACTGGAGTCTGAGGAAATGAAACCTTTTTAAAAAGGGCATGCTGCAGCTCCTCTTGTTTGAAGGTAAGTTACCATAATCAGACAATTAATCAGACAATCAGTAACCTGTACCTGCTATGGAACAGCTAAGAGTGACTGTAGCTATGCATGAGGGGGTTTGGGTGTTCACCTACCAGCACAAACTAATACATCACAACAGATAAACTCAGCCTAAGATCAAACCTGAGTGTTCCAGGATGTTGTTAAGCTCTAGGAATGTTTACAAAATCCTTGAAACACAAGTAACAGTAACTGAACTCATCTATTTGGCTTGTGGAAATGTCCTGTCAGTTTCTAAGAACCTTAAAATAGAGAATGCATTGCAGAGAAAATGAAAGGCTGAAATCTTAGGCATCAGACACCCTCTCTTTCCCAGTAGCATCTGGAACTGAGGGGAGTCTAGTTTCAAGGAATAAAGTGATAGCTAGATCATGCTTAAATCAAAGAGTTAAAACTTCAACATATATATTGCTTATATCACTTCCACTAAATGAATTGTTTTTACCAAAAGTTGCCTGGGGTGTGCTCTGTGTTCCTTTCCCCCTGCAGCTGCTGCTGCATTAGGTGCAGCTAAGGCAGTGATTGTAAATACCTGGAGGCATTGGGCTCCTTCAAGAATGCGACTGGTTTGGAGCAAACCTGTATCCTTTAGTTGCTGAACTGAGACTTTGACTTTCCTACTTCTTGCAGTTCCACAATAGGTGCCGCTCTGTGGCCACTGCTGTTTGCATCCAGTTTGCTGGGCATTTTAGGAAGCTTTGATACAAGTTTGTGTATGGAACAGCATCAGCTGCTATTTGTTGGAAATACCTGGCCCTTTGGACTTAGGACGAGCTGAGCCAAGTGTGATCTGAGAAATAAACAAAGTTACTGCGTAGTAAAATAAGCTTATTGAAAGCTTAAACTCCCTATAGTTAGAGACAACTACAAGAGAAAACACTTGTGCTCTGAAACTGGAAGGTGAGTCTTTTCTGGGAAATGACTGTTGGATAAATGTGCTTTCTGAAACAAGTCTGAGTAACTGCTGCTTCTACTAGTTCATGATACAGCAGTTGTAGTTATGTTCTTGAATTTCTTCTAGCTAGTCAGAAAACTCCCCTATTATTTATAACCTACGTTACAAAACTTCCCTTATGGAAAGCCATGACTAAAAACACTTCTGTTGAAAACTGTTCTTAGAAATGCATTTGAATTCTTGACACTCTGCAGCAATCAGTTTGTTTGTTTTAGCATTATCACTTCAGAGGACTGATTTGTTAAAACTAAACTGGGCTAAGGCTTGCGTTTACATCCTACATTTAAAAAAAAAACAAAAACAAAAAAAAACAAACAACAAAACAAGTATGGGTACTTCTGCAGGCCGTAATTACCTGCATCTCATTTGGAGATACCTGTACGTGGGGCATGCGCTTCTGCCACCTGATACCACGTCCCCCTGCTCACACCACATTGAGACTGTCTGTGTATCAATAGGCAAATATCAGTCAATGGTTTGTACTGGAAAACCTCCCGATTGTACCCTGCAGCCCATTCAGCTTCTCTGGATGTTTCAGCTATGGGAAAAGACTTCTTCCTGTTCCTGTCCCACCCCTTGGAATGCAACCACCTCCCCCTCTGCTTCTGAGCAGGGACACAATGTCTTAGCGTGAGCAGGGCTGGGAGAACAGGACACGTTGCTCTGACCGATTCCAGCTGATTTGAAAGGGAGCTGTATTGCTGAAACGCAATTATCCAGATCATGAACTGGGGAATTCACTTCCTTCCCCCATTCTTCAGTCTAACGTTACCACAATTTTCTTTTGGCAACCATCCACCTCTGGAGGGGCTACAGGGAAATGCCGAAACACTCGGGCGACAAGTGGCACATGCAGTTGTCTGCACAGTTCTTCAGTTTCTCCAGCGGCGTATTCAGTGTATTCAGGCTCCAGAATGATCAGCTGTTACTGCTGGAAACGCTTCTGTGAAAGTCCTCTCTTAAACAACTGCTTGTGTGTTAAGCAACGGCTTTAGAGGAGAAATTCCCAGACAGGTATAAAACCACTTTATTAAAAATATAATTTAAAGATTTCATTAGAAAATAGAGCAGCCTCTGTACAATGATGCTTTAAAAGTCCATATAAGTTGACAAAGTACAAAAATAATGCTCTCCTGTTGGCATGAGCACAAATGGGGAAGGACCAAACTGGGAGGCTCTTGACCCAAGCAAATTTCAGCAGCAGTGAGGAGTTGGCAGGGCAAGAGCAGAGGAGCTAAGGGAGGTACAACCCCTCGGCTTCACCAGATGTTTTGCTAGTGATGGCTAGAGGGCTGGAAGTCTCCGTCCCAGTGAGAGATCTGCACTCTCATTCCTGTCTTGCAAATTAAAGCTGTTATGGGTTTATAAACTGCTTAATTGGCTCAGTTTCAATGTTAGTAGCAAAGAAGTTAAATTGCAGTGAGTGCTGGACTACAGACAATATTCCCACGTCTTTGTGGTGGGCGGTGGCTGTGATACTACTCCACAGGCTGGATTAGTGAGGTGTGCTTTGTGCTTTACTCGCGGGTGTGTCACAAGAGAAAGTACTTTGAGGCTTGGTGACTTGGTTTTCCTGCTAGCGGAACACGATGGAGCATGGCTCAGGGTGCTGCTGAAGGCTGCCCTGAAGCCCGATAGGGAAACAAGAACTGCTCTCCCTGTGTCCAGCCAGTGCCCTTCTCGGTTGCTTTCTGAAGCTCAGTTGGGCTCGCTAGAAGTAACGACAGAACTTGCTAAAGCAGCATCCGGTCTAGTTAGTCTGTCTGGTCTGAAATGTGAGCCCCAGATGGTGTCTGGTGCCCGTAAGTGCTTCCCTTGTGACAACTCTGCAGCTGGGGTGTTATTTCTGACACTAGAACCAATGCGCCCAGGAACTGGTAGCAGAGGTGAGGGAGTTAATGAAAGTAGAAAACTTCTGCAAATTATGTAGATTGAATATGACTATCAGAAAACCCCAGTGTAACCCCTTCCAAATGAACATAAATACTGCCCATTCTCTTTCTCTAGCCACATTCAGCAGTACTGTAATGAGTAAGCAGCTCTGATGAATAAAACAGTAGTCCTACTTAAACTATGTGATTTAAGGTAAATTCCACTTGAATGAGGAATGAGGGGAGCAGTGTGTGGAGCTGGCTCTATATGGAAGTAACCTGTCTTCCAGATACATGATTAAGTGCTAGTGGTTATGATCTAGTAACTTTTTCATTAAGCTCTGATGCAGCTGTGGTCACACGATAGTGTATGATTTCTGAAGGCAAACACATGTCTGGCTCCAGTCAGCTTCACTCAGACTATCATTAAAATGCAAGTGAAGGCTGAGATTTTGACAAGCCGATGGCTTTATTGGACAGACTTCATGGCTAAGAACATAGACATAAACCTATCTGGCCTTGTGTGCAAGGGTGTGTGTGGATGGCCTTGTTTTGGTTTGTTTTTTTTAATAGCGTGCGCTCAAATACTTGTTACGGTGTTTACAAAAGGATTTTATTTGTTTGTGTATAGGAATACCAGGGGCTGTGTGTGAGGTAGGAACTAACGTGCAAATTGGGGGGGGCTCTGCTAGTGCCTTGCTCTGGTTTGGCTTTGCTTTCAGAATCACGCAATACTGTCTGTGCCCATAGGGAAGTGTGGCTCATAAACTTTCAGAAAATTGAGTTGTTTGGGATCTTGTGAACTTGCCCTTGGGTATTTAAGAAGACCTTTGGGGTCTTTGTTGTTTGGGTGGGTTTTTTGGTGTTTTGGGGTTTTTTTTCTTAAACGTTTCATTCTCTTAGTCATTTTGAGCAGGGCAAGGTTATGGAGGAACTGCAAAAGACCTTTTGTGTCCAGGTGCATGAGTTCAGGTCTCTCCTCCAGAAGTTTTCTCTCTCTGTGATAGTTCTTAAGTAGTCCTACAGTTTCCTCCTTCTGATCTTAAGGGAACACCAGAGACTAGTTGTTGTAAACTGGGGGTTGGAGCATGTTCTTAGGCTATGGGAGAAGAGCATTCTGTTAACACCTGGCAGCGCTGCATCATTTCTCAGCAGCACTGGTGTTTGCGTAGCCAGGCTGAGCTCATGGCTACAAATGAAGCCTCCTGATCCTTTGCCTTTTGAAGAAAGTTATAAAGCTTCTAAAGCCAGCACGTCTTCCCCTCAATCCTTGCCTGCCTTCCCAAATGACTTATCTTCTGTCGGCACTGAGGAGGGAGAAGTGGCACAGATTGGGACTCCGCTCGCCACAGGGAGAGGTGCCCCTGGGGGACTAAACCAAAGCCTGTCCACCCCAGGAGCAGGGAACTCACATTGACCCCTGGGAGGCTTATTCTCAAAGTCACCCATGTGTAGGGTTGAAGGAAGCTTCGGCGCAGTTACTCTGAGCTTGTGGGGTCCTTTGCATCCCCAAGGCAGAGAGCAGTGCTATGGGGCGCTGATTTCATCTGCCACCTTTGGGAAAAGTGGGGCTTCTGTGGATGGGAAAACCTTGAGGGGGAATGTGCTCCCCTTCCCTTTTCAAACCCACCCCCTAAGCCTGGATGCTTACGATTTTAAAATCCTGACCCTACAGAAATTTTTTGTAATCCTGATAACCAAAACAGTTACGTATTTCACATTTCTGAGCCCCAGTAATAATAAGCTTATTGTGGCCACAGCCTGAAAGGAACCAATTTTGCTCTTAGCTGAGGATCTACAGCAGGAAGGGAAGATACAGCTGGGTCATTTCACAGTGGATTTTGGACCAATTTTCCTTTCCCGCTTTGTATTCTCTTACTCTAAATAGCTGATGTGCTCAAGAAATATATTTTTCTGAATATCAAATATGTAACGGAGGGTGTAGCGCTAAGAAAGGGTGGCTGACCTGTCCTCGTGTTGCCTGAGGGTGACTTGCAGTCTGCTGGAATTAGGTGTAATCACAAGGGTTGCCCATACTCTTGGAGGCATCCACACGGGAACAGGCAATATTGGCATGTCCAAGCCAAAGCATTATCTCCTGTGGTGGTGTGATGGAATTTCACGCTAATATCCAGCTGACTTCCCCAGCTTCCTTTTATCAGAGTAGGCAGAGATGCATTTTCCTTCCTTGGAAACTCCCTGCACAACATTCATTGCAAATTTCGGCTTTTTTTCTTTATGTCCTCTTTCCAGCAGGCCGCTCCTAACCTCCTGCAGGTGGAAGAGAAGAGGAAATGGAGTGAACAGGGCAGGGGCCTGAGGTTTTAGCATTGCCAGGTGTGAAAGTGAAGGATGTGTATGTGGGGTCAGGTTGAGAAAGTGAGATTTAAGCCAGAAGGAGGTTAGCTAGAAGCAAAATGCAGATTATTCAGGAGAGTTACAGAAGCAATTTCCTTCTCACCAAAAGGAGAACACAACATCCCAGGGAGGCCACTCACCTCACTGAAACGTTCCTCAAACGTGACATTGTCACCGTCAGTATGCATGATGGGAGCTGAAATGGCATGTTCCAAGTCGTAGCCAAACCACAGCTTGTTTATAATCGCCTGCAACGAAACAAATCCCACAGAGACTGACCAGCTGGAGACACTAAGTAAGAAGCTGGATGACGTGCTGCCATCCTCTGCATTGCTGTGGAGTCACACCAGGTCTACTGTAAACCCTGCCTGCAGGATGGTGCAAACCTGGACTACAGAGAGGCAGCACTGAGTCAGACCAGAAGTCCTACTAGCCCTGTCTCCTGTCCTCATGGTGACACAGAGTGATACTTCCCTGGATGCTTTCCCTGAGCCTTAGCAGTGTCCTTGAATTCAATTGCTACTGATGAGTATCTTGTATCTTTCTTTTGAGGTTGTTCTTTCTGTTTTCAGATGAGGTCCTAGCATGGACCATGCTTCTCTCCAGTTGAAGAAAGATGAAGAGAAAAAAGAAATCTTCTTTTTCCTCTTGTGGCCTTATCAGTTTTAATTCCTTGACTGCTGAACAAGATGCTTGTTAGACTTCGTGCTTCAGCAAGCTCTCATTAAGATGTTACCCTGTGCATCTGTGTCGTGGGAGTTTTCTGTTTTTCTTGTTCTTTCCATCATGTAGTTTATCAGTTTATTTCCAGGATCCCAAGGTTTCGGGCAATGCCTAATAACTTCCTTAACTTGCTATTTAATTATTCTAACTTCTTCCCTTTCAAAAAGGAATTGAGCAAGCCATCTGGCACTTGCTGTGGCCTCCAACCTGCAGCCTTTAGTGTCCTCTAAATAGCAAATAAAACAAAGCACAGAGGAGTCAATACCTGAGGAGAGCTGAGTAGGAAAAGTAGGTGGGACTGAGCACGGCTGGAAAGCTGGGAGGGCTGAAAGAGCCAGCAATTGCTGTGGGTTCTCCCACCTCCTCTGTTCCTGGTCCCTCTTGGTGGAAGTACAATTCAGCAGCAGAGATGAAGCTGCCCTTTGCCCTTGCCACAGAAATGCTAGAGGCAAGAAGGTGAGGACAGACTCAGTCTGCAGCAGTCCCTCTTCAGTGCTGCCATCCCTACGGCAGTGCTATTGCTCAGGACAGTGTGTGCTCCCCTTGCTCAGTGGGAGGCGTTGCTGTGAGGTTCCTGTTCACTCACCATAGCAGTAGCACTGATAATCCAGCTCCCGCCCGCTCCTCCGATCACCAGCATGTCTCCTGTCTTGGAGATGAGAATGGAGGGTACCATTGCTGAGGGAGGTTTCTCTCCTAAAGCAGAGGCAGAGAGTGTTATCCTTCCCCTGTGGCTCTTAAAGGGGTTGGAGAGACACACAAGTTTATCTACCCTAGCCTTCTTGCATTCCCCATGAAAAGCCAAGCTGCTGCTTATTCCTCAAGAAGCTGAAGTCTTCCAGAAAAACTAGCTTTCTTGTGCCCCATCTCACAAGAAACTGGACCTTTATGGCACAGGCTAAATAGGAAGCATCTCTTAGTGTAGTGTATCCTACATTCGGGACTTGCTGCAGCTCTTTCACCCCAGCTGGGGAACCACTAGCAGCAATCTTGCCAGCAGCACTGATGGCTCTCTCATGGCAGACCCAAGGGAGATCGCATCAGGGATAGCTTATTTCATGGAGCAGTGTCTCTGCATCAACACTGCTGTGTAACAGAATTCAGTGTAAGCCTGTAGGATTGGTGATTGCACAGCAACTGTATACCTTCTTGAGGATGAGCCTAAAAAGTCAGCAAGCTTGTTTTAGCAGTAGTTTCTTCACTTCTTCCCCCTGCTCTCTATCAATCAGCTTTTTTTTTTCCCCTTCTGTTTTTATCTCCATTTTCCCTGGTTGGAAACCAGAATTCCCATATTCCCATGTAAGGTCATATGTGAGTAGACAAGACACACTACAGGGCTTTATCCTCTGTTAGTCTAAACCAAACACGCTCTCATCCAGACCTAGGAAAGGAAAGAATATCTGCAGTTTACAGACAGTCCCTGCATATCCACCACCTGGCCATGTGTTTTTATTTTGAGGGTGAGAATACTCACCTGGTTTAATGCTTCTATGCTTGCTTCCGTTTGCTATGCAGAAATCAGCAAGTTCATTATTTAAAATGATCCCGGTTTGGTTAGAATACACAAAGGAACCAAACCTGCAGTGGGAGAAAGAAGTAGCCTTTCAGTGCCCAGTGCTCTCCTGCTGTGAATGAACTGAACATGGCACCCTGTTTCCTCCCAGCGTGCAACTCCCCCAGCCAGGGTGTCCAAAAGGTCTGTGTGGTGCTGTGCTGGAGCCAGAGAGAAGTTCCCTGCTGGTAGGGCTTGTGAGGAGTTGTCCAATCCCCAGAAACTCAGCAGACCTTAGCATGAAGGTTACATCTTTGTGACTTGTGATGTTCCTTTGAGCTAGTGCACAAAGACCTTTGCTGGCACGTGAAAAAGGCATGCACGAGTAAGAGACTGCCCATTTCTGGTAAACAGCCCTTGCACGTTCCCTGAGAACCTGATACATGGCCTGTGTGACCCAATTACCGACCCCTCGGCTACTCACGGGTAGTTGATGGTGCTGGTGGCGGACACGGCGCTGCCATCTGCAGCGAGCACAGAGATGTGGCTTGTGCCCTTGCTTTTGTACTGGTGGTTATAGATGGCATCCAACAAGTTGTAGTGGCTGTGTGAATGGTCACCTCGGCCATCTATTCGGCTTCTGACAAGCTCAGCAAACGCGTCAGACAGCATGGTCCCCACTGGCACCTGCAATCGCAGCAGGGACACTGAGCTTGTGTCACCAAAGCACAGGCATTTCTTTGGGGCACTAGGAAGCCGGAGGGATTCAGCCCTAGTGCTCAGAGCTTAGGGACCTGCACTGGCAGGACTGAGCCCCAGCCTGAATCCCAAGGCCATGCTCACCACAAGCTCAGTACTCAGGCACTTCAGCATCAGCAAGAGCACATGCACGTCCTTTATCAGGCGCGTGAGCACCAGCCTGCAGCTGAACACAAACTGCCAATGAAGCAAATGACCTAACCCTGCCTCTGCCTTGGCCAGCTGAGCGACATTGCTCTTTACTAGCAGTTCCAAGTATTGTCTTTCTTTCCATGGCTGCGAAGCAGGAGGGTGTCAGAGCATTGCTGGGTTCTGCAGCATTGTGCTGGCAGGCAGGAGAGTCTGGGCAGTGGGTTGCCTGCTTGAGAGCTTAGCACAAAGGCTAAAAATGAGGCTAAAATGCAGGTTTTGAAAAAAAGAAAGGCAGGAAATGGACTCCCTGACTTCCCTGCTTCCCCTCTGCTAAGCAGCAGTGTAGAAGAAGCTGTTAGTTCCTCCCCTGTGCACCCTGCCAGCTCACCTCTGTGTCGGAGAAGGCTGGGTCAGTTATAAGGGATCTTAGAATATTTCCAAACTTCAGGGCCTCTGCAATGCGATGGTAGGTTTCCACCTTCTCCTTGGGTGTTGCCAGTGATGCTTCATGGAGTTTATACTCTGTGGAGCAGGATGAAGTAATTTTGTTAATAGACCCAAGGCAATGTTGTTTCAAGAATCGTAAAAAAAAAGAAGTGGAAAGGAACCTCCTTTTCCCATCCCAGTTCTTATCAAGTTTCCCCTATGGTTTAGCAGGATGTGGACACAGAAACAACCAAGTAGAAACAACTAATTTATGCTGTGACTTCAATTCTTCTTGAAGCCTTGGGAAAACTGTGTAGCCTCTGGCCTTTGCAGCAGCCATGGTGATGCTGATCCACTGTAAAAATCAGCCAGTTCACCATCCTGCTGCAGAGCATGGTCACACTGCTGCTTTGGTGCCCGCTATGGCTCACCACCTCCATTTCTGCTCATTATTTTTCTACTGCTCTGGAGCAACACTCTTTGCAAAGCTCCTGCTGCCCATTTTCCCTTAAGAATTTACCTTCTAGTATCTTGAGGATGAACATGAGCACAGCACCTCCCATGGGTGGTCCAGGAGAAAACACTGTGGTGTGACTGTTCAGGGTAATGTTCAGAGCTGAGGACACCTCTGCTTTGTACGCGTGAAGGTCCTCCAGTGAGATACTGGACCCTTCAACAGAAAACGAGATGGGTAACTGGCATTAGCATATTAACTTCTATGAGACGTAGAAAGAGCCATCCCTGTATACTCCAAATCCCTTCCACCAAGCGCAGCAATGTCCTCTAGCGCCAAACCCCAGGACATCACAAAGCTGGAGTTGCAGAGGCCAGTGCATAAGCACTGTGGGTGAATGCCAGAGCAGTAAGTGGCTCTCAGCCCTGCTACTGGCCCTGAGTTATAAGAACTGCTGAAAGGTGGCTGCTTCCCATGCCAGGTGTGGGAGACACACAAATGGCACATGTTGGCTTTCCCCCGGTACTGACTCACTGTTAGCCCATTGCATGGAAAAGGCCTGTCTGTCAGTATTAACTATAGCTGTTACTTACCAGCCTTCCTAACGTCCTCCACGAGGGCCTGTCCTATCTGTCCCTCATAAAATGCTGTAGCTCCATTTTCTGCTACAGCTCTCAGTGTTCGCTGCAGTGCTGGCCACCTGAAGGTCTCTCCAAGCTTCAAAAACCTTTGACCATCACAAATCATCGGGCTGTTAAAGAAGAAAGTCCATCAGTTTACAGCATATGCTTATTCTGTACCCAGTGCCAAACTCTTTTTCCTACCCAAAGCTGATTTGGTTTACAAACACATGTATATTTTCCGAGCTGGTGCTACACTGCAGCCTACATGGAGAAAAGGTCTTCTCAGCCAGTTGCTACTTGTAGCACCAGGCACTTTTTACTGAGAAAAAGCTTCCCCCACAGGATTCAACACTTTGACCCTGGCTCAGGTCAGTGCAGCTCCTCCAAACGAGCGTCTGCTGTAGGGCCATGCTCTCAGGGGACGATTTCCACACATATGGAGGCAGGCCACATACAGCCAGCTCCTTCCCATGAGCAGATGTGCTTAGCAGCCAGTTTTTCTGTGCCAAGCCACTCTAAATTACAAAAAAGGAAAAAAAAATTGCTGACAGAAAGAGAAAAATTAAAAAAAAAATCCTTCTGTTATTCTTTCCCTCTCTATAGCAAGTATTTACTGAACAGAAGTCACAGCAGCGGCCTCAGCTCCATGTCAGCATGTCAGAGGAAGGGTCTGAAGCTGAGGGAGCGGTGGTCCTCAGACTGTAATTTAATTTATGGGTCTTACCACAAGTTTTTTCCTGGAATGGAAAAGTTTGGGTGATGCATTATTTTGGCCATAACTGGGGAAATGGTAAGTGGATCTGAAAGGAGCTTAATGGTTGGTTCAAACAGGGCTTTCCATGGTAGGCGGCCATGTCTCTTATGGGCTGCTTCATACCCACGAAGTTCTCCTGGTACAGCAATCCAGCGGGAACCTGAGGAGCAGAGCAGCAGTGTCACACTCAGTACAGTCATTGGCCCACTTCACCTCTCTGAAAGACTCCAATGGAGGTGTGCATTTGCAGAGGCAGGACTAAGGCTTCTAAAAGCCAAATTAGTTTTTTGATTTCCTTTTTCTATTCATATATTCCTCCCACTACCTAACAGAAAGGGCATAGAGAAGCTGGAGCCAGACTCGGAGGTGCATGGTGAAAGCACAAGAGGTACATGTTGCGGCAAGGGAGATGCCAGCTGGGCATAAGATAAAAAGCACTCATGCAGAGCCTGGTCAAGCACTAGAACAAGTGAAGCTGTGAAAGTTTCTATCCTTAGAGAAGCTCAAAAACGCGACAGGACAAGGGCCTGAGCTAACTCTGACATCACTCTGCTTTGAGCAAGAGTTGAAGCAGAGACCTCCAACTGCCCTTTCCAAACAGAATGGGTCCTGATTCCTTTTCAGGATCTTCTTTCAAGGATAAGAATCTCTCCTCAAGGAACTAGGACACTACCTGAAAGAAAATGTGCTAGGGAAGGAGAATGAATGCAGCAAGAAATATGGAGAGATCCAAGATCTGCTGCTAACGTGAGAGCACCTGCTACCAAACTGGTAACAGCAAATGGACATGGGGCCTCCTCGGATGGGAGCAAGGTGGTAACTGAGCTAAGCTGGAGCCCAGCAACTCAACTGATGCTGCCAGGTTGCTTTCCTAATGCAATGGGCAAGCACGCTAGATTAAGTTCTTTTGTTTCCAGAAAGTCTGAGTAGCTATTGACCTTATTTTTCTCTGTAAGAACTGCTGGGAAATCAGTGCTTTGGGTAATTTGGTCTTGAACTGCACACACTTCCTATGAAGAGAAACTCCATAGTGATTTCTCCTCATGTTCTGCTCCCTACCCCCTCGTTGGTTTTGTTCCTACAAAACAGGAATTCTATTGATCTAATTTTTTTTTTTTTTTTACTTTCACAAAAATCAATCCAGGAAGAGCATGAGCAATTAAACAGAACTTCCAAGTCAGTGAAGTCTTTGGTTCCTCCACCCTGAGCTTTGTGCACTGCACACCCTCATGGTTCAGTCTGTGTCCTTACCAGTGTATAAAGTGCCATCACAGCCAGACAACAAATCCTGGGGAAACATTCGTGGGACCGTCTCGCGGGCATTGATCACTTCAACTGTTCCTAGAAAGGAGAAGGGGAAAATGCATAACATTGTCTGCCTGAAGCAGGTGAACATCACTATTCAGCCAGCTGTGAGCACTGCACGAGCTGCGAGTCCAGAGCCCAAGGCACTGTGCTGAAGTGCCCTGAAGCCCTGTGCCACGTGTCGAGCACACTTGGAGGGCCAGGCTGCAGTTGCCACACGCTGTCGTTTGCTCCCATGCATTTATTTAGAGCAAACCAAGCAGTGCCTCAAGGTACAGGGCCTGTCTCCAACCAGTTAATGTCCCTGTCCCTCACAAGGCTCCTGGGTCTAGGACAAGGGCTGGGACATGCTGCTTCACATCTCATTGCAGGTTCCTGCTCTTTCTCTACAGGTGGGACATGTCAGAGACATAACTTCAGCCTCATGCTCTGAGGTAGGCTATTCTCCAAGTGATGGTCATGTCCCTCATGATTGTAAGCAGAATGCTGATACTGAAAGACTCTCTATGTATCAAGAAGCTTGAAAGGAAAAAAAAAAAAAAAACCAACAAACCAAACCTAAAGAAAAAAGCCCTCTTGTATACACTCATATTTCAGGTCAAGCCTATTATTTTGCCTCCTTCTCTGCCTTATATTTATCTTCTCCTGTCACAGGCCACACAGCCAGCTGTGCTGCAGGAATCCCCAGTGCTACCTTGCACAGCCACGTGTGCTCTGTGCAAAAGGGTAATGCAGGTAGCAGAAGAGGACTGTTGATACGAGACAAAGTTACATGGCGCTGCCAAAAGGAGAAAAAAAAAAGAAAAATAGAGGTGTTTTGCCAAATTATGCTATTGCATAAGATATACCCAAGCATTTCCAGACTCTTGACCCTGTAAGACTACTTGGCAGGGTTTTTACGACTACAGTATTGTTATTGTGTTCTTTGTTGATTTTACTATTTAGATCTACAAGCTCTGGGGGCTTTGGGGAGCCAAGGCAGTTAAAAAAAAGTATATTAAAAACAAAAAAAGCAAGAACACAACACTAGGGGTTAAGCCAAACACAGCAAGGCTTCCCAGCAGGCCCTGAACAGTGCTAGATTTAGATTTCTGAAGTGCCTAAGTCTCACTGCCGCTTTGGGGTGTCCTCCCCACGCCAGTGAGGGCAGCGCATGATGCAGCACCCATGTTGGCAGGTCCTGGTGCAGGACGAGCCCCTGAAGTCCCAGCCCGAGGGCTCAGCTAGTGACAGCCCCACATTGCTGTGCTCTTTGCCAGCACCGGCACCTCATGCCGCTCCCCTCTGCCCCCACGGCAGCCCAGCAGCCGCTCAGATAGCACTGCTCACACCTTGCTGCACTGGGAACTGCATGACTTTGAAATACAACTTGGTATTGCTTTGGATGGGGAAGGAGAGGCAAAGTCAGTTCATTTTAAATCCAAAGCTCCTTTCCCCTCCATGATCTTGCAGTGAAAAGATTTTTTAACGGATTCTTTAACGGATGCTTTGGGTTAAGAGCAAAAGCATAGTTTGTGATTAGAGGATTCAGCTTTTATATTCAAAAAATTGCTCTGAGAGAACATGAAGAATTCTGACTGGGTGTCTGCAGGGAGATGGGGCACCATGGGGAGTCCAGGGCTGGCCCATACCTGTGCTGGCATTATAGATGGTAAATACGACCCCACCGCCCAGGCCTGAACTCTGAGGGTTCATCACCGAGGTGCAGATCAAGCCAGCGATGGCAGCATCCACAGCTGAGCCTCCGCTTTTCAGGATGTCCCTGTGGTGGAAATGGAGGGAAAAAAAACAATGTTAAAATCCAGGGATGACAGAATGAAGGATGCATAGGAAAATGTCTCCCTGGGACACCTGCAAGGCAGCCCCAGCTTGATGAGAGCAGCTAGTAGCTGGAGAAAGCTATTGGCAGCAGTGTCAGGGGTGAGGGTGCACAAAGGCGTCTTCCTTCGTGGGAGTGAGAAAGAGAAATTAGTGGGAACCCATGCCAGGCTGGTCCTCCTCTGGGCAAAGAATGATGGAACAGAGAGTACTGCAGCCCCTCACTTTTGTCAATGCTGCTGACAAAAAGGGACAGCAAGGGCTCCCAGACATTGAAGAGGATGCTCTCAGCAGAGGAGAGAGCTTTCCACATGCTGGGAACCAAATAACTGATTTCTACCTTCCCACCTACTCTTGCCCATAAACAGGCATATGCTGGTCAACAGGACAGGGGCACTGAAGCAGGAATGATGGGTCCATATGAAGCAAACCCCTGAGGCTTAACATGTCAATTAGCACAAAATTCAGGCCTTGATTCATTGCTCCTACAATGTGCCTTCCTGGGCTTATGTGACATCAGCATGAAAATCCCACACCCCCCTCCCTGTATCTCCAAAGGCCAAAAAAAAGAATAAAAACAAAACAACCAACCAAAAAAAAACCCAAACAAGGAAAAAAAAACCCTAAACTGTTTCTACCTAGGCACAGAGCCACCAAAGAACACACAGGCATTAATGTAACCTCAAGCTGTTGACAGCGATGAGTTTCTTCTAGAGAAAGAACAAACAATTCCCTCAAGCACAACTGTAAAATAAAATCTTTTCCTTGCAGTGGAAATGTGGTGGGGTGGAGTTTCCTTGCACAGCCTGCGAGTAGCCAGCACTAGTATTTCCTAGGAAGGTTTCTGACTGCTTGGGTTGTGCTATTACTTAGGTAAGGCAAAGGCAGTAGGGAAAGTAGAATAGTTCATTAATTGGAGTGCAACTGTTCCCAGAGGCTGTGAAAGGAACACAGAGCACATATAGGGACTGCTGTTAATTTTACATCCATTGATGTGGCTGGGACCTGCTGGGGCTGGGAACAGGATGCTGCCAGCACACAGCGATTGTGCCTTTCCTTTGTTTCTGTAAGTGCCTTTGGAACCACTGCCTGAAAGGAAACAGGCTTGTGGACAGGTTGGGAGATAAGAAATGATAGGGAACCACCGGGCTTTCTGTTTGGAGTGTGCATGGCTTTTAGCCTTCTAGCCACAAGCTGCTCCCTGGCTGTAGCTCTGAAAATGGAGACTGAGGCTCAGGCTCATCTGTTTATCTCCTCACAGCAGGGTAAGACTCTCACCATACAAATGCCCCTGGGTGGTGTTTTTCTGAAGCTGAGGCTTTTTAATTGCTAACCATAGAAGGCAAGGACACGAGGGCTTCATGAGAAACTGAGTTACCCCTGCAGAAGGCCCAGGAAGCATGTTAGAAAGCTGGGAAAGGATCACTAGACTGCCCTGGGACAGTGCTCCTCAGCGCCCCTGGATTATGGGCTGTGAGACAGCACATGCACGAAGCCTGGTGCCAGGGAAAACCATGGTTCTGAGATCATTTGCGGTGAAAAACAACTTTGTAAAGAAAGTTAGAGATTGTATGGTATTCATTTCAACACGATGCATTAAGACCTTAACATGGAAAATCAGACACATTTCTGTCATTTTCCCAAAGCCCCAAAAGCACCAGGGCCTCACCCAGCTTCCCAGCCACATTCACAGTTGCGTAAGTGGTTGCACATCTTGCACTATCTCTTGTCCAGAGACCCTCCTGCCTCTCTCCTTCTGAAGCCAGTGCCATACGCCCCTCACCACGTCCCCAGAAACACCTGTGCCTGGAGGACCACTCCCTGGTGAAGAACCTCATCCCTTCTTGTGTCACCTGGTGACGGTCATCTACCTACTCCAACAGATGAGCTGTTCCACCACCACCACTGATCTGCACCAAGCCAGCATGCTCTGCACTGGAACTGCATTAACTTAGCATGCTCTAAAGGGTGACCACAGAAAATTAATTTATTAATTTAATATTTGTACACCTCGATGGCCTCTTTCTGGATGATTCTAGTATCTTTCGGTGTTCCCAAGTACTTGTTTATAAAGTGATGTTGTCAGCTAAATACCCTTTAACTACCACAAATGTAGTGCCACATGCACAAAGCATACAAACCTGAGAGTTTCTTAGCATGACCTTACCCATGATCCCTTCCTCCAACACTCCCAGTTAGCCATGGAGCCAGGATAACACCAGTCACATAAACTCCAGTTTGTAGCTGTGTCCTTGGCTCCCAGTGAGGACAAACGAAGTCTCGGTCTCAGCAGAAAGGGTGTATCTAACCACTGAAGAGAGCAACAGGGAGCTAGACCTGGACTGTTACTGCCATTGGCTAAAGGGACATAGATTTCCTGAGAGCATCGAGGAACAAGTGGGAGAAGGATGTCCACCAGGCAGTGGAGAGGAATCTGGCAGTACTGAGAGGATGGACACATCCTGCCTGGCATGGCCAAGGCAAATCAAGTTCTTATTTATGAGCACTGATTACTCCAGCCTGCTAGTCTACCCAGCAGTTTTCAGATGGGTCATGCCCAAGGCACTGACATCATTGTGCATGCCTCGGGAAGGCAGGAAAGTCAGAGATAATCTTTATTGTTCCTGCTCTGTGCCCACCACAGTGGCTTCCTGATCCTTGGCTGTGCCTCTTTGGTGTTAATGCAAGATAGATAGAGCAAAAATAGAACCAGCAGCCAATACAGGGACACCTTTTCACAGAAAAGCAAAGCATGTTTTGTTTTGTCCTTGGTTACTAGCCCTCAATTATCACATTTTGCAATATAAACAAGATGACAAAAACCCCCAAATTTCCAGATAATCCAAAAGTGCTTTCAATTCCTGTCTACTGTGTCTATATTGGTGGCAACTACCACCGTGACCTCTGGTGGCAAATACATAGTCAAACCCATTTCTTGCTCAAGGGAAGGAGGATTTTCCAGTTGCCTGCAGCCTTTCAGTGAGCACCACAGGATGGAGAGCTAAGGCTTCCCATCCCCTAGCGCAGCGTGTGGCATCTGAGACCTCAGTACCAAATGGGCTGTGTGATCCTGAGCGTGGTCCCTTGTCTGCTGCTTCTTTGGAGGACAGGGGTTCAGGGGAAGGGGACCTGAGATTTCTCCCCAAAACTAGGCATTACCTTGGCTCTTTTCCTATCCTGGCAGGAAGTACTCTCAGCCTGGCAGGAAGCACTCACAGCCCTAAGTCTCACAAACACATCTTGGAGAGCTCACACACCACACTGATGTTGTTTCCATGACTCTGCATGTGCCTGCCAAGTCTTTCACTTGCACCCCAGCACAGGGGGTGTCCCATGACACAGGACAGGCACGGTGGTAGCTAAGGAGAAGCAACCCTTACAGTCGGGCTGTTAGCTCAAGCTCAGAAACAGCTGAACCCAGCAAGGGTAAAACCAAATCGTCATCAGGGTTATTAACAAGATTTCTTTTGTGCTGCTTTGTTCTTTTATGCAGGTGGCCTGATATATGTCCCCTACCACCAGCACAGGGTCCAGGGCCCACAGCCATTCTATGCTATCTGCAGATTGGCCTCCCAGTCTCTCTGCAGACTGAAACACAACAAAAGACACTCTCTGAGCTGGCTCTTGGCATGTCATACTCGGGTCCCCATGCCCAGCTCACCCCCTTTCAGCCAGAGCCCTGAAACTTCCTTGGAAGTGATGCCTGGGGAATTTAGGGCCATTTTGCCTTTCCTATCTAGCCAGACTGGCAGAATACACCCTGTCCCATTACGTCGCTCCCTTTATATGGATCACTGCTCCAAATAGCTTAATTATAATGCAAATCCCTGGGGAAACACATGACCCCTCAATCAAAGTGTGGTACCTTTCCAGGTCTCTGAAGACATCTTAGTGCTACAGCTGACAAGATTTGATAACAACATGTTTTGTCCTATATCCTTCCTGCCACAGTTTCAGCTTTAGGTTTGGCCATTAATGGTGTTTCCTTAAAGTCAGGAGCAGAAGAGGATATTAACAAACAAGTCCCAATCTAGCAGCTGCAAAACGAGGATTCGTTCTCCCAAGAAAGGTAGCACTTTTCTCATGCAATCCTCACAGCAAAGATGGGCTGCAGACCAAGTCTTCTGTTCTGCTCTGGGCTAGAAGGAGTCCTGATGCCATTGCAAATACACTGGAGGTAGAGACTAAGGTATTAAATTATATTAATCTGTTTTTTCTGCTAAGGAAAGCTGAGGGCTGGGAGAAGACCGCCCCTTATATATGAGCTTGATATTTACGAAAACCAAAAGCAACAGCTGGTTCTGTAAAAAAGGGCCCGTTGCCAAACTTAAAACTGTTCAAATACAAGAAGAAGGGAAAGCAAATCCTTTGAGATATTAAAGTTCCTCAGAAATGCTGCTGGGCCATCAGCAAAAAGGATTTTTGCAGCAGATCCTTTGCTTAGAACTGAGCTTCCCAGGACCACAGATGTTTTCTGACTGTTAAATTCTCACCTTTCTCACCCTTCCCACCACCCTGTCCCTGAGGCGAGAAAAAGCCAGTTCCCAGCATTTAGGCTACACTGGAGAGGTGGGATCAAAGGTGGCTGCTGGGACAGATCAGGTCAGCTGGCCTCACTGCAGCAAATCCCATCCCTGGGAACGAGCACTTTTCTTGAGCCTCTCCCTGGCCTTATGCTGGGTCTTGCTTCTGCCATTTGGGAAACAAACGGGTGCAGAGCGATGGATGGCAGAGCTCAACCAGCACATTGGTAAGGAATGTAAAGCTTTTTGCGTGGTTGATGGCAAAAGCCTCTTCCATTGCCAGGAGGGAACAAGTGTTTCAGAGTGGGAGGTGAAGGTGGGTTTGGGTACTGCTCGCTGCCAGGGCGATCCCCTTCTGTCTCCTCACGGCTTCCTGACATAAGGACAAATTACTGAGATGGACTTTGGTACCAAATCCACATCCTTGGCTTAAAACCATCTGATTCTCCTTTAAGCCCCCCAGCCTTCTTCATCAAAGTTTTTCACTTCATCCAGGGCCAAGTTTTCTTCCAGCGAAGGCACCCCGTCTGAACCGCACAGCTGCAAAGTACTGCTTTCAGTCCCCAATCTCCAGCAGTAAAATATTTGCAGCAAAAGACCTGACCTCGTTCACCAGAGAATTGGCCACTGATGGCTAAGAGCAATTCTAGCACAGGACCTGCCAATAAGGATGATGACATGCTGGAGGTTTGCTGAGATTGCTCGCTTCCTGTAGGGAGCCAAATAATTGCATAAAGATTTCAGAAAGTCCAACCTTACATAGCCCCAGAATATACAAACACCATCTCCAGAGCTGGAAAACCCAGGCCTGGAGATGAAAGTTGAGCACAACTGAAGAAAAAGAGCAGCAAACAGAGGCTGTGAATCTGTCCCCTGTCTCCGGCTTGTACTAATGAATTACAGAGCTACATCGTCGCTCCCCTGACCCTTCCTTCACAGCTGAACTATCAGTGAGGGAAACACAAGGGCTCTGAGGTGTTTTCCCCAGCCCACCACCCCTCCTGTTAAAAGACAAGATTGGTGTTTGGGCAAGAGGTTCAGTTTAGTTATTCTCAATAAGTTCAATTGGAAGTTCTATTAGGAGCACACAAAGATTCTGTCTTAAACAGCAGCATCTTAAACCAACACAGTATCATGTAATGCCCCAGGAATTTCATTACTGCTAATCACAACTCACAGAGCATGTGGTTTGAGTTTGTTTTTGTTTTAAGTAAATAAGATTTTTTAATTAAAGAATAAAATTTATAAGTAGGTCAGAGATTAGGTGCTGCTTTTACCTTCCAAGACTTTAGGTGTCAGACCAGTGCAATTGGTTTCACGTCCATCCTGGTTGTCCCAGCACCCCCGGGCATGGGTTCCTAGGAGCTCAGGGGGGATTTGTGGGATGAAAGGGGTGGCTGTGGAGGGGGCAGCCCAGGGTCCCTGCAGAGAGAGGGTCTGCTGGATCAGTGGGGGACAGCAGGGACAAACCAGCACTGTTGAATCTCTCTGTGGTGTGCCTGTAGGGTCTGGTTCTCGCCAGTGGGGCGGGCAGGCAGGCTGACAGGTTCAATTACAACATGTGGTTTTCATTTGATTGTAGCTTTGCCATACCCAAGCCACCAAGGCTAATTTTTTTCACATGGAGCTGTGGAAGCTGCTCTTTTATTTTTTGTGTTTCCACTAAAAGCATTCAGGGATTACCAAAACACTAGACTGAGGAAATTTTTTTATTTACCTTATTTTACTCACTTTAAACACCTCTAGAAAATTTGTTAGGAGGCTTTTCAGTGTGCAAGTACAAAGCCAAAGATGTAGTCTGCCTCCGATTCAAACAATTCACACTAATTTGGCCAAGATGTTTGCTTTGAGGAAAAAAAAACCCAAACCAAACTTGATCATTAAACATTTTGATCATATTGATCATATAGATTTCTTTACTTATTTTTATAGATGCAAAAATGCATATATGTGTGGTTATCAATGAATTAACCAGTTTAGGTAGATTAATTCTCCTGTGATTTCTAAGCAATGATAGCAGAAATCAGCCTGTTTCAATGCTGAGCTGCAGAGCTTAAGCACAGCTTTGTCAAAAAAAAACTGCATGTGGTAACAGCCATGGCTTTGGGGGATGGAAAAAACAAGGAAATCATTATCCTTAGTACTCAGTGCTCCCCAGGCTGGACCATAAGCAAGAAGAGTGGCCACGTCCAGCCTCAAACAGAAAGGAGTTGGGAGAGAAGTGAGGTGGCTGAGATGTGGAGGCAGCGTCAGGGCAGAAGAAAGCCCATAAGGTCAAGCAACTGGGGAGCAGGGGTGAAGGTGTTGTGCTGGTAGGCTAAGACCAGAAGTAGCAACAGCACAGGCTCAAACACCGGCACAGGGAGATGGGTACATATGGGAAGGAGCAGGCACACAGCTAGGGGTGAGGCAGCAATTAGGCTGGAGAGAGAGAGCAGCAGCATGGGTAGCAAAGGGCTCAGCAGGGACTTGGGAGCAGCAGTACAAGTCTCAGCTCTTGTGCTGTTGGGAATCTCACCGTTCATGATTGCTCACCTAACTCCTCAACTCTTTACACCATTTCAAGTCCAAATAGACAGTGTAAAAAATTTGCAAATGTTTGCATAACTGCAGAAGAAGAGTGAAGACCTAAACACATTCCTAAGTAAGAAAAAGATTAATTATTTCTTCTTGTTTCCTCTCTCCTATATCTCACTTTGTTGCTGCAGATTAGTGGCAAATGAAGTGGCAGCTCACAGGTGGAGACACTAGGGCCTAATGGCTAAGCAGCAGCAGTAGCCAGCTATCCAAAGCTTCTCACTTCAGCACTTTCCAGCTGATTCTACAGTACTTTAAATTAAAACTTACAATAGCTGCAAAACAAGTACTATGGTTTTCCCAGCACATCCTTTGGGTAATCCAACAATGTATTTTCCTCTATTTCCACTAATTCTAATTTAAAAGATACTTATTTTACCCTCTGAAGAACTAACCTCTGGGTTAGTATTAAAAAAAAACCCATCTCATTCCTTGACATACATGCAGCCACTGTACGTTTCCTCCAACTAATCAACAAATGCCATGTCAGCATGTCATTGCAAGAAGCACGTGTGACATGGTGTAATGGCATCACCTCGTATCTACCTCCTCCAGCCACAAGGTAAAGAACACAGCTTCAGCATCCATCGCTGGAGCAGCCAACATCACATGTAGCTTGTAAAGTTCCATCCTTCTACTCTCATATATACAAGCGTTTAAGAACTGAAGTAACAGTAATAGTAAAATAATAATCTAAGAGTCAAAATGATTGAGAAAGAAATTGTTACACAAAGTGAAGTGTTACAACCCGGGCTGCTAGAGATTTTTTTTTTTTTCCTTCCAAGTGATATGTATCTTTTGTACTTATACTGTGCTGGCTGAATTTAAATTAAATCTGCTCTTTGCTTTATAATACAGTGTCTTTGTTGATAGCGGACACACCTGCTGCATGCTTTAGTCCAGAAACACACACCCTAAAGGCCGGGATGCCCAGTTCCCCTTAGCCTGCCTGCTTTCCTTGCCTCTGCTGAAGTCCAGCTGCAGCTCTCTGCTAGCTGCCCTCACTTCTTCCTTTATTTATTTCTAAGCCACTTATCTAACAGGCTTACCAGCATGAAGTAAGCAGTTAATTTCCTGCTTCCCCACTTACAAACAACCTTGTATTTGTATACTGTAAATATTTATACCTTCCAAAAGGCCAAGGATTTGCAGAGCTGCAAATTTTTGTGACATTTGATAATGAAGATAAGCATTGCCCACAGAGACAGGGCTCCATCTGCCCTCTGAGCAGCTCTGCTGCCGAGAGAGAGCACCCAGGGAGCAGCATCACTGTTCAGCCCCAGAAGCAGGGACGGGGCAGACACCCAGCTCACACCTGTAGTTAGTGCATGTACCTGTCTGTCAGTCCGAGACCACGACATACGCGATGTACAACCTGAAAAACCAAGAGGTCTGTGCACATACCGTCCGATGACAGAGCAGGTCTCGGTGTCAGCAGCCACGGCACCGTGCAGGTAGCGCTGGGGACCGCACTTGGGTTGAGTCAGGATGACCACGAGCACAACAACCACCGCCAGCACACCGAGGGTCAGCAGCACCAGGCAACAGATCTTCCCCGTAGACATGTCTATTCCTACGACACTGGAGGCAGCTGGGAGGCTTTTACTCCTTTAGCGAAGGCGCCTGCTTTGCTCAGGGTGGAAGTAGAGGATCCCGGCAGTTTTGGGAGGGAGGTCTCACTGAAGTGGGCTCTGCCCCCTGTGGATGAGAATTACATTCTTTTTAAGATTAAAAGCTGTTAAAAAGAAAACGGTGTACTCTTCCTTTCCTGCTCTCTTGCATGTGAGAGGCTTTTCACCCTCTTATAAAGTAAACTTTTTCTGGCATATCCACCATATGCCTTTTTTTTTTTTTTTAAAGTTTCTGATGAGAACAGTTAACACATTCACTGCTGGAGCACTTCAAAGTGAAACCTCTACAGTGCTTATTGGCTTAACAAGCCTCCCTGTCTTGACATTCTTAACACACAGAGCAAATTACCAAAGAAAGGCAGTGTACACGGTGAATCACTGGAAAAATTACAACATCAATACTACATTGCAAACTTGGGGTATTTTCTTTCCATAAGACTACTCAGAGAAGTAAAAGCTACATATAAATACAAAGCTGGAACTTTCATATTTACTCTTTACTATCCCTTATAATTTATTATAATCTTGCTCATTTACTTTTTTCATCATTGAAACTTGCCAGTGTTTACAACATACGTCTTCTGTAAAATGAGCATAACAGAATACCTTGAATAAAGCAGCATGCCTCTGCACTTCTGCAAAACATTAGAGCTAAAAGCTCTGGGGTCCAGCCTCTACCAGTCAGGAACCACAGCACGCTGGAGTACTGCTAAATAAGACCAGACCTAATTCCTAACAGAGCAGCGATGAGCAGCATGAATTGCTACACAGTGCAACTGGGCCCTGCTAGCTCCTTAAGAGCCTCTTAATTATAGAGTTCTCATAGCACTTAAAAAGTTATCGATACAGCCCCACATCTCCCTGCTGTATTTCTAAAAGAAGTTACCTGTGATTCTCTTCCAGCTAGATTTTGGGGAAGGGGAATTCACCTATGCAGATTTACACCTGTATTTCAGTATAGACTTCAAACCTGTACCCACATAACTTTATCTCATAGCTAAGTAATGCTATTTCATGTATCATATCTCAAGAAATGGATTTGATAGACTAGACTGCCTTTTTTTTTTTTTTTTGTAGTTGTATCTTCCTGTAAGTCTTGGGGAAGTGAGAATAGCCCAAGAAAAAGATATAGGTTTGTCCAAGATAAAACTATGGCCCCTGGGGAATAATTTCTTGGTCTCTGCATTTCTGTCTGCCTTGGCGAATATACTTGCATGTGTAACAAGCCTCCACAGCTCTAATGGGACTCTTCATTTCACCCCATTGCAAAACATTGCCAATCTTGCAAAATTTCTTAATCCCTACATAGCTTCACTTTTTTTTTGTTTCATTTTTGACTACTAATTCTATAACACTTAAAGAATCATCACTCTGGTGTTTTCTGGGAAAGCTCTTTCCTGTAAATTCATAGCAGGGCTGGAAACCTTGACTACTCAGTACCAATAGACTTAAGGCTGAAGTGGATTTTGCCCATTTGCTTTCATCAAATGCCACAGAGAATTCAACTGCAGTGTCCAAATTTCTATCAAATTTTGTTCTTAACTCAGCACATCAAACATCTATATCTGGAAAATTACCTTTATGCTGCCAAGGAGGATCCCTGGAAGAGGCAAGAAAGGTGAGAGTGTCATCTCCCAGACCACGTCTGGGAATGAGAAGGCCAAAATATATTTATGATCTCTTCCAACAGATGCCTCCCATAGCAAACCTATTTGTCTTTTAGATACATAAATGAAGACTGAGTCTACTTCTCTTCTTTAATGTATAATCTTTACAGTTATGTTGGTGCAATACTCAACTTTGACCATATTATACAAAGTCTGCACTGACCCTCCCATGTGAGAGCCTGCTTAGCTGTTCACACGCTGGGGCCCAGGACTAGGACCTCTATTTTTCTGTTTGTTTGTTTCTCAAAACTTTCACTTTTGTCCTCACTGTCTGGGAGCACAGTTTGCCTTGGCATAAATCTTGAAACATAGCACTTCACTGCACAGGCTCTCTGGTCCTCCACCGCAAGCGTGAAAGGCTTTGTTTGCTGTATGAAAAGGAGCTCAGGTATTTAAAGACCCTTACAGGCCAAGATATACTCAAGGGGATTTTAATTAGAATTGTAATTATTAAGAGAATCACCATTTATTAAGAGAATCACCATTTATTAACTAATAAAGAGGCACAGTATATTTAATTTGCCCTATATATGGTTAAAGTCTTGTCACATCTTTGTCCAAATCTTCAATCAACAGACCAAAACTGAACATGATTTCAGTGAAGTACAAGCATTGATAAGGTTGACATGAACACCACAGCTACCTTAGGGAGGGTAAGAAGTCATCAAGGGACAGAAATACTCAGATTTTAAGAGCAGAGCATAAATATTAAGTGAAGGAGTTGGGAAGAAATTTCCCTTACTGGTAGATTATTGCAGAAGTGTCAAAGGACCTCGGCCATTGGGCTGAGTTTGTGGGGACAGTACATGGGGCAGTTAGTCTAATCCCATCATCTAGTGACCAAAGGGACCAGGGCAGGCTCTGGAGGCACCACCAGCTTCTCCTTCAGCCTTGCTGAAGGTGCCCAGTGTGCACCTTTGCTTGTTTTGGCAGCAGTGTATTGAACTAAGCCAATGTAATTTTACCTCAAGCTCCAACATGTTCTTGACGCACTGGGCTACTATCTGTAAAGCCTGCTTCTCTGACAGAGAAGATGGTTTCAGATGATGACTGGTATCAGGCATGTTTGAGGAAAAAAGGTGGTTGCTGGTTGAAAGCCAGTCCTTATAACAAGCCTTAGGACCCTGGAGGTGAGGAGACATTCCCAAAGACCACCATCATTTACACTGCTGTACGCATGCTTTTTGTTCAACAGGAAAAAATTTGGAGACGCAAGTCAAGAAGCCATTTTCTGAGAGGGCAGAGATCCCTCTGCTGCAGCAGTATTCATGACAGTCTGGGGCCAGACTAAAGAAAACAACGTTGCTGCCTTGTCTGCAGCAAAAGAGTACATTTGTGGCATGAGCAGCATTTCGAGCATTGTGGTTTTTTCCATGCATCCTTTATGTCAGTGATGCTTGAGGGGGAAGAAAAAAACATAAGTGGATGGAAAGCCAGACGTTTCTACTCAGCAAAGAAAAGCTAAGATATTGACCCTCAATTTATCACTTTTCATCTCATCTTTTTAAAAATATAAACTAAAAGAACCCTAAACACACACCAAACTCATGAGGCATTCTCATGCTAGCGTCCTAAGCATTCTCCTTTGCCTCTGTCTTTACACTGTCCAAATTACATTGCGCCATACTCAAGAGAATGCCTCCTTCTGCTGGTGTTTGCTTGCAGAGCAATGTCTACAGGCACCAAGCTCTAATTTTAATAAATAAGAAGTGCATTTTGCATTTCCCAGCTCCATTGGACAAGAGTCTAGGAAAGTTTCAAGAGCATGCAAGCAAAAGCCAAACTGGATGTATTTCATACACCATTCGTCTCATCTTTCAGTCATGTTTATTTATAACCCAGGAATATCAGTCGTCTCTATACGATAATCAAATTACAACAATATAGGCAACATTCTGGGAATTTATTGTTCAGATCTTCTAAGACAAATGGCTGAATTCCACAGATGTTGATGCTTATGATCCATCTGTCTCAGTATGATTCTTCAGAAACTGAGAAATACTAACCTTTGCACATTGTTTTCTTTCACACACAAATAAGTTTTCTTTATCGAGGGCCATGTGTTTGCTCCCACAAAAATCAAATTTGTATAGTTTTCAGACATCTGAAAAAACAGATACTCAGAAACCGGAAATTTTGAAGAACTTCTCATTCATGTCTCTCTTCTGTTATTTCCCAGAATTCAGGATGACAGTTAAGCCTATAAACTTCTCTGACTCAGGCAAATCAAACTCTGCTTCTTTTTGTATTGAAATCAGAAAAAGGAAACATACTCTAAAATTACTCATGGATTTATGTTCTACTGAGATTAACATTTAAGTACCTGCTGAATCAGGGCTTTTTGGTTTTCCTGTTAATTTCAAAGAATGCCAGGGAACAACTTTCCAAGTTGTAGCTGAGAAACTTGGCAATACTTCATCTCAAATCTTGAAAACACACTTCTGCCTGCAGCTGTAATGAGAATGATCACAAGTAGTTCCGTGTGTAGGAGTGCAGCAGCAGAGCAGTAATAGATGACTGGGAGTGGGCAAACCTACATCTATCAACAGTCCAATACTACTCTGGCACTATTTTCCCCAGCCACACTAACTTTTCATTTCCCACTGTGAGGGATCTCTGTGGGCTGCAAGCACGAACAAAGCGAAAGCACTTGAACAGGGCAGTCACAAGACACACATCATTTCTCACATCACTGAAATAAAAAAAAGGACCTAGCAGAATCTCAGGGACTCCTACATCGTTGCTGAATTTTCCTAGTTTAAAGGCAGAGCTGCTTCCCCCTCCTCCTGTTCCTGCTGTTTACAAAGTAATGACTGAAAGAAATGCTCCCTGGACCCCAAGCCTAAACATCCTCTATTCTTCAGTTCAATCAATATTGAAAGTCAATTATTTGCATGGCTCTACTTAGTGGCACAGACCACTGCTCGAGGGAAACTTTTCTCCATTAACTTTTTTTGATGAGTATATCCAGGCACAGTTTGCTGCACAGCATTAGCATTTTATTTTTTCTATACAGTGCAGCTATGATCAAGACTAGATTAACAGTGAAACCTTCTGACTCAGTCTTTAACTCTTGAGTGCTCTTCTGGAGCAAATCCAGCCGGAAATATTTTCTTAAGGACAAAACCTCATTAATACAATTACTATAGCAGCTGAAAGCATTGACACTAGAAAACAAAAGGGAGCTTTGTGTGCATCCAAAGACACCAACAGTAAACTCTGTCTGAACTCTGTATTGACTAAATTAGGCCACGGTATTACGGTAGTGACACCAAAGCATATCCTTGAAGGGATGTCCAACTGACATCAAGCTCATTGAAATTACAACATATTTATAGTTAAATGCACATGTACCTATATGTATCAAACTGCATAGCTGCCATCACGTGCTTTATAAGATCTCTGCGAGACACAGTCAGTGGAATAATGCTCATTGCCATGGCTCAGTTCAAGAGTTGTCAGATCAGGGTTTGCTCACCGGGTCCTGTGCAGCCTGGAGGTCCCTTGCTCTGCACAGAGCACAGCACAAGGCAGCACGATCCACTCTGAATGTACGAGGGAAGGAGATCAGCTGAGGAACTGGTGCATGATTTTGCCAGGGATCTTTGCAGAGTGAAGAAAGCAACATACTCAAATCGTGAGCTCTTTAATGCCAAAAGCCCTAGAAGGATGTTCAGAAAAAGGTGTGCTGGTTGAAACACGCTTGACAAGTCAAAAAGGAAAACAATGAGGACAAAAATGCACTCTGAGTGGAGAAGGATACATGCAAATCTCTGGCTAATACTAAATTAAGAGGCGTGTCTGACAGGACGAACAGCAGGGCATCATCCACAGAGACTTTGATAAACTTGAACAGAAACCTCATGAAATTCTGCCCCCAGGCAGAATAACACCATGCTCAGCACAGGCTCTCTCATGAAGGGCCTGGGCTTGCAACAGGAG
This sequence comes from Gallinago undulata, assembly GCA_026546715.1. Taxonomy (NCBI): domain Eukaryota; kingdom Metazoa; phylum Chordata; class Aves; order Charadriiformes; family Scolopacidae; genus Gallinago; species Gallinago undulata. The sequence continues at coordinate 22,104,536 of JAOTQQ010000005.1, forward strand.
CCAGGTTGACCATGTGCCACAACATGCTCACGCTGCAAACCTGGCCAGCAGATACTGGACTCCTTCAGGAGTGTGGTCAGCAAATCAAAGGAAGTTATTTTCCTCTTTTTCAGGCAGCACCTCAAATACTGTGGTCTGCCATGAGCGCTGAGCCCTGGGAGCTGAACATAAGGAGCTTGTTAAAAATCAAATTCCTGGTGAGAGAAGGTGCAACAAGTGCAGAGGGGAAATACAGAGGGACCTCCCAGCCTGGGCAGTGGTGAATCCCTAGGTCAGCTTGAGCTGTCCTCTTTAACCTCTCACAGAGGTTTTGGTAACTCCTCTGGTTTCAATACACCCATTGCCAGGGGAGGCTGAAAGACCTGGGCTCGGAGCTAGGCTGGGCTGTCCTTCATGGTGCAGAGGGATACATGCAAATGACTAAAGGCTGGCAAAACCCAGTTTGCCTGTGTGTCCTCTCCCAAGTCCTCTACCTGCTTCTCCAGCCCCTGTCACCCTGGTTCCTAATTGCACCTCCACAAAACAGGGACTCTCCTCTCCAAACATCCCCCAATCTTCCACCCCCTGCCATCCCCACACACTCTGGGTTCCCTGGTCCGTGACCCCGTCTCACACAGTCAGCCGATACGTGCTAACACCAGGCAAGAGACAGATGACAAACACCCCACAAACTGCACATACTGACCCTCAAGCAACTGTGATGCTATGTCTGCATTACGGTGTTTGTGCAGCGAGTACAACTTTTTCCTTTTTTTTTTTTTTTAAGTTCTTGTTATATAGAAACAATAGGGACTTTTGTCTTAAGGGACCATCTGAAAACAACCTCATCCTCTTAGTAAGAGGAGCAAGGAGGGAAAATATTTTTTTAAAAATCCCCTAATCAAGAACTAAAAGGAAAATGAAACGAGGCTTTTCTGGGATTCCCAGGTAGATGACAGGGCTGTACTGCTGCACACAGAAAGCCTTTCCAAAGTGCTTAATCACACTGAAATCTTTCAGTCAAGAATAAAGACCAGGACTAGCATCTGGATTTTATCTCTTCTCCAAAATGAGCAGGAATTCTCAATCAGAGAAAAAACAGAGCCAAACAGATCCCACTTTCCTCTGGAGAGAGAAGGCCCCTTCTCTGCCTATCCTTGCAGCACTTTCTGAGAAACAAGAGCATACACAGCATCCCCACTGGAGTTTTGCAGTTTCCTACCATCTCATTTGAATCCAGTGACATCCACCAGCATCAGAGCTGGTGCTGAAAGGGAGGGAGAACATGTGCAGGTAGTGCAGAAAGGGTAGGAAGGGACCAGGACATGCCTCTGGGAAGCTATAAGCTGCTGGAGAGATTCACACTTGCCATAGACTCCCCTCTCATGAGTCCCAGCTTAAACACAGCTTTAGCGCTCGGCACCGCTGCCCCCTCCCTGCTGCGCTTCCAGCTCTTCAGGAAGGATAAGTCCTGGAAATATAAGCCAGATGTGTGAGTGCTGCAAGTCAGTAAGGATCTCACGAGAAACAGTGCATAAGCAAACAGTGCAAGCTGAGTTTCTCTGCATGGGAAGGTGGGAAGAGCAGGTTCTTAACCGCCCTTATGGTCTTCATGTACTTCACAAGCAAAGCAATGGAGAGACTGACAAAAGGAGAAAAAGCATCTTGACAAACAGCCCTTGCCATGTCCTGTTGCAAAAAAAAAAAAAGAGGGTCATTGCTGATTGTGCAACTACAGATGTAAGCTCATAGATCTGTCTTGGTCTCAAGGCTAACAGCATTTCTTCATAATGACTTCTCTTTCTTCTGAATGGCCCTGGGAGCTCATATGAAACATCCCTTTTCTTGTGCAAGAATACAAGAAAGTGTTTGCTTTCCTCACCAGAAAGTGGGGGAGCAGCATGCAGGGAGGAAGAAATTCAGTCTTCTGAAGGTTTTTTTTTCTTTTTCCCTTCTCATCGTTCACTGATGATTTATTTTGGAAATTCCCCAGTGTTCAAATCCTTTCAAGAAATGGTGTTTCCAGGCTCTTGCACAATTCCCTTTGGAGCTGTTATTTATCCTTAACCACTTTCCCACACAGTGATCGCTGTAAATGGCTCCTTTCTTCCTTCAAAATTTTATACCCTTTCCTCTAGGGACATGCTGGTATTATAGTCCCAGAATTTACTCAGCTGGAATGTGGGGTAAAAATTGCAAATATTCAACTGTTGCTCATTCATGAGAATGAGCAATGGGAATGGAAAAAACCCCTGCCTCCCCACATTCAGAATTGGAATATTAATCTTTATTGATGTTAAATATGTAGTATAAGAATACCTGAGCTGAGCTGAATGAGTGCTACATATTTTCAAGAGAATAAGCTGTCTTCAGAATTTCATGCATATCCTTCCCTTCTTTTCTAAATTGCATATTTAATTTTAAGACCTTTATTTACACAACAGCTGGTTAAGTTTCTTGCCATATCAGAGTAAGGTATTTTCAGCTTATCAAATTTGAAAATGCAACTAAGTTATTATCAGCAATAAATTCTAGACAGTTGCAATCTTCATAAGAAAGTCTTTTTTTTTCCCTCCCTTTTTTTATATCCCAAATCTGGATTGGCTACCCATGCCAGCACTTAAGCTGGTGAATACTAGATGGAATGCTATGCATTGTGTAGTACTACACAATTGCCAAGACAATGCTGGCATATGCTCAAAAATATCTGAGCTGATAAATATGTGCAAAAAGCTATACGCCTGTTAACCACAGGTAGCATCAATGGAAAAAGCAGAGACATGGAAACCAGAAATATTTAAAGCAGTAAAATAATACAGCTTGGTGCTTTCTACCTTTTGCAAATCCTGTGAGAGCTCTTGGGAAATGGGACAGTGCAACAGCAAACATTAAAAACCACAGTCCTGAGCAAGGCTCCTACTGGGAAAAGAAGCCTTGTCATAGTCCCAACAATGACATAGTCCCTTTCCAAATCATGTAGCAGTAGCTGTACAAGCACTGTATATTTCATCTTTGCTTTAATTTACTTCTGCTTTATTCACCATAAGCCTTCTCTAGCTTCAAACCCTAGGCTAGTAACGCACAGACTTCCACAGAAGTCATCAAAAGAAAGGTGGGGAAAAGTTGAATCAAGAAAACCTTGAGATGTTCTCTTTCTTTTTTTCCCATAAAAAGCAGAGCTAGTGGCAGTTGAGAGCAGCAGCATTTAACAAAGAAAAACAAACCCAGTTCTACATGGTACATCAGGGTCACTGTAGAAAGGCCGCAAAGTAAATAATGCACACAGAAACATCTGGGGTTTGTCTGCTACAGATTTAGAGACTTCCAGCAGTGACTGGTCATGGTGCACTATTTTAATAAGAATTAATTTGAAAGCTTTTGTAGCACACAAAGAGGATCTCGGAGTGTATCTCCAGAGCTTCATGCTAGCAGCCAGAATAATGCTGAAACAAAAAGGAAATGGACTTGGTACTTCAGCCTCAAATATCCTCTCTGGAAATCAAGAAGACAAACCCAAACTCCAGATGCCACTGCCATAGGGCTAATTGCATCTTGGCTTCCTTTCTGGCCCTCTTCTCCTTCCCTGTCTGCACAGCAGTTTTTGCAATACTTCCACTTTTAGTACTTAGTTCAGGGAGTGTTTTGGATGCTGTACACCAGCTGTCACTTCAGGCCCCACGATGAATTACAGGGGGTTGAGATCCACGCTTCTCCCATCAGGTGACTGCCAATGCTCCCATCACATAGGCAGCATCTGTCCTCCTCCATGCTGCTTTCCTGAGATCCACATCATGTACACACAACCTTCTCAGCTGGCAGTCCTTGGTACAGCCTCTTGATTGCTACATAGCAATAACACCACCATAAAGCATACAGTCCCCAAAACCACATGGAATCCGTAATTGGTTGTGGACATCCTCTGAATTGCACAAAAGCATGGTCAGTGCCTTATTATTAAAATTTCATCTCTCTTTTTTCTTGGCCAGTTGGTGCCTGCGGCTACACCTCTCCCTGGTAACACTCCTGGCCATGCCTCTGCCACAGGGGCATTTCCCTTATTTCAGCAGCTCTGCCCTGCATCTTTCACCTCCTGGAATGAGGAAACATAGTCCTTCAAACCCAGGTAGCCATCACCAAGGGGTACCCCAAGTCCAAAAGAAACATTTCTGGACTCAACCCCCAGCAGGCCCTTTGCTCCTGCCAAAAGGCAATCATCACTTTCCTTTCCTTCCTTTGCCTGTTCCCACTCTCCACAGCCTGGGGTGACTAAGAAGAGACAAGTGATACTCGGTTCCTGGATGTCAGTCTCTATTTTCATGTCAAGTGCTAAAATAGTGTCACTTTAGTCTCAGAGTCATGTCGGACTTCCCCTCTTCTACTTCCTCCTCAAGGTCTGACATTTGGTGCAGAGCAAGCCCAGTCTCTCAGCAGACTGTACATGTTTTATATTTCTTTGCCTGACACTGAAATTCAGTCAGCCTGAACAGGGTTGGACACACATATAAACACACACATATTAGTGGCCAAGATTGCCCAACACAGTATTTTGGAGGTTTGTTTATTCAAGGCCAAACAAACACCCACTTTGAAAATATAAATTCAGTAAAAGCAAAAGTGCTTATCTCAGAGAACTTCTCTGCTCTCCAGACATCACTTAGAAAGAGAAAAAATATTTAAAAAAAACAATTGAGAGAGTTCAACATTCAAATGTAAAGTCATCTAGTTTCGTCTGAAGAATATTTGTCTCGTTTGCTTGCATTCAGTTTCCACCATTTCTATACAATAGGCTTAGATGTTGACTGTATTTATATAAGAGCACAAAAACAGATAGGTGGGTCAAACTGAGTACCCCATAGCTCAGTATCTTACCTCTGGCAGCAGCCAGCATTGGATGCTCAGGAAAGACTATAGCAGGAAGAATACAGCAATAAATGGAGTGATTTTCCCCTTAAATGCTCTCCCAGCCTCCAAATACTTGCAACTCAGAAACTTCCTGAGCCACAAGTGCAGTCTTTGATAATTTGATAACTTCATAATTTAGTTTCATGAATTTCTCTAATTTTGACCACCTTCTGATTTACTGGATGTGGAAGGTTTTCAGAGCAAAACACTGAACATATACAAACTTATAGTTTATTTGAAAATTAAGGAAACTGCCTGGGTTTTATCTGCTTTTTAATGCTGTTAAAATTCCAAAAGCCACAGCATCACAATAAAGCAGCCTAAGTATTACACAACAATGATCTATGCCTAACAATTAACTATGGCCTTAATATGTGCCAAATTGTGTTCCCATGAGCTGACACTTAGTACGTTCTGGGCTTTGTGACAACATCTATAGTAGAACATTAACTGGGCACATGGAGGTCAGCTGGTACAGAGCAGCCATGTCCAGGTTAGTCCTAAAACTGGATGGTTGCAGAAATCTGCCTTTTGAGAATAGTTTCTTGGCTTCCCTAACTGCCAACCCACACCAAACAGGAGCTGTTTGAGGAAATTGCTGGTTGGAACAGGCCCAACTCACTATTAGGAATGTGTTGGCGAGTTTGCTGGCACCAATGGTCATGTTCCAGTGCCTGTGGACCCACCTGGCTATGCTTGAATCTACAGAGAAACAGGTCACATCTTCACTGTGCTGCTGCTTCAGGCTCTTCACCCTTGGGCCCTTAGGCTGTTGTTATTCCAGCACTGGAATAACAGCAGCGAGTCTCCACTTTAGAAAAACAGGACTTGTCAAAGTAGCTGTATTTAACGTGAAAGAAACACTGTCTCTTCACCATTTGAGAGGACTCTCTGCTGTCAGGCCTGTCAACTACTGCTGCACCTCCTGTGAATCCAGGACAATAAAGTTACCATGAAAAAGCCACTCTCAAAGCACCACTAAGACTTATACTGAAACCCACTGCTAATCATCTCCCCTTTAACACCCTCCTGTCTGCAGCATCTTGAAGGGAGAAGCCCATGCACAGACCTGGAATAAAGGCTTTGGGAATGTTACTCTAAATGAACAATCAGGGAGAAAGAAACCTGCTGAGAATGAAAGAGCTGCCTGTACCGTGAAGGACACTTTAGGCAACTGAGCCAACTTTTAGGGGCTTTTCTGAGAAACAAGTGGAAGTACGGTCACAGCCCAGCATGAGTCTTGGAATATGAACTAAAAAGGCATTGATAAGAAGAAAGAAAAAGGGAGGTTTGAGTAATCACTTACTCATCTGAAAACAGAGGCTTTATCTGTTCAACCATAACCCTGCACCTACAGTCAATGTTTAACTTATGCCTTATGAATGTGTTGTCCAGTTAAATGGGATCTCCTGATAAACTCAGAACCATCTGAAATCACAGCTTACAAATTTTAAACTTCGTTTCCTATGACTCACTAGAAACCCCAAAGCAAATTTGGATCACAGTTATATTTACATTTATCCTTGAAGTCAACTGAGGTTAAAGGTGCTAACTGCTGAACTGCAAATCACAACAGAGGCAGTGATAACATATCTTGTCTCCCTGAAAGCATGTGATGGACTGGAAATCATTTCCAGCATAGAACATAACAGAGATTAAAATTTAAGTCAGACTATAGTTAAGAGCCACTATCCATAATAGCCAGCTTCCACATGACATTAAAAACATGAAACTTGCTTTTGAGTCTAAAAAGTTCCATTGGTGGTTCTTCACTGATTCAGCAAAGTAGGGATTAATAGTGACAACTTGCTGCAGAGGACAGGTGTCTACTATTAAAACTATTACCACAGAAGTATCCTCAGTAACAAGGCCAAAAGTTGGAACTAGCTTCAGTATCCTCCTTGCTCTGAGCTGGTGCCTATTCATTTGTCACAGCACAGCATGAATTCTCATCCTGCAAATATTGTTCTTGTAAGAGAACAGAAGCTTTGTTCTTCTTGGGGTTGTAATTTGGCATCTCTGACCAGCCATTATTAATTATTCATTAATAATAAAATGATATAAAAGAAATTGAAGTATTTAAAAGATAAATAGTGAACTTGTGATTTTCTTCAGGGCTGATTTAACTATGCTCTAGCCACAATGCAGACAAAGCAAAGGGATTCTTATCAAGTGGCTGTTTTTTCAAGACACTACTAGGAGCTCCATAACAAGGAGAATGCACATGCCCACAGCTTTACATATGCTGAAGAACGAGCACTCCAGCAGCTCTGCAATATACAGCAACATTCATGCAATCTGATGTCAAAACAGTCACCTCTTTTTTTTGTTCCTTGGTGTTTACTCATTTCTTTTTACTAGAAGTAACAGGAATGTCAAATCCAAATACTCTGAGAACAGCAGAGTACAATATGAAATGGCCGGCAATAAGTAAAGAATCGCAAAACTACAGTTAAAGGATGGCGATAAAGAAATGAGAATGCCTAGAGGTTCAACGATCAAGGACAGGAAGTACAGAAGCATAAACTGAATCTCTCACCATGCTAGACATGCTAGACTTTTCAGCCTTTAGGATTCATATCTCATGTCTCTCACGATGCTAGACATGGTGAAAGACATGAGATATGAATCCTAAAGGCTGAAAAGTAGAACACATTTCTGGGAAACAGAGAGGAATTTAAAAAATAAAAAAAAATATACAGGCTTGAAAACAAAGTTCATTAGTGAAACTGGGAACACTGCCCTCTCCCTCTATCTCTTTGCAATTCTAAATGCAATTTGATAGCAAGGTCCTTTATAAGGATGCAACGAACTTAATCTTTGTTTACATAGGAGAGTAGCTCTGTCACAAGAAAAATGAGTGGGCGTTGAGGTTATGTTGTGTTAACCCTGGTTGTGCTAGGGGAGAATAGTTATGGTGTGTTCTTTCCTCTCTAGCAGTGATAGCCCTAATCCTTTTGACTTGGGCGGTTCCCCCCCCAGGGCATTGGGGGCTACTGTGCAGGCACAGTATACCTCTGGTTCTAGTTACACTTCCAGTCTACCGTGGTGCCCTGCTTGGTGCTGGCGTGCACACCATCCACACTTAGTGCAGGAAATACAGCTTAGAAGAAGCTCTGGTTGAGAAGGTCTCCACTGTCCCAGTCTAAAAGCCACCTGGGCCTACCCGTCACCTCCCTAGGCTGGCACTTTGTCCTTGGGGCACTCCAGTCCCCCAGGCAAAGCAGCACTCAGGGGAGAGTCCTAGTAGAAGTCCTTGCTTTACCTTGGCATCCCCTTTGAACTCCACACTTACTACGTGGCTCGAATTCTCACTCTCAGAGCCCTACTCTTGAGTCTAAACCTAGACTGCACTCTAAGCCAGGATCTCAGCCACATCCCCAGGTCACATAGTGTTGAGGGAACCCTACTAACAGCCTTCTAAGTATTTTGGCAACCACTTTTGAGTGCCTCTCTCTCACTGTACATCTAGGATTTCTCTTTCTTAGATTCCTAACTCTGACTCTGTGCCTGTACCAAGTCTTATGCAATGGCACACACCACAAAACTTGGTAAAGTTCAGGTGGAGATGGATCCAACAGTCCCCAACGGCAGGGCTACTGCTGTTCTTTAGTAATGCTTTGATGAGTACTCTGCACTATCAAGTGGGCTGTATTATGAGAAAAATCTATTCATGATCCTCCAATGCCTCAGTGCATTTAGAAACCAAAATTCAATTTAGTTAATTGATTGTGAGATGAGGACACCTTCAGGAAAAGAGCTAAGAGAACATCCCCAGGCTGTTCCTTAAGCATTGCTTCAATAACATTGTTGACATTACATCATCTTGTCCTTGTTCTGCAGAGAACAGCTGGTAGGTCTGGAGAAGGTGACTGATACTGCTCTAGGTCTAGCCATAGCTATTCTGGAATTGATGGTGTTGATTTTTTAACTCCTGCTGCTGACCGACACTCAGAAACCTGTGCATTGTTCTGGCTATGCCTTTCTGTGTACAAAGAATTGCACAAAACAAGTGATCCTGGACACTGCATCCAGCCAACAGGAGCTAACAATTTCCTTGATCTCAGTCCTAATGTTCTTCTAGACAATTCTAACCCCAAAGCCAACCTAAGTACCTGAACTGAATCATGCCATCGGACTTCCTCATCTGTGTGTTTCTACTTGCCTCTTAAATCAACCCGTTTCTATGTCTTTCATGCATAACAGCACTAGGGAAAGTCTGTCCTACCCAAGCACAATAAATGCTGCCCTCTGTTCTTCAAATATATACAAAGCTACAGCAGTGTCTGGTGCTCAGGTAACTCTCTCAAGTGAAGGCTGCAGATTGCAACAACCCAGTAGCAGAATTCCAGTTTGCCTCAATGTACACAGGACATTCACAAAACCTTGCTATCCTTAGCAAAGCAGAGGTAGGATTAAATCTAAAACCAAGGAGAAAATCTTCCTTACTCCATCTGTCACACAACACTTACACAGCTCTCTTTCCACAGTCAAAAAGCTAACACAACTAAGAGAAGATTAAAATGCAGTGTGCATATTAAAAAGGCACTGTATTCCTCTCTGTAGAGGTCTTAGAAAGACATACCACAGTTTCATCACAGACAGACAGGGAAGAAAATTCAAATATACTTTTAAAGTCAGACAATAAAAAAAATAATTGTCTTTATCTACAAAGAAGTTGTTTTCTGTATCTGTGAACTTTTTACTCTTCCTTTTATGTTTATTTCCAAAACTAAAACAAAGCAAAGGTATTATGCATCAAGCATGTCTTTTTATCTAAGGCAATGAGCAAGTTGATAAATAGCACTGATTTCAGGATCATTTATTGACTGACCTTACTTTTGATTCCTCAGTGCATACTGTATGGCTTGCTGTTTCATCAGCTGCAGAAGAATTAGTAAATAAGAATTAGAGGTTGATGGAAAAATAGAAGTCCAGAAGAGCTCTTTTGAAGGTGTTTAGGATATAGTCACCTGAGTGCCAGAGTAATCATCCAGTGATTAATGTTTCTCCTCACCACACTCCGGTGAAGTAGGAAAGCCTTCATTACAGAAAGGGGAAATTGAGGCTCTAAAAAGCTACATGACTAGTGGCAATCCACCAAAGCATTTAAATACATGCTTACTGCCTTTTGTGAAGTTCCTTACACACTTAAGTTAGGCACAAGCTTAAACACTCTGTGAATCCCTTATTCACAGACAGCTGACGTGCCCTTGGAGATATTCAGACAAGGTGCAAAGTGTCAGGCAGTCAAAGGAAGCGCATTTGGTTCCATGCAAACCAAAGAGCACAAATATTGGCAGGATGAAATTGAGCTGACCATTTTGTCTACAAATCCTCTATAGCTTTGGAGAAAAGCATTTTAATAACTTTAAACTAGCATTACATTTGATACCTAAGGTTGCCAATGTCTGTTTCTCCTCTATTATGGCTTGTTCATCAATTCCTGAATTTCTGAATATGAAGGATACAAGAACAGCATATGAAGACACGAGGTACCTGCCCACACAACCTGAACTCTATCCTTCTAGAATGATAGCCCAGTCCAAGCACAATTCCTACTCTGTCTCTGAGCTTCCTAGAACAGGAGCTGTCGATAGCTAACAGCCATATATTTATACTGCACAACAGAAATAACACTGCACATGGCACTCATCTGAATCCCTTCATCTTTATGCAATAAACTGTATTTATTTTAACCAACAGTGATCCTACAAATTACATTCATTTCTCATCAAAGTCGGAATAAAAATTTATGTTTCCCCTCAGGCAAACATTTTACTTATTCTCCAAACTTGAATGATTTTAAAGGCAACTTTTGTGACATGCACTATCCAATATTTCATATTCAGATGCAAGATGCAGAATAGAACAGAACAGTTCCATTTTCATAATATTCTTATAAGCCCTTAGATACCAAACCGCACCTGATATAATCCCACTGGCTTCCCTACATTTGGGAGTTGACACTCAATGAAGAACTGCAAGGTTTATTTTAAATCCAGTCTCATGCTACAAAATAAAATTCAACCTGGGAAATCTAGCAATTGAGAACTACATGTGGATAAGATGAATTGTTGGTTACCTGCTCCACCTAACTCTGTGTTCTTGCTTTCACACATGGCAGGCATAAGCCTGGTGTCCCTGGCAGACAGTTTGCTTTAGGTTGGCTCTAACACCAAAGGGCACAAAGCAATAGAAGAACAGGTCACGTCCTACTGGGTCCCAAATTTTTCTTCTGGGTCTCATTTCACAGTTACGTTCAGCACTGCTGGAAATACACCAAGAAATTTAGTTCAAGATAAGAACAGGCTGTTCCAAGACAGTTTCTCTCATCTCAACATTTCAAATGCTCTTGAATGCTTGGCTCTGCATCCAAAGCAGAAACTCTTAATTCCATTCTAACATTATGAAAGTACCAGTCTCATATGACTGTGAAATTTTATCATGAAAATTTTGTGAAGAGACTTGAGTGCTTGGGGGGAAAAAAAGGCAAATAATGGATAATGGGAAATCTGATGCATTTAAAGTGGTGTTACATGACCACCGTTAGAAAAGCCGCTTCAAAATGTCATTTCTGTTATAGTGCAATGAAACACATCACGGAATCACGGAATTGTCAGAGTTGGAAGGGAGCTCTAGAGATCATCTAGTCCAACTCCCCTGCCAAAGCAGGGTTGCCCAGAGCACATCACTCAAGGCTGCATCCAGGCGGGGCTTGAAGATCTCCAGAGAAGGGGACTCCACGACCTCCCTGGGCAGCTTGTTCCAGTGCTCCATCACCCTCACCATAAAGAAGTTTTTCCTCATATTTGAGTGGAACTTCCTATGTTCCAGCTTGAGCCCATTGCCCCTTGTCCTATCGCTGGAAACCACTGAAAAGAGTCTGGCTCCAACATCTTTCAAACTACCCTTTAGATATTTCCCAATATTTCACTGGAATTCGCATAGTAACTGAATCTATATTCTTCTAGTAGAAAGATGTCTCAGGATGCAGAGAATCTGCTCATAGTCCTGTCCATGCATCCTTTCAAATGATCAGCAGTAATGATTTTATTTATCCATGATTTTATTGCAAGATATGCAACACAAACTTTCTCTTAGGGATGCTGCACATAATTTAAGAAAAGGCAGAATCAACAGCTTCTTAAAAAGACCTCATAAACGCTCACCTGACTTGGAGGACTCAGATCGGGTAGCACCAAATCAGAGTCAAAAGTGTCTCTCCTTCAGATATCAGGAAGCCTAGACCCAAATCACAGTGGTGTAGATCAGCGTAAGCAAACAAATTCTAGGAGGAATGTCAATGCTCCCCTTCTTAAAGCTGCTCAATAGCAGATGCTTTTACTTAAGGAAACTTCTGTCAGAGAATACTTAGCTTATTATTCCTTATGTTGAAAGGTTCACAGGCAAATAGTTTTTAAGACAATGATCTCCCCCTACTGAGGTCAACTCAGGTTCTTCCACTGGCTTCTGCAGACGCAGAGCCCTGTCCAGTATTTGCCGAAGCTTCTTTTTTATTTCATTGGTGGTTTGTTTTTTTTTTTCTATTGTTTTCCAAGGTTCTATAACTGATCCTCCTTCATGAGCTCTCTGCGATTTCCCATTCATACATACTTCATCTTGCTTGTCAGGCTGAAGCACCCAATACCCAAAGCGTTTGACTGTCACCTCCTGGTCACTCACCCCAGCAATTTACATTGATTTCTTTCATCTTGACTGCCAGGAGCTAAAAACTGCATGTTCTAAGAGCAAATGCTTCACATGGGTAAATGACTTCAGAATCAGAAAGGATAAAGATAAAAGTGTTGGCAGACAGCCATTAGTGGGAGAGACATTCTGCTTCCCCGATACTGCTTTGAAAAGGAAAGAGGAGATTATTAAAGGTACCATTAAATATATTCACTGCTCTTTAAGAACGGCAGTATCTGGTTCTAACTGGAAGGATAAAAATAACATGAAATACTGTATCAGTCACAAAACCAACCAGCTACAGCTTACTCCATCCATATTACGGCTCTGAACTGCCTCCCTTTCTAACGCTCTTACTTATTCTTTATTATATTTCACTTTATTAAGCAGCTTAGAGCCGCATTCTCTTGTTTAGGGTTTTTTGGAGTACTGGGGTTATAAAAGGACCTGGGCATTCAACTAATCCAAGGACATCTTGCCATGGTGATGGCTACATAGGATCTTTTGGAAAATTCACCTACACCACATCCTGTAGATAGAGAAGCTGCCTTTCAGGCACACAGAAAGAACAATCACATTTGTAGGTACCCAGCAATAGCGCAGCAAGGAATGTCACTGTCTCCTGTGTTGAGGGACAGATGCTTCTCCACCACACTACTGAATATCATGCAGTTATGGAAGACCCTAGGAAATGTGTGGAAACACAAAGAGACATTTGTTCTAATGAGGACAATGCCTACCTGACATACATTAGATTGTCTCTGTAAGGCCCAGAATCTACAGCTGGAAATGCACAGAATTTACAGGCCAATTTGGGGCTCTGCAACAAAATCCCCAGTCAGAGGAGCATTTCACAGGGATGTAATATGGTGCACTATGTGCATCCAGTTAGTTGTGTGGCGGAGGTGCAGCCAAATGCAATCCTCCTTCTTGCCAAAGCCCACATCTAGCCCTAAGTATAGAACTGCAACTCAAATAAGAAAAGGTGACATTGTGGTCAATGGCATTTTGCAGAAACCTGGTGACCTGAGAAACAGGAATGTCAATTTGGCAAAGTATAAGTAGCAAGCAGAGCTCTAACTGCACGCTTCAGGTATTAGTCAATGCTGAGCAATTCATGCTTATCTTACTGCATCAAGACCTTGCTTTAGAAATATGGGGAAATATCTAGAAACAAAATGAAACCGTAGTTGCCAGGTTGAAGTGCCATTTCCTTCCAAATCAACAAGAAAATCTTCTTGCAAGTGGAACAAAGTGTTTTTCCCCACAGACTAACTTTGCTAAATTAAAAATCAGGATATGGATCAGCAACTAGAAAGGAAAATGGTACATTAAAGGTTGCTTTACTTCTTGAAGTCCAAACCCCAGACATCAACCCCTATATTAATAAAGCAAACCTCAGAAAGTAGTTTCTGTAGTAATGCTCACCAAATTCAAACTTCCTCAGATGCTGGATTCAAGAGTTGCTTTCGCTCCCTGCATAATGCATTATGTTTATACACTCTGCCACCAGTACTTGTATTTTATCCCAAGTATTGAAATGTTGCCTCAAGCTCCTGGATTCATATAATTATGCAAGAAAGCCAGTCTTAATAAAAAAACAAATTTCTACCATTTCATATTGAGAATAAAATCTTCAAAATGGGACTGGTAAAGTTGCAAAACTCAAAGTACACATAAAAAGGCACAAAATACACTGCTTATTAAATCAGACAAGACTGTGGGAGGCAAGCTGGAGTTGGGACTTCTGATACCATGCTCCCATGCTGCTCCCATGCAGCATCTTAAGAAATCTCTCTTTGCAGAAGCTAGGCAAAAATGTAACAAATTTGCAGAAATGATAGGAGAAATTAATGCATATACTCAATAGAAATTAATTGATATGTAAAAACCTGTGTCTTCTTTCTCTCCCCCTTGCATATGATGCAAGACTTTGAAGAAGATTTTCCCCTGCAGAGCTGTCCTATTGCTTTCCATCAACCCCTGGAGACTACACATCTCAGCAGGTAGCCATTCCAATGCACCACTGTCCCCTGCTTTTGGGTCTTTTCAAACCAAGAGTTACTGCAATTTTTACTTCATATTAAAAGACAAAGAAAATGCTCTCTGATCTAATAAAAGAGCTAGTTTATAAGAACTAACATAAGAGCAATATTTCTATGATGTCTTCCATTTCTGTCTGAGAGTGTCCCGGCACCAGTAGTACACAAGTGCAGTAATCTCATATTTCTTAAGGATGAATTCTTATAATCCAAAAAGGACTCCACAGAAAGTCCTATCCTTTGAGAATCTATTAGTTTTCTGTAAGATCCTGCTACTAGATATGTATTTATTTACCCTGAGAGAGAAGTTTAATATTGTCCTGGCTAAATAAATTAAATGTACAATAGACTGCTCAAAGAGCAGTACACTAAAAGTAGGCAGACATGTGGATACATTGCCCTGCAATGGTTAAACTTATCAGAAGAGAAGCCGTTACACACAATGAGTGGGTTAATGTTTCCTCAGACTACAAAGGAAGTCTCATCTTTACCCATGTAAAACTTGGGTAGTTTCTTAGCAGGTCTGTGCATGTTAGGTACAGTATAATGTTGATGCCTGCACGAGCTTTGGAAACAGAAGTTGCTTCAGTTGGACCAGAAAGATGATCACAGTTCCAAGAATTCCCCTTTTATTCTCACCTACATGACTCCAGGCTCTGTTCCAGCTGAATTCTCACTAACTGGTAGTCTGGTTTTGCTTCCATCACAGCTGAACAGACTATATGTTTTCTAATCTTTTCATCCATCCCTGACATATCAATACCCAAACAATTCGCCAGCCAAAAGAAAACATTTGATGGAGTTCTTCACTGTTATGACACTCTAACCTGTTCTTACATGAAGAGATTAAATTAATCCTGCACAGGCAACAAGGTCTATCTAGTTTATCAGAAACCTATGCTGTTAAATTAGATTATTTGTAATTTATCTGTTTCTCTCAGATTCATTGATTAACATAACCAGGTTAAAGTTACAGCAGCTTGTTCCCAGCTTGGAGTTGTTTGCTGCATCTGAGTCAGACTCCAAGAGAAGCCAGAATGCCCAAAAGCTTGTCTCTTTCTCCCTCTGATATCCATTGGCTTTATAAAAGATGGCATATTTTGCTACAAACACTGCTTCATTTTCCAGTGGGTAAGCCACTTACTAAAGCTTTGATATAAAACTCTTCCTGTACTCAAACTTCCCACTGAAGCCTATAAAATACAGTGGAGGCCCCCTAAGATTTAATTCAAAGTTTTTTAGTACTACTTTCAGAAAAGAAGGCTGTATGAGCTCCAGAGACAATATTGCGAGCACCAGAACCACCAGATTAAACATCCCAGATGTTTAATCTGAGGAGCAGTAACAGTGCAAGGTGCCATCGGAGCATCTAGCAAGTCTCTTTTCCAAGTGGATTTTCTGGTGCTGAATGTTGCATTAGCTCCCTCTACTATGCACAAATTGCTTGTGCTCTACTGAGTCATTCATCTTTATGGCAATTGTATGAATTTAATTACCCTGTAGAGTTTGAGTGAAACTGTAATGCTGTCATGACTACACCAAGGTGACAAAATGCTGGCTTACCTCTGAAGCTACCTAGGAGAAGGGATAGTATGGCAGAACTTAGTCACTTCAGCTGTGTACTTCTTTGCCAAACGGAAACCTCTCTCACAATGAATGATAAAAACACGGAGCAAGCACCAAAGCAGATTACTGAATGGAATTCATACTTTCAGAAAACCTCCCACTCCCAACTTCCTCTCAGGAAAAACATACCAGCAAACCAAAAAAGCCGTTCTGGTTACCATGGCTTAAAGAAAGATATAATTTGGGAGAAAGGTACAAAGGAAACCTAGGTAAGTTGGCCCCTATCTCTCCATCTGCAAAATGGGAAAAAATACATATACAACCCTGATGTATGCATTTGAAAATGCTGTATGTACAAGTGATAATGGACTTATACCATTGATTTCAGTAGGTTCCAGAATAGACCTATACATATAAATAGACTGTCATTCCACAGTTGTCCTCAGCAGTTCCCCTAGTTCTTAAAGTAATTTGATACATTTCTTCCATGCAGCTATTTTATTAACGTGTATAAGTGTTACTGAGCCATCCCTACCAAGCACCTCCATTGCTGTTTCCACTTCTTCACACAGTCACTTATTTCTTGCTGTTTTCTTTCTCCAATTCTATGTCCCACTGAAAATACATCAGGTTTACTGTTTCCTTAACTTCAGGAAAACATATCCATAACTTTTATAGCTAAACAATACATTGCAGAAGCTTTCCCATCAAGTCCCAACAGCTTTTTTCTGGAGCTAAAATAGCTCTTTATCCCCACCTGGAGGAGGGACCGACCCTTTAAAGAAAACGCCAGAAACCGTCTCCGTCTGAAAATGCACTTTTAAAACATGGCCAGCATCCCACCCAGGACACACGTTTCAAATTTGAGCACATGCAGCTCAAATAGTTCTATTTCAATCACACATTTAGAGATGTCAAAGAACTCTTCTGTCATCCATTACCAGCTTGCTATATTCAAAATACTGGACATTTGGGTTTTTTAAAAAAAAATCATAAATAGTATAAAAAAAGGAAAGGAATAAGCAAATTAATTTCCTGGCATAATTCCAAATGGGGCTGTCTGAAACCTGTTAATTTGTCTTTTCAACACTCAGAAACTGATTGCTCTACTGCCACTGGAGCTGCTGCCTTCCCTCCTCTACTCACCACCGAGATCAAAAACCAGGTTTGAGATCCATTTTGGGAAAAGCAGACTGGATTGGAAGCAAATATCAATACCAAGAAATAATATACAATTTTTATTTCTGATCCTGTAAACTTTTTATGTAAGTATTGAATCATTTTACACTGGTAAATAATCCTATTAAACTGGGTGAATAAAGTCACCTGGCAGGGTCACAGCTGGTGTTACAAAAGGATTTCCTTTGCCATTCTCTCTAACACAGTTTTGTATGCTTTGTTTCAGTGTTAATGACAGCAGTGGAGTATGAGGCCACATCATTTTGTTTGACCTCCTACACAACCTAAACCAGATCATTTCACTCAACCTTTTCTGCGCCTCCTTGCATAAAACAATCAAAATGATCAAGAAAATCTACACTTCACCCACACTGATCTTTTCTGACAAATCCGGTAGATCTTATCACAAAACCAAATTTGTCTGTGCAAGATTATTTTCTGTAATCATGTTTACTGGTGTTAATTATATAGCTGTCTCTGGTATTTTATAAAATTAATTATTCTTTTCTAGACCCCTGACTGGAATTTTCTCTCTGAATACTGGCACAACATGAGCATTCCTCCAGTTTTATGGAATTTCCCCCAAATTCCCAATTTTTTAAAAAATGAGCAGCAGATAGTTTTTCTGCCCATCTATTTTTCTTGCACACAAATTACTGGGGCTTTGCAATTAAATGTATCATCTTGCTTCCTTCTAAATATGAATTATAGGCATGTACCAAACACTCTTTTGCATTATTAGCAATTTTAATTTTGTGTATTTACCAGTGGGATATTACCATCATAAGGATTTCTTTCACTCTCCTCACACACTGAGAAGTGCATCCTTACCTCAATAACCATGTATTTTTCCTGATGAGCTCAGCTTCCCTTAGCAATACTCTTAACTTGAAACATGTCGTTAGCATTTCCTGTGGATCAACTGTGTATGCAGCTCTCATTTCTAACAGTCTCACGTCATAGCTGCCTCCTTTGCTGATGTAGTTTTCTGTCCATTTAATACACTTCTATTTAAAACCTCCTACTTTTCCTCCATAGTATTGTGATGTTCTTCTAATACACTGTTTTCAAATTCACCCATAGTTTGGATGAAAAATGTCCTTTTGAACAGTCAGTAAGTACATATTATCAACGAGATCTGTCTGTGCCCACACTACTTTTAATTTGCTCACAAGACGCTCTCTCCAAACACCGGTATCTGAGAGAAGGATGGCTTCAGGTTCACCACCACCCAACTCCAAGCCGCCATGGGCCTGTCTGACCGCCGTTCCTTTTGCCCGGAGATACCGTTCACTTTTAACAGCTCTCCAGATATGTCCGCGAAAGAAATCCTCCACACAGATTCTCGGGATGGCGCTGAAACCACCCGGGCCGCGGGTAGTGCCGCCATGTTGGAGGGGGGAATGGCGCCGGGCCCGTCACCGTGGCAACAGGGCCGTACCGCCCACACCTCCCGCCTCCCGGTGAGGTGGCGTCACGGCGGCGCGCCGGACGCGAGTGGTGACGCAAAAGGGGTACGCCGGTGGCCGTGAGGGAGCCGGTGCCGCGATCCTGCCCTGAAGCACTAACGGCCGCTTCCGCTCCTCTTCCTGAGGCGCGGCGCGGCCCGGCCCGGCCCCGCCGTCATAGGGAGAGGCGGCATGGCCGGCCCGCACCTGCAGCAGCCCAGCTTCCTGCTGGTGGGTGGGGAGCGGGGAGGCGGCGCATGGAGCCGTGGGGCCGGGGCGAGCGGGCGGGCATTACGAATTTCTGATTAACGGTCGGCTCTGCTGAAGTCGGTGGCTGTAACCTCAGCCGTGTTAACAGAAACGCGTCATTAGGGAATAATTAGAGCCGCGTAATTCGGGAATTCTTTACGCCGTGGCCGTGATGAGTACTGTCCCTTCTGGCAGCGGTGATCCCGTTTCCCTTCTGGTTTGTAACAGGCCACGCTGAAGGCAGACTGTGTGAACAAACCCTTTGTTCAGAGGTGCCATGATCTGGAGAGGTACATTGAGGAGTTCCCCGCCAAGGTGAGCAGTCGCTGCCTTTCCACAAACTCGCTGCCCAGCCTGTTTTGAGGGAAATTTGCTTTTTTTCAAATCGCTGTTTTCTTTGTTGCTATTTCTCCTATCAAGGCATTTGAGGACCGCAGGAGGAACAGGAGGAATCCAGTACTTCCCAAGAGTTACAAACCTGTTCTAGTCATTGAAAGACTGTTTCCGTTAACTGCATTTCATTTTTTAACTTTCAGCCTCAATTTATGAGGAAAACTAATTTTGAAAATATGACAAGTAGTTGCGTGCAATGCTGATCAATATCCTTGCAAATTTAGTGGGATGAGAAATCAGGGTAGGTTTCCTTTAATTGCCATATTATGATACATTCTTTTTGAATGGAACTCTGCCCGGACAGTGAGAATCTGGGAACAGTCGTAAGTAATTCTGTGCTGTTAATAGCTGGCAGACAGCTTTGTGCACTCCATTATCTGCAGTAGAGATTGCTCAATGTACACATTAATTATTTGTGTCTGTTTTCCCTAAAGGAACTACATGGCATCTTCCCATGGCTGGTGGAGAGCATTTTTGGTAGCCTGGATGGCATCATTGTAGGCTGGAATCTTCGCTGTTTGCAAGGGAAAACAAATCCTATCGAATATCCCGTGGCTTTGGATTTCCTGGATCCCAGGTAAACTCATTCATTTCAGTACAGATTTAAAAAGTGTACAGGGAACAAAGAAGCAGTGTTTGATCTTTTTCCATTGTGCAAACACATATTCACAATAGTCAAACAGGGAGAGGGTACTTACCACAGATTTTCTTTCTGATGCTTACTTTCAGTGGCCCAATGATGAAGCTGGTTTACAAACTCCAAGCAGAAGAGTATAGATATGATTTCCCAGTCTCGTATCTTCCAGTGAGTAACTGAAAAAAATTGTAAGAAGAGAATGTAGTTGTTGTGGCAGCTATGGGAACTTTGCATTATATGTTTCATATGTACAGATCAATATAGGCTAAGGTACACCCTCACTGCTCTGGGTTTAGAGCATACTCATTTCTTTAAACCGTTGCTATAGGAGGAGAGTTCCCAACCATAAACTTTTTAGGAGATGGCGATTGTTAGCAGCTAGATACTTGTGCTGTTCAGCCAAGGAAGCTGCATTGTGATTCTTAGCCCGTTCCTGGAAAAGTTGTGTGCTTTATCATGTTACCACTAGTTGCAGGACTGAAAATTGTTTTCCAAGCTTGTCACAGAGCGGTGCCTTCCCTGGCAGCACTTTGTGCCCATGCAGTTGAGAACTGGCTGCTACCGGAGATATAAAGTATGACATTTCAAACAAAAGTGGTTTATCTGCAGAGTTGTTTCACTATGTTTTCTATTGCTGCCACCTACCTGCTATATAGAAAATGATTCAGATAGTTCTAGAGCCTTTAATGAAAGGAAACATCATTGAAGTATGTAGTAATTGCTGGCTCACAGCTCAGTTACCCTAACAAAGCCATCAGGCAAACACCGGTCTTCTGCTGCTCCTACTCCAAATGGAAAGAAGTGATGAAGACTCTCTTCTTTCTTTCTTTTTTTTTTTTTCTCCCTTATACTGAATACTCATTTTCAGTGAGGAAGTTGGCAGTTGTCTAAAGAGTATGCATTTGCACAAGGACCTACTGCAATGCAGTAAATTCCCACTGAGCTGAATGTAGATATCATCCCAGAATGCTGGAATGCAGCAGAACTTCACTATCTGAAAACATACTCTGCAAGTAAGCTGAGTAGCCTGATTTAACATTTCATTACTCTGTCTTTCAGGGCCCTGTGAAGGCTTCAATACAAGAGCAAGTCCTACCTGAATGCTCTTTATACCACAACAAAGTACAGTTTCCTTCATCTGGTGGTTTAGGTTTGAATTTGGCTCTTAGTATCCTTTTAATAGTTGGATATTTAATTTCTTTTAGATATTTAAAAAGTCAGAGATTACGAGCATTTCTGTTGTATATTTATTGTGTGTCCATGATAAATCATGGCCGTGCTAAAGAGTTTGGGCTGATTAGAAATGTTTAGATTCCAATGAAAAAATAAATTTGTCCTCCTCTTATAAACCCTTGTGGGGGAATTTTGTGGCCTTATTCAAGTCAACAACAAAATTCCCAGGAGTTTCAGTAGATCCTGTATTTCACAATTCTTGTTTTCATAACTAGTCATAGTTTATGACAGCAAAAGGGCGTGTTAACTTTGCAGCTAGTGTAGTTGTTGGAAGCAGCTGCACTGATTTCAGTTTGAAATAGTCAAATGTGGTAAGAAGAGTAATGCAAGCACAACTTTCCACAGAGAAAACCTCAGTTACCAGTGTTTGAGTCAGGTGGAAAGCAAGAAGGCAAAGCCAAATTTGCTGTTAACTCTAGCAAATTAATTTACCATTGACAAAATAAAACTGTAATGTCTAGTCGTCATCCTAGATATCTAACAGCTGTACCTGATTTTTATCTGATCCTTGACTCTGTTCTCCCAGATCCATTTGAATATTACATGTTCTACTTTGCAATTAGTTTGATCACACAGAAGGTAAGTACCATTCACAATTTTTCCCTTAAAGTAGTATTAGCCTTTCTTCACAATGCTTTAAGAGCCTGCTGAGATGCTGTCCAGCTAAATTAACAGCAGTTTTATCTGTACTTCTAGAATTTGTTACTGCTTTGTTTCAGTTGATGATGTAAGACTGGATAATAAACACAATACCCACCTTAGATAGACCAGTTTGTCCAACAACATGCCAACACAGAGAAGCCAATGGATTCCAAATGGGTTTTCTCCCCGTCTGTCCAATAACACCATTTAGACATTCATAACCCCAGCTTTGTGCTATGGTGTCTGGTTATTGGTTCCTCTTCCTGTTGTTACCTGTGCTGTATAACTCCTTGAGAGATGGAGGCAGTGGCCAGTCCAGCCCAAACCATGACATCTCCTAACTGGTTACACTTCACTACTATATCAACAGTCCTCTTACAGTTAGCTACTTAACCTTTGCTCTGAAGTGTCTTTGGTTTCGGTTCACCCTTTATAGCCTCTGGGTTTATGCTTATGCATACAAAATGGGTCTGGCTGGGTAGCAGACACTCCCTGGCAGTGCCTTAAAGTAACCGCACGTAACTCCAAGTATATCCTTGTGTCTGTTTCAGAACTCGCCCGTCACCCATCATGTCAGCCCTTCCAACAGTGCTTATTTCATCTTGGTAGACACGTACCTGAAGTGTTTCCTACCCACAGAAGGAAGTGTCCTTCCTCCACCATACTCAAATCCTGGGGGAGCCATCCCTTCCCCGACTCCCAGGTAATGACTGCGGTGCCAGAGGCAAAGTGGGAATAGCACTTACAAAATGTGGCTTGTTGGAATGAAATACCTAAGAAGTAGAAAACACCTCTGCTCTTTATGATTCGTCTGCACTTATTACATAATTACAAAAATTAAATAGATTTATGTTCACTTAATTTTACCATAAAGGTTTCATTTGAAAGTCTGAGGTAGCTATTATTGGAACAGAAAAGGCACACACAAAACAGCAAAAATTCATAGTTTCAGCAGCTCCAGTTGTGTTTTGTGCCCTTCAACTGGAGTAGGACAGATCTGACTGTAACTTGACAGTAGATTTTACTATTTTTCAGATACATATGGCATGTGGTAAAGATGGCACTGGTGATAACCGCTGCTACAAGGGAACTTGCATCTTTCATTAATGTTGCTATAAAGGCAGATGACTTGGCAGTTGATCATTTTGTTTCAGCCCCAGGCTTGCCATCCTTAATTGTTTAATGCTCTAATTACCTATTTTGCAGTTCTTTGAAACTGCTGTGCCAGTGCCATATCTGTGACTTTGTTGCACACTGATAGTGCTCATGGTTTTCTTAATTCATAACTTCCTGATATAAAAAGACAAGACACATATTTGTAACCAAATCGTATAAGTGACTGCATTTCATGTGACTTTTTGCATGGTAATAGGTCAAGTTATTTAGCCACAACTGGAAGGAAGAGGATGAAAGATTTTTGACCACTTATTGCAGTTCTAGATGTGCACATGATAATGGTATGCAAATAAACTCTCAAAGCTGAAGTGAAAGCTCCAATATAAGAACCCAGTATTTTGTTCTGTAATGGCTGTGTGAAAGTCAGCATTTTCAAAATTGGTTTTGCTACTCAAACTTGTAAAATGTTAGCAATACTAGCAATTTCATACTAATGCAAAAATAAATAGCCATTCTATTTTCTATTTAAAATACATTTCATATGTCAATTTCCATGGTCTGTTGAGCCCTAGTGTGTGCCTAGTAATTTTAACATCTTGCAGAAGTTTAAGATGTCTAATCAGTTACGCAGTTTTACTTCTCGAAGACTGTTTTTCAGTTTATAAACCAGTGATTAAAAGCAATGATAGATTTCCCTATACTGAGACTTACTGACCTCGGTATTTCCATTCATTTGTCTTTAAAGGTCTCCACCAGTGCCTTTCACTTCCTACGGCATGCATCACACCAGCCTGCTGAAACGGCACATCGCCCATCAGCCTTCCGTGAATGCTGACCCAGCTTCCCAGGAGATCTGGAGATCAGAAACACTGCTTCAGGTCAGTTGGATTTAAGGAAGGAAAAAACCCACAACATTTCTTGCTGCTGAGGAATTTCTTCATTTTAAACCAGAGACAGTTATGCCATTTGTTTTGGCATTGAGCAGTGCAGCCGTTGTTTTCTGTTAGTGAAACAAAGCAGCACTGTGAAACTGTTAAGTTCTACTTTAGAAAGGCACGTGGTATCTTTTATTAGACTGCATATCTAACAATTGATCACAAGCATTTGAGTAATTTTTTCTAGAAAACTTTCTGAGCATGATTTCCCTGCCTTGGATCTTTAATCAATTCTATGCTCTAAGCAACGGTTGAGCAGAGAGAAATCCGTTCAGTTCAACACCAAGGGAAGGGAAAGTAGAATCTGGACTTAGAGTTGTTCTGAAATAAGTTCCTACTCTGTTGCTGAACTGAATTATTGATGCTTAGCAGGTGCTACGGGTAGGGCAACACAGTCATTTACACTGACATAGTGATAACCACTAACATCGCTGAATTGGTGCCTGTCTACTTACAAGTACAGCTTAGTTTTCAAACTATATACCTTGGCTTTCCCTTATATTTAGCTTGTGACTGACAAGTCCTGGATTATTTCTTTTTCCCTAGCTGAGCAAATATTTGTTTTGCAGATCTTTGTTGAAATGTGGCTTCATCATTATTCACTGGAAATGTATCAGAAAATGCAATCCCCTCATGTCAAGGTAATAGTTTGTACTTCGTTCACGAGCATCATCTGATGGGTGACCTCTTACCTTGGGGTAAATCTCTTATTCCATGGAGAATTTTTTTTGGTATATTGATGCAAAGGAAAGAAAAAACTTACCGATTATCTACATGAGAGTGTCAGAATTGATAACCCAGTTATGAAGAGTGTTATGAGTAAGTGTGTCATCCAAATTTGCCTTCATTGCAGAAGTTGTGTTGGTTTTGTTTTGTTTGTTTTGTTGGGTTTTTTTTTTTGTAAAAGATGAGTTTGTGGGGGAAGATGCCACTATAAAACCATAGTGTTAAATCCCACTGTGGTAGTATGGCTACTAAAAATTACCTAAATTAATTTCCAGCAGTAACTGTTACTGAAACACAAATTAATAATTTCTAAGATTGGTAAGCTTTTTTTTTTTTTAGTATAAGGAAATCTTACCAAACTGTCCTTCAATTTTAAGTGAATAAACCATTTTGTTTCTTATCCCATAATACGCTTTTCACCATTATGGTACTTAATAAGCACTTCAGTAGCTACACAGTTCAGAATATTTTACAAGCTCTTGCTCGGATAATACACTGTTTTAAGCAGTTTGTGGTGGCCTGTTCACTAACAAACTACTGCATGTAAAAACTAAGTAAGTGTTGGGGAGGCTAAGATCAAAGGCACTATGAACATAAAGGGAATTTGAAGGAGAAAATGTTGATCCTCTGAATTCCCTCTGGGTCACAGTGGGACTTTGATAGAAGGGGAAGAGAAATATAAAGCTACTCAGGATTTATTCCTGTGTGAAAGAGTAATATGAGAGTTGATTGACTCAGAAATTCTGATCCTTTGCTCCACAGGCTATAAAATAACAAACATTTATATTTTGCTGGGGAAAAACATTGGAGTGCTGAAGTGTGATGGGTTTTATCTTTTAAAGTTGAGGTCAAAATGCAAACTTAGTAACGTTGCAAAGTCTCCACTTGGGAGTCCCAGCAGCATGGCTGTGCACCTGTGATGGAAAGGCTTTGCTTGAAGTACCTTTGGTCTGTCTGTCTGTCCAGTCTCTGTGCATCGAGTGCTGTGCTTAGGCCAGAAATAATGGTTGCTTTAAACTTCTCTCCTCTGTTCACCCTCTGTATTTCAGATGGTCTCTTCTAACACTAGGGAGCAACAATTTAGATGATGATTATGTTATGGTGGAATAGGGCATAGGTAGAGCTAAAATCATCACTTCAGGATTCTCCACAAGGTGTGTTGAGCCACAACTTGAGGCCGTAACTCCCTGATGATATTTTAGTTTCATCTTTGATGGGAAGCATGTAAAATAAGATGCCATTGCTCTTTGGGAGTTAGAACACCTGAATAGGCGACTGGAATTCCCCATGACATCCATAAAATGGATGAAGGATCCCTCCTGCTTGACTGAGAAAAGGTTCCAGATCAGTTGGGGACAGGACTATTCATAAACCTGTGATGCTTAAATTAAACTTCGTAAACTGGTCTCAGACTGGGCTGAAGAATAGTCTGCATCACAGTTCCTCAAATGAGGAAGTAGAATATGCAGAAATGCAAGTTTTGTTTTAACATAAGGGTTAAAGGGCTTGACTGGAAACCCAAGATCACCCTAAACCTTATTCTCAGAATTATTAATAGTTATGCAGGTTCACTTGATTCCATTTAGCCTTCTGTGTGTTTGGAAGGAGGGGTAATTAGTGACAATTAATCCCTGGAACTAGACCTTTGACTATCGGTGACTTGAAATGGCTACATACCTGTATTGGAAGGTGGGATGAGGTTCCATATAGCTTGCTCTGTCTTTGTCCAGCAGCCAGACTTGTTTGCTTTGATGGGCCAGATCCCAGATACATAACTTGCCTGTGAAGTGCCTCAAGGAATGATAGATAACATAACTTGTTAACATCAACACAGACTTCCATTTACAAGTAGAAGGGGGTGGAATGGAAATAACTGGTAAATAATTTATTTCAAGAAGATGTACTTCTTTTCTACTTTATTGATTTGAATTCTTTTTGGGTCTGGTGTGAACCTGAGGTTGACACTATGCTATGCTGAGTTTCACTGTTTTCCCCATTAACTATTTTCCCATGCCTATTTGCTTTCTCTTTCTCAGATCATCCAGGGCCCAAGTGTGCAGCATCTCTTTCCCTATTCCCTTTTGCTGCAATCACAATGAACCCTTAAAAAGAAGTTGATTGATAAAACTTTATGCAATGCTTCCTGACCTTCCAATGCCAGGTGCCACAGACCCCAGCACTGCCAGTGGAACACCCATTAGACTACAGGCTCTTGCCAATTCCTGGGGCAGGGGAGTTGATTGTGAAGCAGATGATGTGTTTGAGCTGCTGGGGAGCTTGCAGTAACAATACTACTGCTCTTCTAAAAGAGTGTAAAAAATATACCAAACTGGTGCTAGAGGAGATTGGGTAGGGGATGTACAAAGACAGCAGAGGTGTGATCTGGAGAGTTAGTTTAGATGCCTGACAATAGTCATTGGGATCTGTGTAGTGTACATTTTGTTTTATGTTTTTTCATTAATTTCATACATGTGTGTCACTGTCGCTACAGTATCCTCTTCACCATCACGTTGTCAAAAAATACCTTATTCATCTAAGAAGGGATCTAGCTGAGACTTGCAGAGATCTCAGTGTTAAGGCAAAGATGCCTTTTGCATCAGCACATAACACTGACATTATTTTATACATGTGATGCTTCCCTAGTAGCAACAGTAATTTCCTATTTTGAGGAAATACACAAGACCTGCAGCCTTGCCAAATGGCCTTTAACTATAAAGAGAAGACAAAGGATTTCTCCAAATTGGAAACTTAATTGGACAGGTTCACAGTGATTACAAAAAGCCAAACTTTTTTTCTTCCTGTTCCTTGCAATGAAGAAAGGATCAATTTGAGTTTCTTCCCAGTATACAAACCCTGCTTCTCCAGCAGCACAGGAAATAATGACAGTTTTCAAAATTGTATTTAAAAAGCTTGCAGAATATTGAACACTTTTACTCCATTATTTAATGAAACACTGTAACTGTGTGTAAATCCTTGTCACTGCAGTTCAGTTAACTTCTGAAAGGGGGAGTTTATTTGGCAAAAGTTCCATATGCCCTACCAGAACTTGCTCTGTGGTCAGCTAAGAGAACAGCCACGGCCACTACAGCTATACTTTTTTGATATCTGTCAGTTGTATTTCCAAGTTGATAAAGGGTATGAAATACTGAACACCAGAAAGGAGAGGATACTGTGGCTGCAGTTGTTATTGTGATACGTTGTCCCTGACTGTATTTGTGATGTTCATTTTTTTTCCCCCCACCCTTCTTCCTTGGGCTCATTCTCACTTTTTTTTTCTCTTGCTCTCTTCTCTCCTTTTTTCCCTCCTCCCCTTCCTTTTTGTTTCTGTTGTCTCAGCTGGAGGTTCTCCACTACCGACTCAGTATCTCCAGTAAACACCACGGTAGTCCTGCCCAATCCGGCTACCAGGCCCTCCACGCATACCAAGTATTATCATCTTTTCATTTTGTTTCCTTTTTAAAAATCTTGTTCCATCATATAATCTGCAAAGTGTACTGGTACTGGCTGTACAGCAACTTTTTCTGCTAAAGTGTGGGTTTACAAATTGATTAACAGATTTGCTAAATTTTCAGTGAAAATGGATACTGAGAGGTCATGGAGAATATAGGTAAAATCTAGTATATTATGAGGTCTAATTGGGAACTCCACTTTTAGGTATGCATTCTTGTAATGCATTGTAGAAAGACGTTTATTAGCTATGCTGACATTTTTTGACACCAAAACTGGTTTCATCAATGGCAGATTTCTGCCCCTCACACAGAAGTCGTTTGAGCAAACCTTGCATTGAAGATCAGAATTCGCATGGATGTCTCCTAAAAGGTAACATCTAGGATTATTTTAGCCAGTGAAATGTCATTGGATAGTACTAAATTCATAGTGGCAATGTGAACTTGACTGTCCAGTTTTGCAAAAGCACACAAGTGGTACATTTGCAGATTGTTCAGGAAATGTGCATGTAAAAACATTCCTGCTGGAACAGATTGTTGATTCCTCTTTCCCTACTTCAGCCCTTTATTCATTGGGTCTTCATTCTGGGAAAGGGGAGGGCTGAGCATACGTACTATAAAGCTTTTATTATACTGTAAAGCTCTTTAACACTATTAGAAAAATAGAATTTTCCTGCTTTTTAATATTTTTTTTTTTAAACTAAGTGCTATGATACCTCAGGTACTGTTTAACTATTACATTTATCTCATTAATGTGTTAAGAAAAGAATAGTGTACATCCATCCTGTAAGCTAAGGACTGACAACAAAAATATTTGTGAGGAAAAACACTTTTTAAACCAGTAATGTTTATATTGGTGCTGATCCGGGCTAAGAGGAAATTATAAGAATTACTGAGTGGAAAAACTACTAGTGTCACCTGAAACGATGTGTTGATGTAGTGGTACTGGTGGTTTTGTAAATTCAAGAAGTACCATCGAGGGAAGCCTAGAATTTCTTGCAATTCCAGCCTTTCAAGGCCTATAGCGGAGCACTCAACTTCTCTAATTGCTTTTGGAGATCCTGATCTAAACTCCTAGGACCAAGTAACTTCTCAGAGTTCTACCATCATATGGAAACTCTCCTCGGGACTGTAGAAAATGAGCTGACTTGCCAGGAGCTGACAAGACGACAAAATTAGCCTTCATTAGAACTGGTTACAAGGTATCTTCTCTCTTAGAAGAGGCTTGTATATGGCTGTGCTACATGACTGTAGCACATCAAGCCTTGAATCTCTTCCTGGAGCGCGTGCACACAGACACACACACAGGCCCCCAGCAGTGGAAATACTGTTGAATGGGTTTAAGTGGAAGCTTTTTGTATAAAAATGCCTGTCAGTTCCCTGCTGTCATATTCAGCGCCTTACCTAGGCATGGTTGCATGTGGCACACTGGAAACATCTTGTAGCTATTGTCTAATACACTTTTCCAGCATCTTCTATTATACTTGCAGCTGTAACTTTTGTTTCATGTACGTTCTTCCCAATTTTTGAGAAACACGAGAGCTGTGAAACTTAGAATACAAATTATATCTTAAAATCTGCCTTCAGTAGTGGATTTAGACTAGTTCACTACTCTTACAGCAGATTACAGCAGCAAAGGAGTTAGTGCTTTGTTCCCAGATTCTGCAGCAGACCAGTTCTGATGCTGGGCACCCTGAAGAACTAGCTCTCTTTTTACCTCATCCATCTCCCTCCTCAATCATACACTCACTCATTTATTAGTAACATCACTGTGGCTCACCATCGCTCCTTCTGCTGCTCCCACCCAGGCTACTTCTACCCCTAATGATGCTAGAAGCAACAGGATCACCCAGGACTTGAAGCCGTTTTTATTCTTACCATAACTCTTTGTAGAATTATTCTTTCTTGTAAGACAGATGAGTGCCAGCTTAGGAAGGAGAACTCAGTAAAGCCAGCCAGGAGCATAAACAGAGGATCTGTTGTGCTGTCCACAGCAATGAACTTAAAACCATAATGAAAGGCTGAATGTTCTTTATTTCAGAAAGGGGTAAGTTGAAATCTACAAGCTCTTTAATGGTAGCCTGAAATTCAGCTCATTAGAGTACTGTAGATACTTTTTCTTACAATCACATTATCAAAAATACGCTACTGTTTCTTAGTGAACTGATGCCAGAAGATTGATGCAGCTTGTCCTGGGGAAAAAGTCTGTCTAAAATCAGGTGGCTCCAAACTACAGTGAAGAACCTAGATGGAAGAGAGCATTTGTATTTTGATTTCTGATCTGATAATATAATTTTCCTGAATTATCTCCTGGACACTTAACATGATACTCGTTATCTTCCTGTCTTTTGCTTTGGATCTAGGAGTCATTTAAGCCCACGGAAGAGCACGTGCTAGTGGTAAGACTGCTTGTGAAACATCTGCATGCTTTCAGCAACAGCCTGAAACCAGAGCCTCTCTCCCCTTCAGCCCACTCCCACACAGCCAGCCCACTGGAGGAGTTTAAAAGGTAGGTACACGAGCAGCCTGTCTCTGAAACAGAGCTTCTCCCTGAAAAGCTCTGCTTTCACCAAGAGGTTGTTTTGATTGCTAAGTACAGAAGTACATTATTAAAGTACACGACAGCTAATGGATGGTGTTTCTCTCATCTACTACATGGTGGGGCAGCCTCAGGAGGGAGGATGTCTTGCTGTTACTCTACATCTTGGCACAAGACGGAGAAAAGGAAATGCCACCAGAGGGTTCTGGCCAAGTTTAATGGAGAATTTTATATTTATGTATTTGAGTGGAAATTCAGTAGCTTGAATTAGCTTCATTTAAGAAAGAACAAGTTTGGGTTAGTCCTTTCTGTTTTTGCATTTGTGGAAGTGTGTTGGGTTGTGGTTTGTGAGGTTGGGATTTTTGTTTTTAAAATTTGCTGCTGGTTTCTACATGTGACTGTCTTTGAATCTGTTTGCAGGGTTGTAATTCCTCGGTTTGTCCAGGAGAAACTTTATATCTTTCTGCAACACTGTTTTGGTCACTGGCCTCTGGATGCCTCTTTCAGAGCAGTACGTACCTGCTTCTCTTTTTAAGTCTGCACTCAACACAACTAGAAATCAGTTATTGCTGTTTAGCAGCTATTTCTTGGTCTTTAAATATTTTTTTTTCTAGAGCAGTGAAATTCTTTATATAATACATCCATTTAATGTTAGAGTGCCAATTAGACATAAGAAGTGATAATTACTACAGGCTGCTGGCTGATTTTTCCTGACACTGAAAATGGCTATTGATTGAAAAGAAGTAGGTGTTACTTTTAAAACAGATACATTCTTATAGGTCCTAACTTCTTAATATCCTATCTAATACAACAGGTCATAAACAAAAGTAATACAATATTATTTTGCAATAGATACTGCAAATATGACATCCTGCAAGGAGGAAAAGAAATACATCAGACCATGACTCTCAGTAATTAATGTAGGAGTTAAAGAGTGCAGAATGTAACAGGGCCAGATCTTGCTCACTAGACTTACAGTTGGCTGTATCACAGTGTTTGAGGTACACCATGTAAGGCCATGAAGCCATGGCAAATCCCTTCTTGGCTTCAGTGCACTCAGAACTCCACTTCAGGGTGGCAGGTAAGTCTCTGCAGCAGACAAGAGCTGAAACTATATTAATGTAGCCTCTTGTTTAGATAGTTCAACAGAGATTCAGTCAGCACTAACAGAGTTGTTAAATGCACCTTAAATGTAACTACCAACTAAGTTTTCTTTTTTTTGTAGTGGCTGAGTCCTGCCTTATTCGAATATTGCAGAAAATCAAGATTGGTCCTAATGAACATGCACTTAGTGTTGTTCTGTTCTTTTTCAAAGATACTCTGATTACTAGGATGCACCTTATTCCTAAAAGACTTCTAGGTGTCATTAAGATAGTATTCACTAGTTTTAAAAGAAAGAAACAAAAAAGCCTTTCTGTCTTCCTTTCCAAAAAGTATTGATACATGTTTTTATGTGTGATTTTGCTTAGGTTCTTGAGATGTGGTTAAGTTACTTGCAGCCTTGGAGGTACGCTCCGGAAAAGCCGCCACAAAGCGCAGAGTCTTTGCCTCGCAGCGTGTCAGAGAAATGGTAAGGAGGAGAACAGCTGTGAGTAACCTCAACCAAACCTCAAGTTTATGCAGATCCTGAGTAAAATAGCAGGATTTCAAGAACCATCCACCAACCTGAATTAGCTTCCAGTACGTGATTAGAGATAATTTCTAACAAGTTTTTGTTTTGAGAGGAATATTCTTTTTTTCTCAGTGCAAATAGACCATCTTTCCAGAGACAGGATAAAACACTCCCTTAATGACTCATTTGGCAGAAGACAAAGTAACAATTATTTAAATAGCTGTACTCACAAATCCTGTACTTGCTTTGACAGGGCTGCCTTCATTCAAGAAAACCTACTCATGTATACGAAGCTGTTTGTAGGATTTCTGAACAGAGCTCTTCGAACAGACTTGGTCAGTCCAAAAAATGCTCTCATGGTGTTCCGAGTAGCCAAGGTCTTTGCTCAGCCCAATCTAGCTGAAATGATCCTGAAAGGTAAATGGATATTTTGACACCTTATGCTGTCCTGTCTCAATGTTTTTTCACAATGGCTACATCTTGCCTCAGAAGGTAAATAGACTTACTGCCATTTCCCATGCTATGTTGCCATTCAAAAGTTTGTGTGTCTTCACTAATGTTTGTTGTATTGGTTTAATATCTCTATAGTTCTTTTCTAACCACCATCATTTAGATGTCATTCCACAACTTTTCTTTAACGAACACGATACTGGGTATTTACAATAAAGTCAGTTTTTCTTACACTTTTCTTACTTGATTATTTACCTCAGGGTTAAAACTTCATATATCTCTATAGGTATCTATACTTTGCATACATGACTAGCTATTTTCCTCTTCAGGATAATTAGGATATAGGCAATTTAACAAGTATCAATGTCCTAAGTGTTATGATTCTCCACTGCCTTTGTTGAAAAAAAAGTTACTGGCTTAAAATGCTGTCTGTATGGTCTGCATTTAAATGTACCCTGACATTTTTCTGCTGTGGGTGGAGAGGATTAAATGAAAAAAAGGCAATTAATGCCTCTTTCCCCCTAGAACTACCTGCTTACCTAAAGGCAAGTTGCCCAGCAGACGTAAGATGCTGTATAGCTAGACCTTCTGCAGGCAGAAACAGGAATATTACCTAACCAGCTTCACTACTTTTCTCAAATTCTAGGAGAACAGTTATTCCTGGAGCCAGAACTTGTTATTCCACATCGTCAACACCGACTTTTTATGACCCCCACACTTGGTGGGAGCTTCTTATCATGGCCTCCAACTATTACAGATGCCTCCTTTAAGGTGAAGAGTCATGTTTACAGCCTGGAAGGACAGGACTTTCAGTATAAGCAGATGTTTGGCACAGAAGTCAGGAATTTGGTAAGCAACAAGCTTCTTGTCACACATCTTTCTACTTTGACAGGTGTTTTCTCAATGCTGAGCATCCATATTATGAGAAGTTAAGAGTGGAAAACTTTGCACTGTGCACTAGTGCAAAGTTTACAGATGGTAACATCTGGAACCTGATGTGTCTCAATCCAGCAGAGCTATAAAAATCTGCCTGCTTTTTGCTAAATAAGAACTTGCCACGTATCAAGGGACAGTTTATCTATGTATTGATGCTTAGTGGTCCTTTACCTTTGTCCCACACAATCCATTTTTTTTTTGTTTAGGTGTTAAAACTGGCTCAGTTAATTTGTCAGGCGCAGCAGACGGCAAAATCCATATCAGACCATTCTGCAGAGACAACAGCGAGCCAGTCCTTCTTTTCGTGGTTTAGATTTACACCAGCGGAGATGAATGGTTCCTACACAGGCAATGACCTCGATGAAATCGGGCAAGACAGCATCAAAAAAACAGATGAATATTTAGAGAAGGCACTGGAATACTTGTGCCAAATCTTTAAGGTACGTAAGTAACATCAGTGTGACCAAAAGTCAGGATTCTTCAAACATACTTCTGTCACCCTTGTACTTTTGTGGGGTCACAAAGACATCCAGAGACCAGCAGATTTTGCTGTAAGCATCTTTAAGGCTTGACTTTACCTGACCACTCAAAAGCACTTTCAATATAGATAGAACTAGATGCTCTTAATTGTTAAATATTAAGCCCACTTTGTTTCAAGGGACTGCTCTTCTGAACTATAATTTATAATCAAACTTGTCTCTTTACTTATGCCTTTTCTTATGTTTACAAACAGGCAAGACATGATTTAAATTTTAAAAACAGTTCAATATCTTCTAATTGCAAAGAGCTATGAAAATACAACCTATATCTGCAGTTATAGATGAGTGGATGAAATAGAAGTAGAATGTTTCTTTGGTTAAACTTAGAAGAACAGATTCATTTTTCTGTCAGCCACAAAACTGACCTAGGAGGACGGCTATTTGACAGCCTCCAGGAGTGACATAAAACAGAACACCTCTCTTGGATTTGATGAGCACAGACTCTGGAAACTTTTATCTCCCTTTAATGTCTAACTGAGATGCTGTTAAGCAGTTTACGGTATCTGTGCTGGCTGTCAAAGGGTGCCAGCG
The DNA here is from genome assembly GCA_026546715.1 of Gallinago undulata. NCBI lineage: Eukaryota > Metazoa > Chordata > Aves > Charadriiformes > Scolopacidae > Gallinago > Gallinago undulata. The sequence goes on from JAOTQQ010000005.1 coordinate 22,139,328, forward strand.
CTAAGGAGTTTGTGAAGGGAGAAATTAAATAGAAGGAAGGGGTAGATCAAACACATGCTTTAGAACTGTTTTATTCATGAGTAGCTGAATGAAGCCCAACTGACCCAGATGATGATGAAGTGTGGGACAGCTCAAGATGAGAATGGAAAAAAACAGCTTCCAGACTGTGTGGAAAGCGAGGATGGCCTCATTCTTACACCCCTTGGCAGGTACCAGGTGAGAGAAGAAAGATTCCATATAGCTACCCTAGATTGATCTTGAAAAAACAAGCTGTTCGACATCAAGAGAAGTGCCTGTATAAAGGCATTTCAAATGGGAGCTACAAGATAAGAGGTTTATTTTCTTGTTTCTAGATCATAAATGGCTTACGCAGATTTGAGGTGCAGTATCAAGGAGATACTGAACTTCAGCCCATCCGAAGCTACGAAAATGCCACTCTTGTCCGCCTCTTATTTCGTTTATCCTCAGTGCTTAACGAAAGGGTAAGTACAGCACTGCATCCTTTTATATTTTCCATTGCAAATTCCTGTTTGTCTCTGCACCTGCACATATGCTCTACATTTATTCTTGTTCTGTCTCCTTTATTGTGGACTAGATGGGTATTTTCTAATAGTATCAGCTTCTCTACCTGTAGTTCTGCTTTGCCTACACAAAATATTTATTAATAACATTTTAAAAGTATTCTTTATACTTGATGAACAATAGGAATATCATTCAGAATGAATGTTTCTGAAACAGGAAAAGGAAATCCTTTTCTTCCTAGAGGTGTAACAGATAAAAGGCAAATCTGCACTAAAGCAGTTCTACTATATACAAGTGCATTTTGATACTTTTTTCTTACAATCCTCATCCTATAAACAAGTGTGACTTATTTTACAATTTTCTTTACTTTATGATAGTAGTTGCAGTAGAATACTAATGTTTAAACTTTTCATACCTCAGTTTGCTGATCAGATGGATGCGCTCTGCTCCAGGGAAGACTTTGTTGGTAGACTTTGTCGCTATCACCTTACCAACCCTCACCTCATACAGAAAATCAGGTATAGTCCCGTGGTGAAGGACAGAACAACACAGAACTGGGGACCAAGAATGAGCCTGCGGTTCCTGGCTAGCTACAGGACTCTGCTTTCTTTGCTGATGGTCTACTTCATTGCATCCTGGTTTTGCATTGGGCCAGTGGGCTGCACATTCATTATCCTGATTGGATATTTCCTTTATGCCGTAATAATGACTTTTTTCTCTGAAGGATGGAAACCACACGAACACTAACTTCCTTCTCGCAGCTTACACCTGTAACAATAAATGTCTTAAGGATGAGCCTGGGATTCAATGACTAAAATGTTTGAATTATCATATTAGATCTTCCTAAAGTATTTTTTAATATTAAAAGTTAATTCAGTTTTATAAACAATGATGTGGTCTTGTGGAGTAAATATAATCAATGTAAATTTTATTTTTATAAAAGTGTTCCTATGGAATGTAGTAAATGCCTTCTTTTTTGAGAGGGGGAAAGTGAGCCATCAGTATTTATTTATAATACTAAAATAAACCATGGCATATGTAGAAACATTTTTGTTTCTGCAATAATGCCATTGAAGCTTCTTACGCTGTTCTAAAACAAGAGTTAGCCTTAGGACTTACACATTAGAGAAGTTACAGAGGCAACAGAAATTGCAGTGCACCAAGAAATTTATAGGAAGTTGCACCATTTAAAAAATAAAAAATGGGACGAGGCAGCAAGAGTGGCATATCATAGCCCAGTGCCGGACTTAAACCTCTTCTTCTCTGCCCTCCCCAGCCCAGGCAAGTTTATGCCTTCTCCATAAGCCACTTCTCCTTCTGTTTGCAGCTCTGATGGAGCCTCTGTGCTCAATGGGGTATCAATACTTGCTGTGTAAAAACAGAAGTTGCTGTTGTTTCCCCTATAACCTTTCCCTTAACCCTTTCCCCTCTAATCTGGCAGTTCTGGCCAGCAGACAGGAAGCAGCATTCCTCCCCTGGAGTTCAAGAAATACTCTGCTGTCCTCTCTGCTGACAGAAAAAGGGTAAGAAGTCCCTTTTTGTTCCAGCAATGCTTAAAGAATCCATCGGTTCCCATCTTCATTAACCTCATTATTCATTAAACTCATCATGAACCAGGGATTGCTACTAAAAGGTATGACACATGTTCCTGTTGCTGCAGACAGGATGAATTAAAACCTGTGACAGTGATCACCCATTGCCTTGTCGTCAATGCTCACAAACAGAAGAATGCGCTGCAAGGAAATCTCTAGTACATTTTGTGCCTTTTATGGTAAAATTTGGTCCATAAAAGTGATCTACGAGTGAAAACCCCTTTTCCTTTACACAGAATCAACCAGCCCAGAGCAGTTGTAACATTTTAGTACATTCTAGTGAGAGTCAATAGCTTTGGAAGAGGGAACAACATACGCTTTCCTAAATGTAAGCATCACTATACTCTGTATACACTGTAGCATAAGTTAATATTAAGGCATAAATATCTTCAGTGGTGTACTGGAAAAAGGATGAGACCAGAAAACAAATCCATGGTGCTTCAAAACAGAAAGATGTATTCATTAGCACATTAATTCCCAAAAGAGGTGTCTGCAAGAACACGTTCCCCATGTTCTGCCCTTCAGAATCCAGTCTCAAGAGCCTCAGAAGAGCAAGCAGCCCTGGGAGGCAGGATGAGCCTGTGCAGGGCTCGGCAGGCACAGAAGCACCTGCTGCCTGGCCGTGCCAGACAATGGCAGGGCAGCTCCTATCGCAAAGACACAAAACTGGACTTTAACACAGAAAAGCCATGCCTCAGATAACAAGCTTGGAAAAACAGAAGAACAGCCAATCACACAGTATCCTTGTTCCACGAAGAAAAACAGTAATTCATTTAAAACACCAAAGCTTTGGGGAAAAAAGTTCGCACTGAATTTTAAAGTCTCATCAGCCAGACAGGCCAGTCCATCACACAAACACTGAGCTCATGAGTAGAGCCGTCATCCTAAGCCAGTATCTTCCCTTATTAAAAAAAAAAGAAAAAAAGAAATGGTTTCAGGTAATCACAGTAACACTGATTTGCTGCATTCCTCTCTGCAGTCTGATTGCCACATCAATGCCTGCTATAAAAAAGCCAGGTTTGCCACCACTGAAACAAACACTAGTGAACAACTTTGTTGAGAGACAGAGAATTAGGGCTGTTCAAAGAAGTCATTTCATTAAACTCACTTTAACTCTATGCTCTTACTCTTCATTCTCATTTCCCTATTACTGCTTTGAACACGTACACCGAAGGTACATGTTAGATTCTTCAGTTGCTACTGTCACCTCAAGTATTTTTCATAATGGGGGCATTTTCTGAATTCCCTATTAATGCCTCAAGCATCTGGTAAAGTACCCAAACATTACTACTACTTTACTCCCACTTCAGTGCATCTTTCCAAGCATCCGTGAATAAGCTTCTACTTTTTATTTTAGCAAGATCTGTAAGCAGCTTATGACAGTTTGCCCATCAACAGAAAAAGAAGGCAGATACATGATACTAATTTGACATGTGAGCACCTGACCCACTTCCAGCTTTCACAATTTATTTCCCAGCCAAGAAGTTGCTGCATGTCAGGATACCCCAGCCCCTTAGTCTAACACCTCATTACATCTTCTTTGAAGGCAAACTGAAAGGTCCTGCAGTGACAGCTCTGAAAACTGCACTAGGGAAGTTACTGTAAATTTGAGGGATGCACATGTTTTGCATCTATTTCCAGGTATGTTTTAATCAAACTGTTAAGAAATAAATGCTATAAATGTCTCAGAGTGTGTTTAACACACACACCCACCCCATTTCTATCTTCATTTCTTAGGTTATGGATTACAAACTGTAATGGTGCTGCTGGTTCTTTTACCCTAATGAAGAGTCAGCCATGTAACTGGTTAGAAAATTGCATCTTTCGTTTGTAGATACCATAACTAAACTCTTGAGCAGGTCTTCCAATTCACTTTGAGAATAGTAAAGAGAGTGTTGCATGGGATGAAGAGCCCTTTATGACTTCTTCCTCTGACCTTCCAAGCCTATGAATTTTCACTTACCATAGAACAAAGTACCCATCATCCAATGGACACAACAGAACTGGTATCTGAGGATCAACATGGGAAGAACAGTACAACGTTAGCATCCAACACAGGAATAATAATAAATTTATTACAATAGAAACAAACAGATAATGCATTAGTTCATGTACAAAATACTGATCACATTCTGCTGCCTCAGTCAGTGCTTACTAAGTACCCACATTTATAAACATCCTAAAACTGATGACACCACACAGATTTACGAAGGTCACTGCAATTTCTTGACACTACTGTAAGAGAGCCCAGCTCCTCTTTAAGGTTTGCTGTGCAATACAGGGAGGTGGAGCAGGATATAATGGGAACATCTGAAATTTGAATTATTCTGCACCAGGAAATTAAGAGTGAGCAACTTAGAAAACAATCACACTATGCATGGAATTAGAGTTACTCGTGGTAATGTTTTCATTAGAAGTGCCCAACAGTAAGGCAGCTGATAACTGACTTGAGTGCCCACCATTGCTCAAGGCACAAAATATGAGTTGTCAGTTCTACTCCTGAGCTAAGTTGTTTAAAAGCAAAAGGAAAAAAACAAACTGTTGTAGCATAGAAGCATCTTCACTTCAATCTTCATCTTCACTTCATCTTCAGCATCAACTTCGAAAGGAAGCCAGACACCTCAGAGAGACTCATAATAAAAGAAGAAATGCAGCTATGAACCCTCTGGATTGATTTGTGTTACTAGGGCTTTATACTGTTGGGTTTCCCCGTCCCACCTTTAGGTACACATTTACTGGTTTATGGAGGAAGTCAGTGTGCACTTTTTTTCAACCACCTCACTCTTCTGGAGTGAGAAACACATGGTCCATGCCAACCAAAAACCACTTATATAAAGTAGTGTTTAAAATAAGCTATAAAATACATTTTTCTCTCTATTTGGTTTCCCCTTACCCCCAAGTGTAATTATCCACATTTATCTCACATATTTGAGGGATGCCTTAAAAGGCTGTAATTTATCCCAGCTCTGGGCAAAGCTAATAGGCAAAAAGATTCCTGCAACCACTGAGAAATTTGCAAGCTCATTCCAGTTGCAGCTAATTTATTTCTGGGGCAGATTCAGATCACAAAACATACAGTGAAAGGAATACTGGCACTGAGCAAACTTTGAAACTTCTCTCCCTACTCCCTCTTATACCAGACTCCCTGATGGAAGTCCACAAATAGTTTCTTCTCTAAGAAGACAATAAAAACTCATCCTAATACAGTCTCAAGAGCCATATATACACGTTTTGTATATTTGAAAATGCTGGCAAAAGTCCACAGAGGCAGAAGATAAAAAGCATGAAAGCTAGTCTAACATCAGGTTCTCTACTGAACCTGTTTCACCTAGAAACAAAACAACATAAGGCTTCTTTCTTCTGTAGTTCCCTCCCCAAAATGTGATCTTCCAGTGGCATGTGGAAGAGGCCAGCTGTTGAGACCTTTCTTGCTTCAGGATTTAGAAAGTGATGTTATGCAGCAGAGAGGCAGGCCTGACGAATACTTTGTGCCCAGGTGTTCAAGAGTGCTGTGACTGAATGCTTGTCTGGAAGTTGCAGTAGTTTTGAAGTCATGTACCGATACACTGACTGCAAAAAGGGATTGGCTGCTGGAAAAAACAGGTAACAGATAAATGGAGTTATAATAAAAATAATATTAAAAATAAAAATAAAAAACCAGAGTAACATTAGGTGTTCACATTTCCCCATTATTGACACATATTCATGCCCAACAAATGTCATGCAAACATTCTCATACCATACTGTCTAGGGTTTTTTATCCACAGAGGGCTCTGATCTGGATAGTCTGCTGGAACACTGAGCTGTAGTGGTGGGACGTTTGGAAGATTCTTGTCATCTAGAATGCAAACACACTTCCCATCAGAACAAAGCACTCTTTGCTTGGTGGAGTAGGTCTTTTGTACATAATTCAGCTTGATTTCTAGTCTCTGAACGCCAAGGAGAAGCCAGGCTGCAATCTCCATTTTATCAGAAGGAGCCCTCATTGCTCATTTTAACAACATTCTTAAATTCTTGGAAGAAAAGCCTAGCAAACACAGCTCCATCTCTTACACATTTCTGCACGTTGCCAATCTCAACATTTCATCAGCTGAACTTCACTAAGTTAGACACTTCATTTTTCAAAATTAAGTGCCTTATGTACTAATCCTCAGGACAAAAGCAGTTCAGATTTTTAAACAAAGGGGAGGAGGAAATAATTTATTTTCCCCATTGGAATCCAAGCACAAAACAAGCTAATAGACTATAACACTTTATGCTTATTCAGCTGAGATGAAAAAGAGATGCAATTTGAATTTCTATCTTGAACAGACATCATTGGTGTTGATCATTAGTACAAATTGAAATAGACCCAAAAATTAACTGAACATTTCTCTAGCTCTGTCCTAGTTGTTGGAGGCAGAATGATTGATTCTTACAAAGATCAAATCAGGAAGCAAGATTACTGCTAGCAACAAGTAATTTTCTAGACGCTAAACGAGATTACCAATTGCAACTTCAGCAAAAGAAAGGATCAGTCAGTGTGAACAAAATCTCCAAGGGTACCCCTAAGCAGGCTGTGCAGAATGGCATGACTAAGCAGAGCTATGAATCCAGTAAGTACAGACTTCATGCAGAAGTCACAGGTTGGCAAGACTGAAGACTGTTAGCCAAAATCTCTTCAATTTCTACAATCAAGCTCAGCACTTCTTTCTGAATTCAGCCCTTAGTTTCTTGCTTACCTAGCTTGCATATAAGATGAACCGTGCCATTATTACTGCAATGGGAAGGGTCCAGGTTCACCAGGAATTTAGGATTTAATCTTGCAACTTCCCCTTGTAAGACATTTGGTATGGTCTGTCTTTCATCCTCTTCATATTTCCTTTTTCGAGGGGAAACAACTGGGGCCCTATGGAAAATACAGTCCACAAAAGAACTAGGTGAAAATGTTATGCCAACACTGCATTTATCAAATATCTTACAGGTGTAAAAAGAAAAAGATATAACTCACACCCATCCATAAACACATCTGTTCTTTTAACAGCTTCTAAAAATAAATATTTTTTTCCATTAAATAATGAACATTTAAGACAGACAGCAGGTCAATGATACATACGTGATAGGTGGTCCATGAATTGCAGTCATAGCTGGCATAAATGTACGGTACAGGGAATGGTTGAAGACTGGTGAACGGATGTTGGCCAAAACAGCATCCAAAAGTGGTTGACACAAGTACTGCTGTTTAGTGGGGGGCACGGGGGGAGGCGGTGGAGTAGGCTAAAAAAAAAGAGAAGCCCCTTTGCTTTTAATCACCAACAAAAATGAAGTCTCCACTATTGATTTATTGATTCTGCAAAATTTTACAGCAGTAAACTTCCAATATACAAAATACAAAAGATTCTCAAAACAGAAAAAAAAAAAAAAAGAGCAGTCTGCAGCTTTCATTTATAAAGTCTGTCCTGAAATCAACTGCTAAAGTTCATGGAAAGAATTACTTGAGTCTTTGCACAAAGCACAAAAATTAGGAAGACCAGTTAAAAGATACATACAGGTGACTTACATGAAGTAAACGTGTTCCCATTTTTCCTGTTTTTTTTTTTTTATTTTGTCCAACCTTACCTGAAGTCTTAACAGATGAACAACAAGAAATGCAAAAAATTATCTTGCTAAATCATGAGACCTTTTGGAATTAATTGCTTATTTCTTGCTAGCACAAAGCATTACGTACCACAGCCATATCATTTTTCAGCTTCTCCAGAGCAATTTCACATTTCTGCAGTGTCTTTAGAGGGCACCTGCAGAAGAGGAGAAATTTCATCACCATAAAATGGTCTCCTTGGCTGAAGTGTTTCTTCTGCTTAAGCGCCACAGACAGCTTCAATGCCAACATGGCTGGATGCTAAACAACAAATTCCTGGAAGAACTAGCAAATCTGATATTCAGCGCGAAGGAAAAAGAGTTACCGTTTGGAAGGGTCAGTCAGGATATCCAAGAGACTCTTCATTTTACTCAGATCCTTCTTCCTATCTGAAATAACATCAGAGACACAAACACTGACTACAAGAATAGCTTCCATACTTGCAGACAGAAATACAGTGCGCTGCTAAAAGTGAAAACATGAGCCAACCCTGAAGAAAGTAGTGAGCATCAAAGATCTTTTATCTAATCTTAAGTATATATATTGTGTAAGCTTGATATGTTTCAAAAACATCAGAAGCATAACTGATGAGAATTTAAGGATTTTACTTCACAGTAAAATCTTTAGTTACAGGCAAAAAAAGAGCACTGACTTTCATGTTTAATCCCTGAAATAGAAACCATCACAAAAGGCAAGATACTGTTTCTTTCATCAGAAGAGATAGCTGACAGAGAGAAGTGCATGACTAAATACAGGGAATCTCACCTTCATTTTTATCTATTTTATTGATCATCCTCCGGAGTGGCTCAATGTATTTTGACAGCTGTTTGAGTTTCTCCAGATACTGTTGCTCCTCTGACTGGCTAGAACTGGCTGGACTCATGACAGAATTTGGATTTCCTGGAAAGAAGTAAAGTCATAGGGATGATCAAAGATACTGCAGAACAGCATTTTCACATTTGAGAATCTAGATCTGAAGTGTGGCACTCTCAAAGTGTAGCTCACAGCAAATATCCAAAACCACAACTGGATGCTCTCCTCTGTTTACGTGCTACTCCAACCCTCTAATCTTTGTGTAGAAATAACAGATTCTGTGGGCAGAACAGCAATTCCCATTTAATACTTTTTTTTTTTTTCTGAAAAGGTCTGAAGTTTCCTATACTCATTTTCTAGATCCTCATTTTGCCTTCACTCTGGTGCATTAAACACTAAACCAACACAGTGAATTTCCTGCAGTTTTCCTTAAGTCGGTGCTTTCCAAAATGCAGAGCACACAACACTGGTATGAGAAAGAGCCAGTATGTCACTTCCATTCACAGTATCAGAAACTGCTTATTACATCTTGGAGAGAGAAGAGCAGAAGTGTCAGAGTACACCCTAGAAGGTGTTCTGCAGCAAAGCAGCCTGCCACCCGGGATTAAGTGGTTACGTCCTTTACAATTGCATGCTGTCGCTAAGGGTTCCTTCCTGCGTGGAACCAAGGAATCATCATGCCTCTATAAACTTGCTCCATTAAATTAAGTATCATTCTTTTTTTAAAAAAGACTGGGAAAGTCAGAAAAAAACATTACATAGTTCAGTGATGAGAAAAGAAGTATCAGTTGATTTTGATTTGAGATATCCATGTTGTGTTATGTGGTGTGTGTAACGTTCACTATTGAAAAGTTACCAAAACATACCCCAACTCATGGTTTGCAGTATATTTCTCACATCATTTACCTGGAGTGTTTAAAGGACCTGGGGATGGGACGCTAAAGTTCTGAGGTGTACGTGCAGCTGCTGGGCTCTGGGATGGTTGTGGAGATGGACTGGGGAGAAAGCTGCTGGGTGACGGAGCTGGACCAGAGCTGAAAAATAAGCATAAAATCAAACTGTCAGTATCTGACAAGGAAGCACGATCAGCCCGTGAGCAGATACGCTTTTAGTAATCACTGCTACAGCACTCCCTAGCTCTGCCAGTAGACTTTATTTAAAATGGGGGGTTTCAGGGTGTCTTTGGCACAATCCCACCTGTGCTTTCACTGAAGTTCCAGTTAAAAATTAATTCACTTCAGCAGAAATAGAATGCTTCTAAAAACCTCACCCTTAGGGCATTGACAAGAATCCTCAAAAGTTTCAGTCTAGCTCACCTGACATTTGAATTTGGCTGAGAATTTGGCTGGCCTGGCTGAGGAGATGGCTGTGGCTGCGGCGGTGGAGGCATTGATTGGGGCGTTTGAGCTTGTTGGACAGGAGACGGGGATGACATCATGGTAATATTGTTCTGGCTGACCTGAAAGGTGGGGGGAAAAATGATCAACAACAACAAAAGGGAGTACGGGATGGGAACTTAACTAAAAGGCTTTACCTATGGAGAGATGTGTATCCTCAGGCCTACAAGAAAAGAAAGTGTTAGTTTCCTGTTCTCCCCCATAATGACAGTTCCACTTGTATCATTCCTGAGGCTCTCACAGCAATACTTCATATCAGCTTTATCAGAAATAGCCATTAAAACTGCACATAATTTGAATAACCATGTAGTAATTGTTTTTCATTTCCCAAACCATCATGTTGCAATCAAAATGTCAGAAGTGCCATCTGAAAAACCTGTACTTTATTAGAACTGGTGTAAAGAAGAGCAGGAAAACAGACAGTTTTAAGTGGAGAATTAACAGCCGTAAAAAACCCTCCTTATTTTGACAATTTAATTATAGTCCTCAAAGGTCTGTCAGACTTGACCGTAGCTTCCCAACTGGCTTTTGTAAGGAGGAAGGAAGGAAGGAAGAAAAAAAGAAAAAAAAGTAAGCCAAACCACCAACATCTTGTTGAATATTCAGCTTTGAAAATCTGGGTGGAGACAGAAACACTCCAAACTGAATGGCTGGGTGAAAAAAAAATGAAGCTTTCTGACCTTTGGAGAATGATGAGCTGTGCCTAAAGGACAAAGAGACAGATAAGAACATTTCCAGAACAGCACCAAACTGGGTAATAACTAAACTTATTTTGTAAACTCTAAAGTGCCAGAGCCAGGTGATGCTCAGATTAGAGCAATGTCTCACATTTGTTCTAATGAACATTTTTCCCCTTAATCACTTAAAACCAATCGAACAAAAAAAATATATCACAGCCAGGAGCATGGTATAGTACTGCAAATATTAAGTGATCATGCTTGTTGAAGGCACATGTTATATGACCTGAGTCATATTAAATATAAGTACACACAAAGATAAACTGAATTAGCCCACAGAGGGCAGTAACCCATGCCTTCATTCTGTAAGTTACTGACTAACACCTTTATGAATTAACAACTCTGTTTCCCTCAGTCTAAACCATTTTTAAGCAAAGATCCCAGTAAATCCACAAGTCCCAGACACTTCATGGGCACTGCAATTTGGTGTTGTCCTTCACTCACTCCTTAAATATCCATCTAAATCATCCAACTGTTTCCAGAGGACATGATTTTTAGCACATTAAAAAGTAAGCATTGCAAGGTCTGCTTCTGCCTGTACACACTGAATATGACAGGAAATGCTTTGCTTGGAATATCACATTACAGCTATGCGAGAGCTCACGCTCCACTAGAGAAAAAAAAGAGCACCCAAACAATCCCCAGCGATGTGCAAATATAAAACTACTAAACTTGACGATACTAATTTCTAGTTTATCATCCATTTAAGTACAGTTTAATAATCAAATGCAGCCTGACATACTATGATTTTTTTTTTTAATCTTCAATAACCCCATTACCTTCACAGCCTCTCCTACAAAGATAGTATCTAGAACAAGTGAGGCTGAAATGATGTTTTAAATCAGCCATTACATCTTCCTTTTCTCCACAATCAACAAATACTGAGACTCTGCTTGTTATTTTTCATAGGAGGTGAATTCTTTAACAGCATGTCTCCTTAACAGCTGGGAAAGCATTTCTGAGAATGAAAAGCATGATCTGCCTCCCAAAGAAACCAAGCATTCACCCCTGTCTGGAAGGCAGCTAGGGATGAGCACTGCAAAAAGCACTCGACTTTATCATAATTCTATTTAACATTCTATTAAACAAGTGATTTAGAACTCACTCATATGGACGCTGTGCCCATTTTTCATCAAGTCAAACTAAGACCACTTTTGAGTGGTTCATCACTTCCTGAAAATCAGGCCCCTTTGAAATGTTACAAGTTGGTTACATAAAATTACTTCTGAAAACTTAAATCCTTGTGTTCTGCGAAGGAAGGTTTTTTGCCCAATTTAAGCTTCTGTACCTACTTCAACACCAAGATCCCTTCACATAAATCTACAAATGTTGCAGAGCAGCAAAGAAAAGAACATGCAGCACCTACTGCACACATAAGCACAGAATGAATTAGATTCTTTTTGCATTACTCCTTCTCATTTAAATATGTGCATAGGCAAATAGCTTTTCAGCTCCCGGTAGCAAGAGTGTACAATACGCAGAAGTTAATGGCAAGGCAAAGGAGACTGCAACAAGGAAGCGATGGGCAATAACGAGGAAGAGTAGAAACACTTTCAGTTTAAACGAAAACTCTAGAAAGCATTTAGACTACTGTACTTTCAGTTTCAATGGGAAGCCAGTAAGCACAGCCTTACCTACTCTGTTGCAAACTGGGTTTAAAGCTTACCACTACGCTACTTTATGCAATAAAATGAAATTTTGCAGAGCTCAATAAAAGTATACAAATCTTAGTTGTTCAAAAAGCACATCTAACTGATTATAGTTCTCATTTGATAACTATTCAGGCACAAACAAGTTTCAGCTAAGAAAAAAAAAAAAGTCAGTTCTAATTCTCTGGCAATTCAAAAGACGCAGAGATTGTGGAATACAATGCCGTATCAGTAAATATACTCTTTTGATTGAAGAGATGGTAATAGCAAAAAAAAACGCAACCAAACAAAATCCCACTGCAGAATCAACTGAGCCTAGTGATAAGAAAGGACAGACTGACATTTGTGTCATATGAGGTAATAATAAATAGCTACACAGTATTGATAACACATCTGGTCCTTTTGTTGAAAGAGATTCTCCAGTACAACACCAACATTCTTTTCCAAAAAGAAAAGACACTCTAACTACCTCTCACCAAGTCTTTTGATACTGTAGTCAAGGAGCCGAAAGGCTCTTAAATGAGTAATTAATAACCAGATATATGCCACAGCCCTTACTCCTTTTTGTGAACAGCTGCAAAGGCTCTTATGACAAGGTAGTTATGTCAAACAGGAAGCATTATTTAGCATTTTATGACATTAAGAGGTGCAAATTAAAGCAAATATAAGCTGGAACATAGGAAGTTCCACTCAAATATGAGGAAGAACTTCTTTACGGTGAGGGTAAAGAGCCCTGGAACAGGCTGCCAAGAGAGGTCGTGGAGTCCCCTTCTCTGGAGATTTTCAAGACCCGCCTGGACGCAGTCCTGAGTGATGTGCTCTAGGCAATCCTGCTTTAGCAGGGGAGTTGGACTAGATGATCTCTAGAGCTCCCTTCCAACTCTGTCAAATCTATGAATCCATAAATTACAACATTTCTAATTTCTAATCTACCTAGAACCTGAACAAAATGTTTTGGCAGACAGGACTAGATATTCATCCTGATCCAGAGCTGTCAAGTCTAAGGCATGTCAGACTGGTTTTAAAAACATGCTTCCCATCACCATTAAACTAGGACTCACTCATCCTACCACCTGCTTTGGAGCCATTTTCACTCCAATAATTCTGTTCACACAGAAATTTCTTTTCTTCTCCTGCTTTCTCTAGTTGTTCAGTCTTCTACACCATTTTCACAATCCTTGGCATTCTACTGAGAGCACTCCTTGATGACCAATTCGCTTGGTGTCAGAAATCAAAGCTCTTCAATAACCACAGACATGACAGCACTAAAAGATCAGCCTATGGCACTGAATGCTCAATCTGTTTTTTTGACATGACTCAAATATTAAGTATAAGCCAATATAATACTTAAATATCTTTTGGAAGGCCTCATCATCAAACTAAACATCATGAATACTTCATATGGGAGATGATTCTCTCAGTATATATAAACTGCTACAGCAAATAAGGCTCAAAGTAAATTTGACTCAATAGCTATGCCTGGGTTTTATTTCAGTTAACATATAAACAACAACCAGGACTGAAATGACCATCCAAAAACAACAGATGTTTTTGCCTAGGTCTGCAGAACCTTTCTGGTCACTGTATCTACCTTGGCAAATTCCTGAGAAGAAAAGGCTGTGCCTACTAAACTTGATGCAGAAGCACTAGGAAGCAGAGTTGCAGACATTCCACAGCCCCACAACAAGCTTGCAAAGGCAAAAAACCGCACAAAAGTGGAGAAACTTTCATTAAACCTATGAACAAAATGCAGCAGTATTAAGAACTAAAACTGCAGCTGGTAATAAACTTGAAAATCAGCATCTAAAAGAACAAGACATAAGGTTCACAAATAACAGACAGAAAAAATGCAGTTGAACGCTACTCCACCATTGCAATAGGACATGTATTTAAACCAACACCAATCACATGAGGCTCAGCAAACTTCTCAGAGCAGACCAGTGCCTTGTCTTACTGGTAAAACTTACTGGTAAAACCTCATTCTATCTCATTCTGGTTCTCCCCGTTCCTGCTCCCCCCAAATGACATATTTTGCTTGCAAAACGTGACTGTGATGTCTTTAGCAGATCTAGATTTGCACCAGGCAGATGCAGCACTCGGACCTCATGGAACTTCCAGCAAAAGCCAGGCAGGTGCCAGGCTGCCTACACAGGTTCTTCTCTGATGCAGGTACAAGTGGAATCCTTCTGGCAGTTCCTCCTACACGACCATGAAAGAAGGGAACAGTTCCATTTTTCTTGGCCCCTGATACCACCCCAGGAAGCTACTCAAACTGAAATGAGCCACATTTACTATTAATGCAAGAAGCACCTGTACACAGTATGAACACATGGTAAGTGAGGTCCCAGTTACAACTCAGCCAGTGCACTGCAGTATTGACTTGCAACACACTCGTGGAGTATGGACAAAGACTAAACAGAAATCAGAATTCTAACAGGAGACTTGAATCAATTATTAATGTTTTAAATGTTATAATAAATATCTATGCCACTTTAAAAATACTTTATTTGATATCCCAAGGTCTCAGAAAACCTGTTATTTAAAATGAAAAGGGATCCATAAAATACCTTAACAGCCCAATACCCTGAGTAACACCAGCAAGTTAGCTGTCAGATGAAAAAGTGAACTTCTCCTTGCTTGAAAGCAAGTGCCATACAATCATGTATTGAACGCTTTGCACAATTCCTGACACAATGTGCTTCTACTCAGTAAATACCTGTGGCATTTGCTGTCCGCCCAAAGGAATGGAGCTTGGCGGCGTAGCAGACACAGCGGTGGTAGGCGGGAACCGTGGTCTTATTTGCATCCCACCTCGGGCCATAGGTGCGGTGATCATCTTTGAGGACAGAGGGACAACAGACAAAAGTAATCGCAAAACAAGAAATGCAGTGCACTGGCAGGATGAGAAGCACATGCAACCTCCAGGAATTAGGGGCAGGGAGAGCATGAAGGGAAGGTTAGTGAGCTTTTCTCTAAAGGTTAACCTAACATGCTAGCTTATGAACTCCTTTTTACACTCTTTCTATCCATTTCTAGAAAGCATCTAGTGAACTCTAGGTATCTCCAGAGAGCTGATATGTCGATTCACATTCATGGGTCAAGGGCTGACTGTGCTAGCATTTGCATGAAGGGCTTTTCTTAATTATTGCCTGATGTCTTGAATTTCTAGAATTCTTGGAAATAAGTACTCTAAGATTGTTGTCAAGAACGCTCCATATAAGAAGCTATATAATGCCATAGGTTTCTGATGTGCTTTCCCCCACTGTGGGCCCAAAGAATTTAGCAGTATTTGCATATTTCTGCATATTGTATTCCAGAAGAATTTGGGAGACAGTTCAACAGCAATGGTCAGTAGGAATGCTCCATGTGAGCAAGTTTCAGACCAACCTAACCTATGACAGTATAACAATGCCAAAGACAACAAAAAGAACTTCTGGGTTTGAAAAAGCTATTTCCTTTCTTTTATAACCCACAGAATAAGTCAAATACATCCTTGTAATTTCCACCACTTTGGCCTATTCCTCTATTACTAAGCTGTGCTAAAACATTATGAGTCCACAATGTGCCTCCAGCTTATTTGTACACTATTTGATTCTCCTGATGTATAGACTGAACGCACCCTAAAGTACAATCATTTAGGACAAATGATGAAGGTGAGCGTTAGAATCGATTTGTATTTTAAAATAGTATTAGGACCATGCTATGCTGCAGTGTCTAGAAGTCCATTTCAGAACCATTGGCCCGCAAGAGCCACACAGATTTAATCATACATATCTATAGAGCTCTCTGTTACTTAAAATTTGATATTGCACCATATAGGCTGAGAATTTACAGCAAATACAGCATATTTTTGAGATAGTATTTGGGTAACTTTAGCAGATTGACTTATCAGGAAAAGAGCTTCTGTGTGGTACTTCAAAGATCTACAGTAAAGTTCTCGGGGCTACTTTTTTTTCTAGCATACATATTACCAGGGAACCTACACAGGCTCTAACTAACCTACAAGCTAATGAAGTCTCCTTTCAGTAAATGGTTTTGGGCATTCTTGCTTAGTGTTCTATGTAAATGGACTGAAGCAGCCAGCAACATGTCTCTAGACAATCAGAGAATGCATGTGCTTACAATTGTTAAAAATAAATAAAATTAAATACAACATAGCAAGACTGAAAAAAGAAAGCAATAACTGATAAAGAAAATTGTGTCAAATTCAGCACAGCTGTTAGTTCACAACATCAGAGCAATGCAGTCCCTTTCCATCCAGGCAAAGAGGGATGGTCAGAGACAGGATTTCAAAAGGGAAACAAATGAGAGGGCTTCAGACATCACACACACATGCACATGTACACACACAGCATGCAGCAGCCACCACAAGCAAACACAACAACCCAGCACTGGCACAAAGCACAGGTGGATGCTACAAAGTGCCATGAAGAGCTACAGTATCAACATGAGAGCTGGTGAAGCAACACAACCCTAACAAAAAAGAAAAAAGAAAAAAAAAAGGGACATTGCTAGAAAAAAATAAACATATCCTTCCAGGCACAATCACCCCATCTTAGACCCTCGTGAACACACATGGATCTCTGGAGTGTGTGAAATCCCTGGGATGTTATGGTGACCCACGTGTCCCATCTTGGTCCTCTTTTTCGTGCCACACCACCAAAGCATGAAGATTCAGAATTTTTCCTTCAAGGTCAAGGAAATTAGAAGTGTATTCACAGTCTAAGCGTCTGGCAAATCACTGAACACCAGCACGACAAACTCCAGTTCAAAGGCTTTCAGCAGTTTGTTGTTTTGTGGTTGATCAAACACATATGCACATGCATAAAATTTTGGGTTTGCTTTTTTTTTGTACTTTGAAATGTGTGCTTCGGAAAGGAAGTGTATATATAAATGACACCAATTCCACATTCTCTTAACAAAAGTAGTCTATTTTCTCTCTGTGACCCTTTGACAAAGGGTCCCAAGATTGCATCTGTTTTATGCAAAGCAATAAATTAATGAAAGAGCTGGTTTTGTCAGTCTAAAAACAGAAAACAACCAGAAGGGTTCAGTATTTTGAAAAAGACTCCTCCACAAGGGAAATTGATTTGTCTTAATTTACAGACTTGAGAATTTTACCCTGTAGAAAGCAGAGAGCGAGCAGAGGAAGAGAGTCTACCCCCACTGTAAAATACAAAACCAATTATTTGATAAAAAATGAAGTGGAATATAACAATTAGAATCCTGAATCAGTAATTTTCTTTCATCTAAAATCCAAAGATTCCAAGAACTAAAAAAAATATGCAGCTTCTCATGAGCTACTTCTTGTAAGTATGGTGCCACTGTTACTCCACTAAAGGCAGCTCTGATTTTTAAAAAGCATTAGCCAATCTGCATTCTGAGCACCTGAAGGAGTTACACCAGAACAGTGATTTAAACTTTATTAATACTTCACTCCAGTTCATTACAGATTCTCCTGATGCTGCAAGCACTGATGTAGCACTCTGTGGTCACTAGGACACTACTTTCTTTATTTATCAGCTTCATCTGTGAGTTACATGCTTACAAGGACTATTCACCCAAGCAGGGGAACATTGACCTGCACAGTGTCTTTATGACTTCAGAGAAGAACTTCAAAACCCATGTGGATCCATGTTTAAACACGGGATTGCTTATACTTTTATTTAGGAAGGATGAACAGAAACTTTGCGGAAAAGGAAAAACACAGCCACATCAACTGAAATTCCCAGTTTGAAAGCCCCTAGAGACTAAGTTTAGATGTAACAAGCAAAGACTGGAATAGGGTTGGTTATAGCAAAAGTTTCCCTGAACCAAATGAAGAAATCAGGGCAGATTTATTAAAAACGCTGCTGCTAGCGAAAAATGTACTAAATACAAAACAAAATCTACGCCTAAAAGAAACTTCTTCTAAATTAAAGAAATTTCATATACACTCTTAACACCAAAGATGCATTGTAATACTGCACACAGCCACAATCTTAAAACTAAATATTATATAAAGATAATATTTACACAAGTATAAGAAACCTGCTTAATTATTTGACTTCACAGTGTTAAATGAATTTTAGTGGACTCATATTGCAATGGCATGAACACAAATGTAGTAGAACCTGTATGTGGAATTTTCTAAACTCCATTCATGTTAGATAATAAGCAATCCCTGAGTTTACTATATATCTGGATAAAGCTGCAATACAAATCACACTGTCAACCATCTGACACTTTTCAAATGCACCGTGCTGTTAAGGCACTGGCATATTAATTCACTAAATGGGGCAAGAATTAAGTCGACTCTACATAAGCACAATCCATCTGCTTAGGAGTTGAAAGAGCACCATTCAGTTAGTAAAAAGAAAAAAGTCTCCTTCCAGTGAGCCTAAACCCCTGCAGCTCCCACCTGGAAATTATTTAAGAAATAAACAGAAATTTTAATTCACATTTCAGCTGTAGAAAGAGAACTCTGCCAGTATTGTACCAACTGTACTTACCATTGCTCAACTTTTACACCCTGTGTTACATTAACACAAGCAAAAGGACCAATAGAGAAACAGAGCTTAAGCCACCAACAAAGATGTACAATGATGGTACAAGGCATTATTCCTGATACAGGTCTGGGAGATGCACATTGGAGAACCAATTGTTATCACAGTCCATGTAAAAAGCTTCCAAATGTCTCATTGAATCTATAATATTAATTGTGTGCTGAAGGGGAAATGGTACGTGCAGACATGGAATGTCTGGGTATATGAAAAGAACTCTGCCATTAGTCCTAGTTAACCTCATTTCATCTGTCTGCTTCAGTCTCTTTGTCTACAAAGCGCTGACAATTGTACTTACCCATGTCTGTAAAATGCCTCAATATGAAACACTACAGAGGTAAGCCACAAAAGACTATTTCATATTCTTGTGGAAAATGGGATGACAGGTTCAGCTCAAGCCATTCCCAGTTTTTTCCCCCATGTCTCCTTCATACCAGACACACATCAAGGAACAATCACTGGGGCTACAAGTGTATTGCAGGATAAGAAAACTGTGTTAGACAATAAAGCTTTCACCCAGCACTATTATTTTTTTTTCAATGTAACTCTGCACTTGTGACACATGCCATTTTTTCTTCACAATTCACATCCAGAACAAGAGCCATCTATATCTACTGCCCATTTCACTCAGAAGAAGAACGAAAGATGAAAGGGATGAAAGGGGAGTGTAGAGAGATTTCACTATCTATACTATTTTTTATGGTCGATACATGGAGATGGAAGGTAAACCACGCGTGAGTAAAGATAGCAGGCAAAGATTCACAGTACAGAAATCAGTTTACACAACAAAGCAGTCACCTAAGGAAGTTTAACAGAAGAGGTGATACACTTTGGGTACCAACAGTCAGACTGCAGTGTAACCACAGTAGGCCATCTTACTGATTATGCTTTCCTGTGTCAGTACAGGCAACAATCTTACCTACTCAGGACAGAGAGCATGCACAGAGAGGTTGTCAACGAAATCCTGCCTCTGACTCCAGGCAAAGGAGAAACAGCATAAAAGCCCATATACCCTTTATAAAGGTGATGACCGATGTTAGACCCCCTCACCAGAAAGCCACCAGAAACCCATCTCCATGCTAGTCTCTAGCATGCACTTGCTACAGGCCTGTAATTAGTGACACTGGCTCTTGGCCCCTTACCTGCCCTGAAGCTCCCATCTGAGCAGCTTGGGCCTGAGCTGCTTGCACTGCTGCTGCTGCCTGCTGCTGCTGGACCAGTTGAGCTCTTACCTTGAGTATGGAAAGAAAGAAAAAATGTAGACATATGTATCTGATTAGGGCATGACACTTCTGTTACAACCACGCTCAAAAGGGGTGTGGAGACAAAATCAACCTCACATTCATACTCTTCCTAAAGAGCTTTCTGTAAGTTTTCATGTTTCTAACATTTGCAACAGACCGTGCACCCAAGACTTGATTAGTTCTTGCAACTTCTTTCCTGTACTGCTAGGTCTCCCTATGACGATACTAGATATTTCAACTTTCTGGCAAACATAGTTAACTACATACATGTTGATTCCTCTCAAGCACACTGTATTAAGAACCTACCAATGATCAAAATTTCAAATGTTTATACACTCATTATGACTGTCAGTGTGATGAAGATGACATCTTACTACTCCTAGTTTAGCTAGTAGGAACACACTAATGTATCAACTCATGCATGTGGGGTCAATAACTTCTCCAGTGTGGCTGACACTCCACTCCTCCCCAGAAAGGCCCAAAGAAAAGCAGGTCTTGGAATTACATCTGGTTTTGTTCAACAGCACAGAAAAAACTGACTGTAATGCAACAGTTCAAAACACTGCACCATTAAGAGGATGATCCAGCAAGAGGTTCAGAGTAAAACTATTGCCTTGTCCACATTCTCTTCAAGGCATGGACTACCAGTATCTTAAACTTTGATCAAAAACTCTAAACCCGGCAGCAGAAGAAAAGCCAGGATGCTAGAGAGCCAACACTGGCTCCAGCCACATGTACCAGGCACTTCAAAGCACTTGCTCATGTGCTCATGAACAGCAAACATCAAGGAAGTGATTCTTCCTTTAACCAGTTTGTTTCTCTTTTTTTTTTCTTTTTTTTTGTCCATTCAAGAGTAAGACAGGAAATATTTTTAAATATTAGCTTCATAAATGATATTCACAGATTTCCAGAAGTCCTACTCTTTGACACAAAACTGTTCTCTACTGGCAGGCCCAGACATAAACCTTTAAAATCTCCATATTCATAACATGCTAACTACAGATCTCTTAATAAGTTACGTTTTTTCCTACTTTATTATTAGCAAAAGTTGAAGATATTTTTTTTATTTCTCTAGAGGATCATAATAAACCAACAATCAACTGGTGACTAGCCCTTACCTGCATTGCTTTTAATTGCTGAGGTGTAAGAGTAACAGGCAAAACCTGACTAGGAATTTGTCCTGAGATTGCCTGTGGCTGAGATACCATGGGCTGGGGTTGAGGTTGGGATTGTGGTGGAAGCTGAGACTGTTGTGCCTGAGCAACCTGCTGCTGCTGTTGTTGCTGCTGTTGCTGTTGCTGCTGTTGTTGCTGCTGCATCTGTTGCATCTGCTGTTGCATTACTTGTTGAGGTGGCTGTTGCTGTATCTGTTGTTGTGGTATTTGTTGCTGTTGTTGCTGCTGCTGCTGTTGCTGCTGTTGTTGTGCCTGCATAGCCTGTGCTGCCTGCAGCTGCTGCATTTGGGCAATTCGCTGTAGTTGCTGCTGCTGCTGTTGCTGCTGCATCTGAAAAGCAGGAAAAGCCAGAATGCTAAAGTTGCAAGCAGTGTGATAGCAGCCTTATTTACATAGCATAAACTAAGAGCAAACAGAATCCTAATATACCAGGCTGAGGTTTTAAGACCAAAGGGAAAGTCCAAACTTTTTATCCACTCACTTTTCATGTATCTCAACTCTATATAGCACACATCCCATGGTTTCAATATTACAAGCTTGTCTTGCGACTGTAACAGTTGTCAAAAGCAAACATGAAATCCATCAGGTTTCCCTGTACAAATGGGCTCAAAAGCACTTCTTCAAACGTAAGCAGCCTGCATCAGTACCACTATTTACCAAAAACTGCACAACAGCATGACAGCTGAAGTTTCCTCTTCTGATTTTGTGCCTAAAGATGATACAAATACATTATGTGCTCGGCACACATTTATGTATAATATATGTATAATTTACACAATGAGAAAACAACCACTATTTCTAGAGCAATGGAAGGGCTTTTGGTTCCTTCCCACATCTCTGTTCTTGTCAGAATGAAAGACTATCCTGATGTTTATAAAGAAAAAGAGACAAAGCTTTTAATTCTCTATTGCTATGACAGAAGAAAGCAATGAAATGACTGTTAAGCCTTTCCTCTGGGATGTAATAGATTATTTCCAATTAACTTGTCAGTCTAAACTGAAGTCCTCTCCTAAAGTGGAAACACATCAGTAATTGGCAGAGCTGGTATTAAGTACTTCCATGAAAGCCAAGCTTCACTTGACAAGTAACTGACCACAGATGACCTAAACTGCCGTTGTAGTTGTTTGTCATCACCTGCTGTTGGTTTTGCTGCTGCTGCATCTGCAGTTTCAGCATGTGCTGTTGCTGCTGCTGGACGGCTTGCAACTGCTGCTGTTGCTGCTGCTGCTGCTGGGCTGCTGCAGCTGCTGCTGCCTGCTGCTGCTGGACCTGAAACTGTTGTTGCATGGCTGACTGCTGGACCTGGAACTGTTGCTGCTGCAAAGCCACCTGCTGCTGCTGGAATTGTTGCTGCTGCTGCTGTTGCTGCTGAGCTATCTGCTGAAGCTGAAGTTGGGCTAAAAAGAAAGTAGACTGTACTTAAAACATGAGAAGCAAACAGTGTGAGAGACTGTTACCCAGTATGTCATAATAATTTAAGATAATCCCTAAAGTACCATTAATGTTCCTCGTTAGCAGCATATATTTCTGCTTTTCCAAAGAGATGAGGCACATTAGCAGCAGAATTAATGACACTTCCTTCTACCAATCTCTATTCTCACCACTTATGAGTCAGCAACCTAGGTAAAGAATATGAAAATGTGCAGGAGGAAATAGGCACAGAGGTCACCACTGGGAAGCACCGTACCCATAGACAACACAGGTGAGGTCTACAAAAATGAAGTTTCGAAGTGGACATCTTGTAGGACGAATGAAGCATTTGCTCATACAACAGCTAGACTGTTCCTCACTATACTAAGGACGATATTTATCCCATTAGGTAGCAGTATTTGAAATCAACTCTTCCTGCAGTTCACTCGGCTGATTTAGCCAGAAGTACGATATGTCTTCAGCACCCCTTCCTTGTGAAAAAGATTTATGCACTGAAAAGTTCATCTAACAATTTCGGTGTTTGATGCAAACTGAACACTTACTCGGCTGAGTAGCTGTAGAGACACCAGGCATACCATGAGGGGCCATTCCTGATGTTCCAGGAGGTTGCTGCTGCCCTGGGAGACTCATCTGTTGTCCCATTGGACCAAGGCCACTCATCCCACTCATTGGTGCTCCTTGAGCTCGGGAAGCCATGCCCATTCCAGGTGCGCCTGCTGGGGGACCCCCAGTTAGATTCTGCAGGGCATTCATTGGATCTAGAAAGAAAATAGTTACTAATATATAGCCAGCCGTGCAATTGCCTCCCCGAAATCCTCGGTTCTCCATCATCCACTCTCTGATCTCAGCTTCAGACCATGACTAGATCCAACACCCTGAGAATCTAACATTCACTGCTCTGCCTGTGACACCACAAGAGGCTTCCAGCATGCCTTTGCCTCTCTGTAAACAGAGTGGAGATTACTTAAAGTGCTTCAGATTGGCAAAGTTCCAAATAAGTTCCTTTTCTCTGATGTATTTAGAATCTATCAGCCACCTCTGACTTTATATGCAAGTCAAAAACAACTGCCAAAAAACTCCATGAGGACATATAGCTCATAACCTCAAAAACCAAGAAATCCACTGCATATCCAATTAGCCTCTTCCTCCTGAAGTCAACATAAAGAAGTAGTGCTCAGACCAGAGGAATTACAGTGGGTATTTATTATGCAGTGGACAAATTCAGTGCCTTTCAAGACAACTGTCATAATTTTGAGTCCTGGGCACACGGAAAAGTGAAGTCAATGGCAATTCAAGAGGGCAAAAGACAACATGGGATGCAGAAGCAATGTTAATCAGGTACAGAATGCAACATCTCATCTCTCAAGAATATTTGTAAAATAATTTCCACCTGTCTAGACTGGATGTTAATCAATCACAGACACTGCATGTTTAGCCTACAGAGGGATAAAAATAGAGGATCATACTATGTCCCTAACATACACTGCTGTAGGAATTAGCACACAGGCAGAAGACATGATCAGATTTAACTCCAGTCAAATGGCTGAGTGTGTACACTCCACAAACATGTTTCCCTCTGATGCAACACAAAGAGGAACCCAAAGCTGGTAACAAGGAGAAACCTGGACTGCTTAGCAGGAGATTACTTTCAATCACTCCTGTTCTTTCAAGTGCATTACTGTTGTGAACTAACAAAAGTACAAACAGGGAAACAAACAAGACTCCTGTGTTATATCTGTCCAAGCCTGTCACCCTCATCACTGACAACTCCAAGATTACCATGCTACCTTTCCTCTCCTCCAGCAGCATTTAATATTCCAGCTAGGGAATCCACAGCCTTCTTACTCTTAGTACACCAAAGCCCTGATTTCTAAGCTGTTCTGGTTAGAAATGGAGGGAGGCAAAAAAAGAAGGAAAAAAAAAGGAGCTCTTACCACTGACTGAGGCTTGAGATTTCTTATTGTCTGCAAAGGAAGAACAATTAATACAGGAAAAAAATTAGGAAGGTGGAAAAGGCAGTAAGTTTAAATAATTCCTCAAAGACTTTTCAATTATAGATGGATGTGTGAAAGAAACAGTATTTACAAACTAAGCATCTATATTACAGGGAAGATATTTTAAAGCAACTTGTTACATGCAGAACCACACCCACATACCCTAAAGTTTACTTTTTTTGTGAGGATGGGATGAGCAATCCCATTACTGAGTTGGAAAAAAAAAACAAACAACCCAAACAATTACTTACGAATATCTCGAAAATGGATAATAAGCCTGGCCACAAGAGAAAGATATTCTTCCTAAAAGTGAAAAAAGTAGTATTTTAGCATAGGAAAAAACAACAACATTGCAACCATGACTTTCTGGTTCTTCAGTATTCTTCCTCAACATAACAGATTTTACGTCACAATGTCCATGGGCTTTTCAGTGCAGTTCACTTGCAAGGAACAGTCTCTTCATTAATTGAGAATATTTTTACTAATAGGTCACTGACGGTAAAAGGTGGCCAAGAAATCACAAAATCCACTGAAAAAAGCCTCTGTGACAGTCACACAATATGTGAACATAATTATAAACCAACACATCCATCTTCCACTTCTTACCCACTCTAATTCCTTTTTTCTAAAGGACAGAACCTGCTTACATCGTACACAGACTTACGTTAGTTCAAGAACTTTTTTTAAGCTAAATTAGTATTACAAATACAAATTAACAACTTTAAAGATTAACATATGGTAGAAACATCATAAGTTTTTTATTAGTGTGCTTGAAAATGTATAAGAGAAACTCCACAGGGCTGAGACAGCCTTCCTGTCCATGAGACTACCAACTCACCAGTGAGGATGCCATCAACAGGCATAAATTTGTGACATCATCACTACAAAACTTTGACCAAGAGAAGTTTTATCTCAAACATGGCTTATTTGGAGACAGCAACAGTATCCAGTTTCCTATAACACAGCTCCAGGAAAGAAGTTTACATTTGGGTAGAGTCTAGAATGGTACTTGATAACCAAACTTTCAGAGACCACAGCACTTCCCTTGGTCTTACTCCTGACACAGCCTTTTCATTGGTATCTTAGTCTCTCCTGACCACCACGCTGGTCATAAGGAACAGTGCTACACAATAGATAAAGGAAATTCTATGCAATTCACTACACACAAGTCTTTGGATAAGAGTTAAGTGCGGTCCCACATACGTATTAAGTGCTGCAGTTGTCTTGGACTGAAATCCAGTTTGATGCAGATATTGGATGGGAAATACCTCACTTCCCCTCAGGATAAAAGCAGCACATAGAAATCAAAAATTTTGCATAACTGTGTTCTGTTAAGCAGAGACAGTTAACTAAGTACATTGAGTTTGCAGTTTCTGCAGGTTGTTCCAAATTTCTTTTAATATCCCAGTAACTTCTGGGAACAAAGAGAGATACTTTACCCTTGTTTTGGCCTTCATAAACACATGACTCTCCATATCTTTGCTGGATTTATTATGGGCAACACCAGCCTTCCTCATAGCATCATCACTGGGAAAAAAAAGGGAAAAAACAAGACTGGGTATTAATTGAGGACATCAGAAAATACCTTCTGTAGTTGGGAGGGTCTGTAGAACAGCTTTTTACCCCTCTCTCATTTATAGACTTAAAAGCAAACAAACAAACAAAACCCATCCAACCACCACATACATTACTTAAAATTGTCATTCTTTCATATTTCTTCAGATAATGGAGAAAAAAGCCAACTAATTTCTAAATGGTAACACAAATATTCTTTGCAGAAATTCAAGAATAACTGCTAAGCAAGTCGTCATTTTACCAACTGATGTATTATTTTGACCAAATACCAGGACCTGTTCATTTGAGAAAAGCTGAATGACAGGATTAATGTAATCCATGTTTGGCAAACAATGGGCTTTGGCCTGCCTAGCTTCAGGCATTTTCAAAAGAATCCTCTAAACATAAGGTGGGATAATAAAAAAAAAAAAAAAAAAAAAAAAAAAAGATTGCCTGAAGGCATAGAGAGGTTTGAGCAATGAGAAAAATGAGTGGGAGCACTGATCGGAACAGAGAAGAGCAGAGGTGCAGCAAGGGAGGGGAAAACCAACATGAAAGCAGCAGGTGAAGCAACTAAGATGAAAAGAAGGAAAAGAAGGCCCTGTTGATGGAAAGTTGAGGGTAAGAAAAATAACAGGTTTGGTAATAAAAAGCTTTGCAGTTCCCTTACTGTCCTGTCTCATTTACCAGCCAGAATCACAGGGACTTGCTGTCCTTTCTCCATCACACCTCTAGTAAATTGGATCTCGATCTGCCCTCTGGATGGGATACTGAATGTGCAAGATGAAAAGACAAAAAGGAAAAAAAAACCCACAAAACCACAGGTTGCTAAGGTCACGGGTGGAAAAGAAGGAGCATTCTCAGTACATCAAGAAGTAGCAAGCAATTCAACTGTGAAACATGCAACGAGATAAAGATGTCCTAAAACAAGGAGTTCAGTCAGGTGATGAGCCCTATTCAAATCTTCTGGGCATTCTCATCCTTGGAAACATTTCACTTCACTGCAAAACCTGTTCTTTTTTAAAGCAGCCTGGCAGCTACAGTCTAAATTCCAAAAACAATTTACCAGGAAATACTTTCACCTTGTAATTAGCATCCCAGCAACTTATTTCTCACTATCTGCAGTTGCACAAGCAGCTACCCTACACTAAACTCCTGTCAGGGTACTGAAGCCTGAAAGTTTCAGCCAGTCTTCACATTCCCATCCTTATTTCTGTTCTTGCACGCTCTTCTCGTCATCTAACTGAGCCATTAGCTAAAACCTATTAAATCTAAAGTGAGAATACACATATCAAAACTTCATGCAAAAAACTGAACACAAATTTAATAGACTTAAGTTACACACTTAAGACTTAAATAGACTTTAGACACAACTTAAGTTACATCCCTTTTCTTCGCTCAACATGATTCCCTTTTAACACAGCCTACAAGCAGCTCAGGGCAGGAACAGTACACAACTGCACACTAAGTTTACCACCACGCAACCCAGTTCAGATCTGTCCTTTAGGCAATACCAACATTTAAAACCATATTAAGGAAAGGCTTTTACAAACAAGACTCCCAAGGTACCACTATGTGCCTGCTACCTATAAGAGCCAGAATAAAGGTAATAACAAGTACATAATCACACTTTTACATCATCACTGTCTCCTGGGACAAGCAAAAGCTGCTCCCTGGCCTCAGTCATCTGAGCTCATCGAGCACAGTCTGAAAGTCCTGCCTGGCCCTGCAGTCACACAAGAGCCTATCGCTGAAGGGGGCTTCTTAGGCTGTCAAATGAAGTATGGCCTCAAATGATGATAACCAAATCATACACACTGACCACTGACACATTCACTGAGATACATATTCTGCCCAGCACCCCGGAAATGCTCATCCACATAATGTCACTCTAAAAAAAAAACAAAAAACACAACCAAACATAAAACCCCCCAAAATTTAAATTCAGTGTTGAAAAGGAAATGCAAGTGTGAAATAGCAACACATTAAGATTCTGTATCCAGAAGCTATAACAAGCTGCTCAAAATGTGAATGGTTCCATACACGTAAGTTAACTTTAAGGACTAAGTGTTAATATTTGTCTTGACAAATATCACTTTGTATTTGCACGATGAACTGGAAGATATATGTATAAGACATATGTATAAGACAGTGTATTTTTGTAACTGTTAGGAACCACCTTCCCACAAATTCAGAAAACTTTGAGATGATTCACCAGATATTTATTTTAATTACCTCTCTCTTATACCTACTACATAAACCTCACTAATAGTAAGACTGGAAACTTATGGAAAGAAATATGAATTTGTTGCATACAGATCTCCAGTCTTTTTAGGCAATATATTGCTTCCATTTCTCATTCAACAAACCTATCTATTACAAACTTTACTTCTGGCTGGTTTCACTTTATACCAAGCATCAACATGAAATCACGCCAAGTTGTTTTCAGGTATCTAGCACGTATTAATCTCTAAAAAAAACCAACAAATATCCACTGCAGTCATTGTACGCTTATCCCGGTAACAAGCTTTTCTGCCTTTTAAACAAGATAGTGAATACAAACATATGATGTATAGTATAAAACTGGATGGAGCGCAAGGAAGAAACATCACTTACAGACACAATCTTAAAAAATAAAAAGGCTGTGTCAATACATCTGTAACAAAAAGCACACAGATCATATACAGACATCTGCACACGTATGTAAAAGACAATAAATGGAGGACGTTTTATTTCTACTTTTGCACAAGTATTTAAAGTTTAAGATTACTGTCATCTCTTCATATGGCATTAAGTTCAAAGATTCTACTGGTCAGGAGTAGTAATTTTTTTTATCTCTTGCTGTATGCTTCCATTGAAACATTTATCAGTATTGTTTCCAGCTCAGGGGAAAAAAAACACTTACAGTTTGTAGAGCAAA
Source organism: Gallinago undulata (assembly GCA_026546715.1). Taxonomy (NCBI): domain Eukaryota; kingdom Metazoa; phylum Chordata; class Aves; order Charadriiformes; family Scolopacidae; genus Gallinago; species Gallinago undulata. The sequence continues at coordinate 22,168,515 of JAOTQQ010000005.1, forward strand.
CACAAAACCAAATGTTTATTATGTTAAGGTTTGTCTCATACCGTTTACTCATACTTGTGTTACTCAGCTCAAAGTTACACAGTATTTGAGGGCACTTTTGTTTGCTTGTTTTGATGAAGGAGTAGAAGAGGACAAGAAAAAGTAAGGGATTAATCTAACAAGATGAATGACTTTGCAGAAAGTAAAACATCAGTTCTGAGCACCAAGAACGTTTGCATAGCTTTGAAAGACACATATAATTGTATTTCTCTAACGAATACCATAACAGTCTAATTCTGAGACAGCACCTTAAGCCCACAGTTAGGCAGTAAAACTACATGCAAACAGTATACTGCTTACATATCATTTAAAAAAAAAAAACAGTTTTTAAATACTAATTCTCATAAGCAATGAGGCAAGATCAAGCTTTTCAAGCATAAATAAAGATTTCAACATTACTTTAGAAGCACTGAATAGTGCTTTCACCTTTCGTAGGATAAAAGTGCCTTCCATTAAATAGAAAAAGCATGCAGAGCAGCAAAGTCATTCAAGTAAAGCGATTGTTTCACAAACAACAACTGAAAAGGCAACAAGCTCAACTTTTTTTTTAACAGCCTATGAAGCATCAGGCAGATATCAATTATGATGATGCTTGCTCTAGAAATAAGAAAGCAAATCCTTGTCCAAAATAATAATAATAATAATAATAATAATAAT
>JAOTQQ010000005.1:22169310-22203935 GCA_026546715.1 Gallinago undulata
TTATGATGATGCTTGCTCTAGAAATAAGAAAGCAAATCCTTGTCCAAAATAATAATAATAATAATAATAATAATAATGATAAAGCTTTCGATGTCATTTTTGCCCTAAAAAAGCCAGATACAAGATAACGCAGTGGTTTTCATAGGACAGAATACGTCAAACTTGGCAACACTACGGACACTGCAGAATCGACCCTAAAGCAGATGCCGTCAAGCGGGATGGGAAGTCGGTGTTCCAGGGTACGACGAAAGCAAAAGGGAAGGAGGAGGGGAAAATCGAAGTCAAAGAACAGGCCCGGTTACCCCACGCACAGCGTCTGAGCACGTCCTGCTAACGAGGGCCCCTCACCGGTGGCCGGCGAAAGGGCACAGGGGAGAGGAAACACCGGGGACCACGGACGAACCCGGGCAGCAAGGGGAGGACCAGGAAGAACTCGTAGACGGCAGAGACAGAGCCACCCGGGCGCTGGCGACCCTGGGGAGAGGGGGAGCCGCCGAAGCCCCTCTGGCAGCGGCGGAGGCCCACCTGCGGCCTACTCAGTACTGAGACCGCGGCCCGCACTCACATCTGGCTGACGAGCTTCTGCCGGAAGTTGGTGCTGCGCCAGTCGGTCTCAGGCCCAGTCACGTCCATCCCTGCCTCCACCGTGAGCGCCGCCCGCCGCTACCGCCCGCCGCTACCGCCCGCCACCACCTTGCTCCCCGCCGCCACTCCGCCGCACGCCACCGCGGAAGCGTCGCGCACGCACTTCCGGCACGCTGAAGGCTTGAGGGAAATGGAGTCCCGGCGCGGAGACACATCAACTCTCGCGAGAGCTGCCGGTTCGGCGCGGGGTTCACTGGGAAATGTAGTCCCGCCCCGGGCACACCACCCGAGGCACCGACACCGGTACCGGGACGGTGCGGCTGCCCGTAGCCCTAAGCCCCGCTGCACGACCGGGTACACTCGCGCCCAGGGACACCGCAGCGCGGCCGGAGCCCCTCGGGCTTGCGGATGTCCGGGTGACGCTGGGAACCCTCGCCCCCACCGCCCGCCCCGGTTCCGGCCGCCGCCGCTCCTCCTTCGCCGGGCGGGCGCGTCACGCGCCGTCGCCGCTGTTTCCGGGTCGCACATGAAGGCGGAAGCCGCCGCCGCTCTCGGTAGGTGGCTGGGGCGGCGGCGGAGGGGGGAGAGGGAGTGCTGGGCCGCCCGCTGCTCCCGGGTAGGCGGTGTCCCGCAGCCGGCCCCGGCGTTACCCGTTCCCCCAGGGGGGACCGAGCGAGCCCCGGGGCTGCCGGCGGGAGCCTGTCCCGGCTCGGCCCGGCGGGCGAGGCGCCGTCCCGCCGCGGGGATACCCAGGGGCGGCGGAGGTGGGGGGGACACGGGCGAGGGGCTGCCGGGTGCGACGGCCGGAACGGGTGTGGGGGCAGCGCGGCGGGCACCGGAGCAGGGTCTCCCGGCCCCACCGGTTGGCCAGGGCCGCCCCTCGCCAAGGCCTGCGCGGAGCCCCTGAGGATTGTCCCGACGAGGCCGGCGCCGAGACCCCCGACCCTGCGCAAAAGTGGCCGGCTGGGGCTGCCCGCACGGGGCGGGGGCTGGGTCTCGGGGCCCGCAGAGGCATTTTCCGCCGGGGAAGGGAAAGTAAAAGCGTGAGTGCGAGTGCGCTGGCTGTCACTGCTCTCACGGGGTTAGCCTGGCGTCCGCCGGCTCCTGTAACGATGTACAACTCCGGGCAGCCCATCCCCTGCAGGGAAACACTCCTCATTATGTGCTTCTGATGGGGAAATGTATAAATTATAGGGGGAGGATGTGGGGGGGCACGACGACATGACTCCCCACATCCCTTCAGGAATGAAATTAACGTGGTGAACAATATGGATGGATTCATGTTTGATACAGAAATGGGAGCTGAAATGTGCTGGAAGAGCTGTTTGCTCTCTTCCAGGTGACTTAATTGTTATATTTGGCACAGAAGTAATTACTTTCTAATGTTTTTTGTCCTTGTGTTTTAGACTATTAAAAATTTATCATGTGGTTTAACCAGTTTAACAAAGCAGGTTAAAGTCTCGCCAACTAGCTGCACCTCTCAAGATTTATAGAACATATACTAGGGGGTAATTTATAAAATGTCCATTTTGGCATAGTTATTACTTAGCTTGATCCTGTAGAAGCTACATTTTAAAAAGTGGTTAAGACTTAAGTATTTTTGAAGGGCTTTCCAGGAGTTCTTGGGGTAATTAAAGCAATTCTGTCAAAAGAACATATTCCCCACAGATTTAGCAGATCTATCTGGGCATAGAACTAAACACCACCTCCTGATTCTGGAAGAAGCTGGAGCCTTGATGTAGCCACTTGTTTTTAGGGCAGGCAGGTATTTACACCCTGCCTGGATATCCTTGGTTAACACTCCTTCCTTCAGAGACAAGCAGCTGCTCCATCCAAACCAGAACGTGACTATTGAAAAACCCAGATGAAAAGCAGATCTTGAAACAAGATTAGGAAAAAAGAACAGGGGGGTGGGGAGGTGTTTGTAAGAGATAATCAAACTCTTAAAAAGAGGAGGAATCAAAAAGAGAAAGGATTTTGGCACTGTATTGAATTTTTGTTTTTCTTAGTAGCATTTGGGCCACAGGCCCCTTCCCAAAAATGCACTACAGAAAACTTCACAATGCCAAAGTTTGTGAGAGCATAGTTTGCCAAAGCTGTTTCCCAAACCAAGCCTTCACTGTGAGCGCACTGCAGATGCTAGAAACTGGAAGTGGCTCAGGAGTTCAGCCCAGAGTGATGTGCTTGCCTACTTCCATCAGGGACTTCAGGAAAGAGGGTGTGTACAGACCTAGCAAAAGCATCTCATCGTTTCATCAGTGTTCAAAACTAACGTTGAAATACTACCAGATGTCTTTGTTTCTTTCTCTTTGTGGGGACTTCAATCAAAAGGAGCTCTTTGGTTTGTTTCCTGTATATGTAGGGGGTTCCTAAAGTGAAGTGGTATTTCAGGAAGAATTTTATTTTTTTTTTTTTGCACAGTTGTGAATGCTTAGAGGAATAATTCTGAAATAAGCACTGCTAAGCAACACTTCTTTTTCCTTTACCCCTTTTCTCTTCCCTTTTTCTTCAAAAAGCATTGATCTCCAAAGGTCCCTCCCAACCCCTACATTTCTGTGATTCTGTGAAACTGGCTTGAGTCTTGTCTACACCTAATGGTGTAGTCAATTGTCTCCTACGTAGCAAACAGCCTTACAAGGGCCCATTCCAAATTATTATATAGTTGGTGAGTATTTGCAGTCCAGTTAGCATGAACAATAGTTTTGCTTTCCAGTTTACATTGTTGGTGGCATCACATCTGTTTTCTGAACTATTTTGGCAGGCACCCAGCTGCCTCCCCCTTCTGCACGCTCCCTGACTAGTTGATCTGTTTGTTTGCATGCCCTCTGCCCTGTTAAAATTCTGGTACGTAGCCAGGCTCTGCCTGTTTGTATTTGCCACCCCTAAGAGTCGGCAAAACTAGCATTTTGCTCTAGTCTTGTACCTCCTCTCATTGTCAGGCTTTCAGCTGGAACCTGGCTTAGATCCTAATTCTTGTTACTCCTTAGGGAGAGATGAAGGTGTGGAAAGCCTTAGGGCACAGATTTTAAACTTCCTTCAATGCATTAAGACTTTCAAGGACCTAATCTATTTGGATTGCAGTCAGCATGCCATACTGGTTGCTCTGTGTTAGAAAAAAAGCTATGAAGAAGATGGTCTGCAAGAAAGAACAGAGCTGCAGCTGAGCAAGCTTTAAGAATGGACCAAGAGGAACCAAATAAATTTCAATAGCAAAAGTGAAGTCATGCATCTGGGTCAGAGTAACTTAATTCCCTGTGTCAGAGCAGGCTGGAGACAAGCCTGGCTACAAGTCAGCTTTGCAAGAAGAGAGCCCAAGAGTCCTGATGAGCAGCTCAGCTGAACATAATTCCTCCAACAGGGGCCAGCTTCATGCTGGGCTGTGTTAGCAAGAAATTTGGGTCATGGAAAATTATTATTTCCCACTCTATTCAGCACTTATAAGCCCCCAAAACCTGAATACCATGCTTTAAGCTCCTCACTGGAAGAAAAACCTGTGAGTTCAGTGGAGGATGACCATCCAGGACAGGAGCACATACAAGGAGAGACAAGTGCATTCAAGGCCAGAAGGATGCATTTGTTCGAAACACAGAAGAAAAGGTTAAGGGGAGAACCAGTTGCCAGTTTTTAAGCTCTCTAATGGATATAGCAAAATGTAGAGCCCAAACTCTTTTGTAGTTCACGGTGTGAAGGATGAGAGGCAAGTGTCAGAAATTGCAGGAAAAGATATTCAGACAGGGTAAAGAAAACAAATTTGATAGTTAAGCACTCAGCTTTCCCGTTATTGACAAGGATAGAGATTCTGCACTTGATTAGATAAGGCTCTCAGCATCCTGACCCAATTTTGAAGATTTCCCTGCTTCAAGCAGGAGATTGGACTAGACACCTCCCAAGTCTTTTTCCAGCCTAAATTATTCCACAATTCTGAGAAAGCACGGGAGTCCCACAAAGCTTGAACCACCTGTCCATATGGCAGTAAGCTAAACAGATTTGGATACCCGACACCAGCAAGCTCTAGTTTATTTTGGGCACAAGCTGATGCACAAGAAAATATCACTATCTGCATAAAACACCTCTTTGTAGAGATGTAACTGACAGCCATGAGCTCTTCAACACAAAAATGTCTGAGTTTCCATAGAAACTAACTTGGATAATGATTCCTGTGCCCAGCCATTTCTCTACAGTAGATAATCAAGGCTGTCAGCACAACTGTACAAAAATCCCAAAAAAACCACCCACATACCAGTAAGCATCACTGTATGACACACATGCTAGTCATAGAAGGGATGAATACTTGCCTAGGTGTATATCATACCAGGCAACACCAGTAACAGCCCTCAGCACTGTAAATTATCTACACTATGTTTAAAGCACAGGATCAGTGCACAGCAGATCTCACCAGGGAATAAAGGCTGAGTATTTCTATAGTGGCAGCATGGATTATGTCCTGGATGCATCCTGACCCAGATGCTGGCAAGTACCCTCAGATACAACACAGGTGTATTCTTGGGGAAGCAGGACTCTGTTCTCAATCTCAGGAAGCTTATGCTGTTAACCATCTGAATGTTCTTTACTGGAGTAGCACACAAACACCTTGGTGTAACAATTGCTCTCACTTCAACACTCATGTAGGACAGCCACTGCATTCTCTTCCACCACATCTATTTTACCATGCCTTTAACTTATCCTTTCCCCATTCTAGTTAAGCTACTCCATTCCTGTACCCTGTATTCTTAAAAGGATGAGGATTTTCAGTGGTGAGCACAAGAGCAAGGCAGGATACTAGTCTCTTGCTATTTTGCCATTTGAATGATCAAGCCACAGTTCATTCCTCCTGTCCGAGTGCCCAGTCCCAGGAGGTTTTCTCAAGCATAAACCACATACCTTTGCTGTGAAAGCCAGTATTCTGTCATTGATCAGAGGGGGGATTTTGTTTAAAAAAAATCACAACTGTTTTATTTCAGTTGAATAATCAGAAGCCTCACTAAGACTTGTACTTTCTTCATACAAGTAATCTGCAGAAGTATGTTGTGGCAATGGAAGTTGAATACAAGACAATCACACAGAGCTATTGGCAAGCCACTTCTGTAACTTCCACTCTATCCATAGTTAATTACAAGAGACCACAATAAACTTTGAATATAGTACAGGAAATAGAAGGAAATACTAGATATCCTTCATGCTCCCTTCGTGTCTACCATTCCAAGGCATGGCTGCTTTCTCCTGCTTCCTAAATGGAATCCAGGTACAGAATATAGAAAATTTCAGTCTATCGAAAAAGAGCAGTCATGTCTTTCTAGGTACCTCTGAGCGTTTTGATGTTTATGGGGGATTTTTTTTGTTTATTTTGCTGTTTTAAGTCCTTGATATGAACTGACTAAATAGTATATGTTTTCCTAAATTAGCATTGCCTATAGAAACATACATACAATTACTGACCTCATATGCCTTGTTCCTCTTAATGTACTGGACACTCAGTTGTAAAACCCTATAATTAATCACCGTATTAACCCATGGCCTCTAAAAGACAAATGCAGACATACATAACTGCAATCTCAAATACCTTGTGCAGCCAGCTAAGAAAATCTCTAGACTGATTTTCTCTACAGTTTCAAAGTGGTGAGAACAAGGACTTAACAGTGGACGGGCACTGAAAAACTTGTACAAGAGGAGAGAGAGGAAAAAAAAAGCATTACTCAGATTTCTAGGAACTTGGCTCAGGCACAGAGCAAGTTTCTCGATAACAGAAGCAAGAGAACGGAGAGGCCTCAAGAACATCCTCCAAGCCCCCTTCTAGTTGAGAGGCTGAGGACAGAGGAAACTTCACTGTGTGGTTCAAGAGACTGTGCATCTACATTAGCTGGCAAGGGCCTGCCTACAGCTCCTTCATCTACAGGGACAGGCGTGCAAGTCTGTCTGTCTCAGGCCCTAAAAGCCAGCAAACCTTGTGAGTGGTCAAGAAGGAAAGACAGTAAACAGAAGGGTTTCTACAGCATGCAAGGAGCTGAACAAACCTGTTCAGTGTCTCCATTCAGAGCAGTACTGCTTTTAGCTTTTTTTTTTTAAAGGACAATAAAGATTAAGCAAAATACAAGTTTGAGGAGATGAGTTAAATTATTTTCAGCTAAAAACATACAGAGGTTATTCAGTAAAGTTCCTTATATTTTTAAGGCTGATGGATACTTAAAAGGCATAACAATTCCTAGGTACATTAACAGCCATTCCCTACCACCCAACTGGTATACCACATATAAAAAGGTACACTTCCACTGTTTGGGGTACCAGACAGTAACAAAGGCACAAAGCACGCAGGAGAAAGGTCATAATTAGACAACACAACCTGAGAAGTAAGGTACTGTGCCAAGCCCAGTATCCCTCCCAAGCAAATCTGTAGTCAGTATTTAGAGCGATATTCAGAGAAATAGACTAAACTCTCAGCTCACCAAGTATTCTGCATTTAATCCAGAAAACTTAAGTGCCAAAACTGCCAAACTTTTCTTTCAAAGAAGCCCACAACACAACTCCCCTGACCCTGCTTCAACAACCACTCTTTATAACTTCCTACCCACCCAACCCCAGCTGCCCCTTGTACAGCTATTACAAAGCTGAGGACACTCAGTAATCAGCTAAACTTGCTGACCACAGCCCACAAGCCTTCCTTGTCTGAAAGGTCTTGTCTACCAACCCCTAAGGCTACCTAGGTACGAGCTAAGGACCTTGCTTGGCTTTTGCCTCAAAGACAACCACCTATGTCAGTCAGACATGATAGATTCATACGATAATTTTGTAAGTAGGCAACAATTCATAAAAATCAGCAGTGAGAATTTTTCTAGTGTGTTACCACTGATTAAAAATATGACAATAGGCATGCATACTTATTTTTGAGCCTTGAAGCCTGGTTTAGGAGAACAGGGAGATACACATGACAGGATATAGGTTCTCTGAGTAGCCATAGTGTTATTAAGAAACTTCATGTATCTGTGTACAAAAAGAGCTTATGAATGCTGGTAAGTTTTAGACCATGTACACTGTACCTGCTCGATACTATTCTACCATTTTTCCACAGCTGCATTAATATTAAACCTAACTGGTTGGCAGCAAATAGCTGCAGATGGCAAGGTACACACAGGTAGCTATAGAGAGTGGTGAATTTCCATATCATAGTAGTTCTGAGTAGTTCTGAGCTCCAAACACACAATACAGCGCTTGCATTGATGTACATGCCTGAGTGACCACCCTGAGGGCAATCCAGCACACTAGTGATAGCCAAGATACAATCCAGCGGCCGAAAGTGAGAACAAGAAGTAAGGACTGCCAAAATTCTTAAAATAGAGCATAGCAAAATACCTGTTGACTAGCCAAAAATCAGCTGTGGAGGATGGTTCAGCTGCACTCTCAGCATCTATGTTTGACCACACCGGGCTTACCACAGGCCTGCTAGAAGGGCTGGCTTGTTCAACTATTGCTAACTGTTGGGGGATAATTCAAGTCCACATCTAGTAGAACAAGGAATGAGAGAAACTCCCTGCAGATCTCCAAGACAGCCCCATTTGTCACTGAAAGCTCTGTAGATACTAATGTTCACACAGGCTTCAGAATCCCTGAATGATTTTAAGGATTTTTTTTAATTTACTCTCTTTCATAGTACTATATGATCTTCCTGGTTCCAGTTACCATATTTGTAAATAGGATCCCTTTTGGAGCTTTACTTGCTGAAAACTTCACCCCCTTTCTGTTTCTTTTTAAGGTTATTTGGATACAGAATGTATTCTGAAGAGTAATTGTCTGCAGCTATATTAATATAAGATATATTTAAATAAAAGCCTGGAATGATTGTACAGGTTTCCCACTCCACTCTGCATGTATTTCTCTCTTTCTCTCTCTGGAAGCGACTTCTCCTACAATACAGTTCTTTGCTGACACGTGTTACAGGAGTTCAGTGACCTCTGTAACTTAATATATCTGACTTATTTCTCCCTAGACTCCCACCACTGGGTCCATGATACGACACGCTGTAAGAGTGTAGCAAAGGTCATGCTGTTTCCCGTACCCAACAAAAGTATTTGAATTAAGAAAATAGTTCATTTGTCACATGTGCTTCTGCTTTTTGATGCAATGATTGTACTTTTCATAGAGACTTCTTTTCATATAGTTCTCTAAGCAGCTGAAAAGATGAAACCTTTTTTAGGGCATTAACCACATTGACTCTGGAGTGTTAACCACACTAACAGAGTTAATGTGGTTTATCTGAATCTGTTCCTCATTTGGACCATATCTCACCCTTCTTTGGTTTTGGTACATTTACTCCCTTCTAGTGAAATGGGGAATTTCTGATCAACATCTGGTAACACTTTGCTTGCCTTTCTTACTGTATTATCTCCCTTGCCTCAATCAGTCACTTAGTATTCCCCAGGAGCAAATCTAATGATACAGTACTGTTTTGTCTGCTTCAAAAGCAGTCATCTTATTTCTAGGAAAGCATCTACCTGTTACGAAAAATCATCCATTACTCATCTCTTCAGCTGGTGATGGATAGTTCCCCTTGTGTAATCGACTTGAATGTGCTTCCTAGAAGGCTGTCTCATCCGAGCTCCTCTTCTGAACTGGTTGTCTTGGTTTTTCTGGCAAAGAACAGACAACCGTTAATATGCTTTTTCAGTTTTTTTCCATCCCATTTACTGTGCAATGCCACCTAGCTTCCTTTTGTTTTGGACAGTGTAGGGTAACTTCTCTCGGGTAGAACAATAAACATTTTTCTATTTCTTGGGGGTATCCAGATAGCTCCTTCCTCACTGACCACACACATAATACCTTGTAGTACTTTGAAAGATTTCCAATGCTGCATTCACTGTCTATGGCTGGCACAACTAAACAATGGTTCCTTTTCTTTATTCTTTGGGTTTGCTGGGTTTGTTCTGCTTTTGCTTCTGTGACTGCTGATAACCCCTTGTGACTTCCACTTGTGCCACTAAGCTATTTCCCAGGCCACGTAACTGTGTCTTAAGCAGGCATATCAGCCATTTCCTTTTGCTAATGTGGGTTTTTTTAATGCGCTCTGACAACTGGATAGAGTCTAGGAGCTCTAAATGCTACAACTTCTGACATTCTTCAAAGACAACGGAAAGGATAAATTACAGGATGGTAGAAGAGGACTAATGAGATTTTGAGAGCTTAACCATAGACATGAAACGCAATCACTTCCAGCTACATTTTTACAGGTGTTTCCCCATGTGCCGTAGGGGACCTTTCTACAGTGTCAACGGCAGCCCTAGAAAAAGGTACAGGATAGCCCTCTACAGGGCCTGCTGGAGGAAATACCCTCTCTCTGCAGGGAATCTTAGAGAAGTGAAAAGCAGTTGTGCATGGCAGCTTGAAGCTCTCACAATAAAGAAACTCACTTTGAAGCCTACAGTTTCACATAGTATTTTATAGAATGATAGATGGAAATGTGCTCAGCTAAGGAAAATGAAAAACGAGACAGGGAGTGAGGAGAGCTTTCAGATTCTGGGGTAAAATACCAAGAGAAAGAGTGAAGGTGCAGTTTATATTGCAGCAAAGTTATGAGCTTTGGTATTAAGCAAAGTATTAAGCAACTTGGAATTTGGCAAAAATTATGTCAGTTTTGTTCTTTCTCAGGAATTACGCAGAAATGCAAAGCAAACTAGGTTCTGGTAATGGGCTGGGAAATGAAATTCTTGCTAAGAAAAAGAATATCCCCACATACTCTTAGACTGAAAACCCAAGAGTCAGAATACTTGCTTGAAAAAACATGTTCTGCCAGATTGGTGTGCTGATATAGACCTGTCTATTTCCAGTATCATCATTCAGAATAATTTTTTCAGGGTAGAACTGTCTCTCCATTGACTGAAGAGTTGGTTTGATTTATTAACTGTGACAGGCAGGGGTCAGAGGATCACTCATAAAGCAAAAGGTACAAACCTTTGCTGATTCTGTTGTCTCACAGATTTCATTCTGCTACAGCTGGTGGCTGAGCATTTCTGCCTGGGATGGCGGAGGATCAGGAGCTGACTCAGCCACACAAAGCTCAACTAGAGCCCTCCCTCCAGCAGCGCACCAGCAACACATACCGCAGTGCAGAGCACTCTCAGGCCCTGCTCAGTGGCTTGGTATCTCTCCGAGACAGCAGCATCCTCTTCGATGTAGTTCTGGTAGTGGAAGAGAAACCTATTGAGGCTCATCGCATACTTCTAGCTGCATCCTGTGACTATTTCAGGTACACCTCAGTACAGCAGTAACAAGCATGTGTCTGAATGTTACTCAAACCCGCAACATGCAAATCTTCTGTCTTGGCACACTGCTTCTGGATGTAAAGTTAGACCCATAAGATGGAGCTGAATGTGTTTCAAAATACTAAGTATGGCTTTGTTCATATCTCTGTTATGTCTCTACAGAAATAAAACTCTCGTTCCTGCATACTGAGCTTACCTCCACTAAATTCACTGGCTGTGGTACTTGGAGGTATCTAAAGAGAAGACACTATCTAAACAGGTGTCTTTTGTGTAAATGCAGTCTGAGTGGCTTTTAATATATTCTCAGCATTGTAAGACTTTGTCCATTGTGGTGATCACTTCATAATATACAAAAAGACACTGGAAGTGTGTCACTCCTCTGTTACATGCCTATAGTGTGACTCGTCCATTAAATCGGGCACTCCCTGGTCAATTTGACTAGCAGTTTCTTGAACTGGCTTTATTTTCATAGAGCAAACAAACAAATCTGAAGGCAATCCAGCCAAACTTCTAACTGGAGGAACTGCTCTAGTTTAGAAAAATTCCTACAGTCCCAAGTTCCTGTGTTTCTCCTCCCCGACACCCAGAGTATGTGCCTCCACCCATTGACTATCCGTATGTACTGGGTGTGTATTTAAGTCCTTCTTCAGCTGTGAAACGTACCTTTCAGATGGCCCCTACTGTTTTCCTGCACAATGAAGAGTGTTACTTTCTTAGGTCCTTACACCTGTTCTCTTTCTATCCTTGGCTTAGAGAAGAGGTACTCCCATAGAAGTGTCTGGCTGGGTTTTTGTCTCTCTGAATAATTTTTATGTTCCCAGGACAACATAAGATAAGCAAACTGAATATAGCTTCAATGCAAATCTGCCACAGCATGTGCCATTGTCTTTTTTACAGAGGAATGTTTGCAGGAGGACTGAGAGAGATGGAACAAGAAGAAGTTCATATTCATGGCATCTCCTACAATGCAATGTGTAAAATCTTGAACTTCATTTACACTTCTGAGCTGGAACTCAGTGTGAACAGTGTACAGGAAACCTTAGCCGCAGCCTGTCAGCTTCAGGTGAGGTACTGGGAGATGTGACAAAAATGAAGCAAGAAGCAAAAGCAACAATGAAAGAAAAATAAAACATGGATATTTGGTTAGATGGAGGGTTAGGGGGTGAAAAAGAGCACGGGTCTGGTGAGAAGAATTTCTTTGGGATGCTGTATCCACTGGAACTAATTATGGAAGGATAGGAACACTGAATGAGTGCATGCATATCTCATTTGTGCCAATGGTTTTATTACTTACAAAAATTTACCGTTTCATCTAGAGGACTGTTTTCTACAGTACAGCTTACAGTGATCTGCTTATGAAAGCTTCCCTAGAACAGAATTACTCTGCCCTATGGTAAAGGACAGGGCTTGCTGCTCAGAAATTGCTGTGCTGCTCAAGCCTGCCAAGAACTTCCCCAGATTGAGTCTACAGGTGCATAACCTCCCCTGACCCCATCACTACAGGAAATCCTACCACTATGGTTTCTGCACTAAGTGCAGAGTTCACATGCCTTTAAGACAAGGATTTTTTTCCTCTAATTTCCCCTGCAGCTAATTGCTGCACAAGGCTTTGGTACTAAATCCTAAACTTTCTGGGTGCTTGCTTTGGATGGTTTCTACACACTTAGCATCACTTTATTAGCAGAGGGGCTCTTGGACAGCAGTCAGTTAGTTATCTGCCGTAGCCCCTCCTGCCAGATACAATTTCAAATCATATTCAGAAGACAACACTAAATATTAATTTTCTTTTCAAATAGCTTCCTGTGCTCTTGAGTGATGCAGCTATATTTGTTACACATACAGTCTTTGATACTCTGAAAGAACAATTACAGAGTGGCTGTAAAGCTGGCCTTTATGCCTTCTATTGACACGACTGCCTGCCAGGCAACCCGCAGCTTGGTGCTATGCTAACAAAGCAGGCAGCCTGGCTGTCCAGCGTCCCATGGATCTTGGAAGACACATTGCTGCTGCACCTGAAGCCAAACTTAGGGGCTTGCAGTATAATGTGGCTCTGAGATCTATATTCTGTTCACCCGCATACCCATGATGAGTTGTTCTTTTCCTCTGGAGAAAGGTGAATTGGGCACAAGTGAACATGGTGATCAGACTGTGAGGAGAGCAGTCATCTTGTGGACAACTTTCTTACAGTCATCCCAGGCTTCTGTCTCCTGATTGTCAGGCAAGTGGTGTCGGAAATGAAAAATATCTCTCTCTTGCAGATTCCAGAAGTCATTAAGTTCTGTTGTGATTTTCTCATGTCCTGGGTAGACGAAGAGAACATCCTCGATGTATACAAACTAGCAGACCATTATGACTTGAGACATTTGAGTGATCAGCTGGACTCTTACATTTTGAAGAACTTTGCAGCTTTCTCAAGGACACAAGTGTACCGACAGCTGCCTTTGCAGAAGGTCTACTCCCTTCTCAGCAGCAACCGTTTGGAGGTTAACTATGAGTTTGAAGTTTATGAAGGGGCACTCTTTTATCATTATTCTCCAGAGCAACTGGAGACAGATCAGGTCTCCTTGATGGAGCCCCTTAAGCTCCTTGAGACAGTTCGTTTTCCTCTGATGGAACCCCAGATCCTGCAAAGGCTTCATGACAAATTAAGTCCATGTCCTTTAAAAGATACAGTTGCGGATGCGTTAATGTACCACAAGAATGAATGTCTTCAGCCAATGCTTCAGAGCTCCCAGACACAGCTGAGATCCGAGTTCCAGTGTGTAGTGGGATTTGGAGGGATGCATTCTACTCCATCCATTGTTCTCAGTGATCAAGCCAAGTATCTGAACCCCTTGTTGGGAGAGTGGAGGCATTTTACAGCTGCACTAGCCCCCAGAATGTCCAACCAAGGGATTGCTGTTCTCAATAATTTTGTCTATTTAATTGGTGGAGACAACAATGTAAGTGGTTTTCGAGCAGAGTCAAGGTGTTGGAGGTAAGATAAGGATAATCCTGCTATTATTTTTATTACCACCCTGTTGTCCATCTCTGAGTCAGTACACCAGTAGTGCAGTCTGCATGCTTGCCAGCCAAGCAATTAGGAACTAAGCAGGGGCCTCACTGAAGGAAAACAAGAAATAAAGAAATGAGCCTTATAGTAAGAGGAAGCTTCCAGCACTGCTTATGGGACAAGGCCAAGCCTGATAAGGTGGAAACTGCTACCCATACAAGAGTATTACGTGCACTAACTTTCTGCCTTGTTGGAGGGGGCAAGTATTAAAGGTGTGGGAACCAATAGCGAACTAGATTGTCTAGATACTCTTGAACTAGGATTTTCAAGAAGTCTTCTGTGTGTAGTTTTAGTCCTAATAAAAAGCGATTAAGCTAACAAAAAGGATTTTTAAACAAAATGCTTTTACCCGTTGATTATCAAGAATTCGTGTGCACAGTAGCAGCATTCTAGGGTCCCCTTATACGCTTTTGTGCCAGGGAAAAGAGCAGGAGGAAGGATCAATTTTACATCTTAATGCCCATTATGTTGCAAAACCAGATATAAACCCTTTTGCCTTTATATTGTGGTCATTTTTACTAGTGTTAGCTGAGTTGCCCTTATTTTATGGTATGCGTAGTTTCACTTCATAACCAGTTTTCTCTGTAACTAAAAGTTCTAGACCACGTAGATGTTTTGATCTGAAAATGAATCACGAGGTTCACTTTGAGAAGCAGATATTTGGGGAAAAGAATCAAAGAACCCACCACATATTTATGCCCTTCTTGGCCTCTTGAAGATCTATACTCAGTCTTTGTGCTATTTTTAGACTGTTTTACCTTGTGGAATGGCTTTGTGCAACCAGAGATGTTGATGTATAACCTGACAGCAGTGTTTAAGATAATGGAAAACTTAGGCTTTCATAGCATGATTATATCAGCTGAAATACATCTTCTAAAAATAGCATAAAACAACTTTGCTAATAATAAAAGGCTGACAAGGCCAAATTTCACTCCACTTACAGCTGAGCTCAATTTCAACCAAAGGCAGTACAGTAACCCACATCTGTGGTGCTGTCTGGTATTCCAGCAATGATTCTGTGGCTGTACGAATAGCTTACTTTGATCCCTTACTTTATAAGGTATGACCCACGACACAACAAATGGTTCCAGATCCAGTCTCTACAGCAAGAGCATGCTGACCTCAGTGTTTGTGTTGTGGACAACTATATATATGCCGTCGCAGGCCGAGATTACCATGAAGATCTGAGGGAAGTGGAGAGGTATGACCCTAAAAGCAACACTTGGGAATATGTGACACCTCTGAAGAAGGAGGTAAGGAGTGCGTTAGCCACACACACACTACTACAGTTACCCAATTCCTGATTTCATCTTTTTAGATTTTTTTTTGATGTATAGCTTCTAATTTACTGATATTCAGATGGGAAAAAGTAGTCTCTGTATATGGGATAAATAAATATCAAGAAAGTAGAATAATAATATATGTAAATTCCATTTTGAGGTTAAATGCATGTTTTTCCCTGTTTTCTTGTTGTTTTCCCCTGCACCTTTATTGTGTTAATCCTTAAAACCATTTAAAATTTAAAAAAAAAAAAAATTGAACAGGAAGTTCCCATTTCTCCTAGGCAGGTAAATTATGAGCCATGATAGTACAAGCTTCTCATTTACAGTCCTAACAACATGCTTTACTCCTGATCAGAAGAGATAATGAGCTAATGCCTCAGTAAGAAGGTAGATCAGGTTCTATAGACTACTTAGTTCCTGCATACAGAACTGAGATTGGGTAACAAGTTCTGGTGACAATAGCTGATGTGATGCAGAATCACATCTCAGTCAGCTAACGTAAGACCATTACTCATTTGAAATCTGTGAGTGAATGGCTATCTTTTGTTATCAGTACCACTTATCCTTCTGGAACAGCAGTTGTGACCCCAGGAAGCAGGAAATGGTGTTGTAACATGGGAGTTGGGGTTATGACTGCAAAAGTTTGTTTGAAGTTCTAATACTGCTAAAAAAGGCAAGATTTTCCATTTTTGGGTTAAAAGTATTGCAAAGGAGGAAGATAAATAAAAACAACCACTTGATGAATCTTGGTTTGGGAAGAAAACTAAAATCCTGAGTTTCCTTTCAAGAAATTATGCTGATTTTTGCTATACCTTTTCAAAGCTATGGGTCAAGTGGCCAGCATAAAATATTTGTGATTTCATAATGCCTCTCAATTGAGAATCTCAGAACACCTTAAAATATAAATATTACTGCCATTTTACAAAAGGGATGCAGAGGCAGATTGCATGAGGGAGGCCACAAATAATAAATGCGTGTCAATGCTGAGAATATAAAAAGCCTAAAGATCCAATTGAGTGCTAAGTAGGATATCTTGCATTCTTGATAACATTGTTTGTATAAGAATAACCTCCAGTAGAAAGTCTTCTAAGTAGACTAGGGAGAAAAGTAATAGTAGGAATGATCTTCTAATCAATGAAGAATAAAGAATGAGAACCCACTGCAGTTCTGGTATTTTTATAAATTCTAGTGTATTTCATTCAGAAATTCACACTTACAGCATAATCACCTAGAAATGAATTGTTTCTAAAAAAATCCTCTCAGATGTTGCTATCTGTGTAACTTGTGAACAATGTCACTCTCTTATTTTCTATTCCATACTTTGAAACTGTGAGAAAGACATAAACCCAGACCTCAACCTCTTGCTTTCCCATGTGGTGATACAGGTATACGCACATGCTGGAGCAGCACTGGATGGGAAGATGTATATTACCTGTGGGAGGAGAGGAGAAGACTATTTAAAGGAGCTACAATGTTATGACCCAAAGACTGACCGCTGGGATGTTTTGGCAGATGGCCCAGTGAGACGTGCTTGGCACGGGATGGCTGCACTGCTAGGAAAGCTCTATGTAATTGGAGGAAGCAACAATGATTCTGGCTACAGAAGGGATGTTCACCAGGTGAGAACATGTCACACCTGTGTCTTTCTTGGAAGAGGGTTTTTTTTATGGATGCTTGCACTCTGATGTAATGTCTTTCTTCTACTAAGTATGCAAATAAAACCGTCTGCCCAGCAACAGCTACTGCACCAGCTCTCCCCCACTCAATCGCAGAATTTACAATGATTTATTTACTGCTGTCAGTCCTGAATGCATTGTCTAACTCATAAAGCATTAAAGCTCTAGCACTTGGAATTCCTACCAGTTTTAAATCATCTCTGAAGGATAACATTCATTGGGATGCACATACCCAATAAGTAGCACATCAACTACATTTATTTTGTGTTGTCTTCTCATGTGCATTTTTTTCTAAGTTGAGGACTTTTGACTTAGCAATGGTTAATTGCAGGACAGAGTTGCTAAGGATAAGTTGGGTGGCAAATGTATAATGCAATTAAATATACAGTACCTGATGATAAGTGATGGCTGGAGAAAATTCTCTTGAGTCTTATTCCAGCTTCTAGAACTGTTAGAGAAGTGAAAAGAAGACATAAAAAGTTACTGCTTTTATAAAGCAAATGAAGATGGCAGAATTAAATCTAGTTGAAAAGTGTATATGAATGATGAAAAGGTGCTTACAAATAAAGGCAGTTACCCAAGCAGGTACCCAATGAAATCTAAAACTTCCCATATGTTTACGGTATAGAGACACCTTTAGCAGATTTGTCACATTTGTATGTTCCAGCACATTTTTTCCTCATGCAAACAGATGCATTGTGTCTGAACTTACATTAGCACGTCCCCATCTCTTTCACTTTTTTATATATGTTTTGAATGATATACAGCTGTCATCCAGCAGCAGGGTCAGATTCACTGTATGGCAATTATGCATAGTTTTCTGCTGAGCACTGTACTTACTGTACTTCTACTACATAGTGACATGCTCTCTCCATTATCAACACCCTGTCAGAAGACTGATGATACAGCGTGGCTTCCTAAATAGTTTGCCATATGGCCAGGCTCTGTCACTAAGATACAAGTTTGATTTTGGCTAATCTTTCCTTTTTTTTACAGGTTGCCTGCTATAGGCCAACCACTGATCAATGGACAAATGTATGTCCACTTCCTGCAGGACATGGAGAGCCAGGTATTGCGGTCTTAGACAACAGGATCTATGTCTTGGGAGGCAGATCCCACAACAGAGGAATCCGCATGGACTACGTCCACATTTACGATGCAGAGAGAGACTGTTGGGAGGAAGGACCCCAGCTGGAGGATGATATTTCTGGGATGGCTGCCTGTGTCCTCACTTTGCCCAGGGCTATTTTAATGGAAACAGAGAAATGGTTCTCAGAATGGCATGCAGACCGCGTGAAGTATCACCTTGACTTTCCATCGGAAGTTATGAGCGTATCAGACTGGGAGGAATTTGACAATTCAAGTGAAGATTAGAGAACTTTAATATTTATTTTTTGCCAGTGGATGAGGAAATTAAGGCTTCGAGAAAATACTTAGATATTTTATATGTCTTTCTTATATACATAAATCAGTATTTAAAGGTTTGAAAAATAAGTGTTCTGCACAAAATGCCATTCACAGTCAATATCTGCCGGTCTGCAAGTGTTCTGCACAAAATGCCACTTTCAGTCAGCATCTGCTCACCTGCCAGAAAGCAGTGTTTTTAAAGTAACCACAGAACTGCCATTTTATCCCAGTTAAAGTATAGGGGTTCTATTGCTTTGAAGGAGACTTTTCACAACCTTCAGCATGGAGAGAAAAAAAGGCAAAGGCAGCTCTGCTTTACTAGCTTCTTCCCTTCCAGCTTTTAGCTTGAAAGAGCTTTTTTGAGATTTTTTTTTTCCTTTTCTTTTTGGTAATAAAACTTCCTAGCCAGCTTAATGCAGGAAGGTAACACCTAGTGTCTCCCTCCTGTGCCAGGTGTCAGACAGCTTGATTGATTTTTCAGCAAGATGGAACATACAGAAAAAGGAACAGTAGCAAGGAAGTCTGAACCTTCATCTCATCTGGGCATGCAGCCATCTTTGTAACTGGGTTAGAGTCTGTGAACTGACACCCACTCCTGAACTTCTATACTGCAAGTTCTGTCAACACAGTGGAAAGAAGATTTCTAGAAAAAACTCTGTACAGAGTATGGCAATCTCATTGTTCAACTGTCAGACACATTTGTTCACAAGCATAAATCAATAAACCCTTGTCAGAACTTTTTTCTTTTTAACTACTGGCTCAGTTTTATTAACCGTGATGTGGAGTCTGAAAATTAATGAGTTTAATTAGATCCTATAATACTACATTAGTATCAGTGAAGTTCCACCACCTTGGGAGATGGGCAATTTTTTTCATTATATGATTATATGCTTCAGAAGAAGATAAAGACAGCAGAGATTGGTTTGCTACAGCATAAAAAAAAAAAAAAAAAAAAAGATGACTAGAGGTATTGAAAATTACACTGCAGCAGCTGAACTAATGCCAGGAACATAATACAGAATTACTGCAGCTCAGAAAGATAAGGCATAGTAAATCCTTCCTTCATGAGGCTTTAAAATAATTGGCTTCTGACTATCATCTTGCTTAACATTAGTTTAGAAGCTGATTACCATTACTTATGGATATTTTGTTTATGGAAACAAAGATGATTTCAAAATGGACCTAGATGACTCTAGTACAGTGGCCTTCTGTAAAGATGCAAGAGTATTTGCACACTTCTTTTAATAAGCTCAGCAGCTTTTTCTTGGGAAGAAGGGCATTTGTTAGATTTTTTTTCTCCAGCACTGTCAGTTTTCACCTCAATTTCTGAACATTTGCCAATTAGCAAATAAACAAAGACTTTGTAACTGCAGGAAACCCTGTATATGAGCTTCTTCAGAAAATCTTTTTTTATAATGAACTCTGAACTAACTGCACATGGAGTCTGGAAATACAGACTTGATTACATTGCAATGTTGGAGACTGATGAGTATTCCTATTTTGCCTACAGAGTTAGTTTTAATGTGTAGAAATTAAATGTGGTCCTCAGATGTAAGGACAGACCTCTCTGACCTGGACATCACTAGAACCACTCCTTCCAGACTGCAAGTGTTGCAATGGCATATTGGTTTGTCTGCAAACAACAAGCAATTCAAGACTTCTAGTGGTCCAGGTCATATGCTAGACAGCTGTTCTAACTCAACCCAGGAATTTAACACAAGTCTAATGCTTGCAGTGCATTTTCCATTTTAACTAGCACTTCTCAACAAAACAGTGATACCCTAAGTCGTACAACTGAAAATGTTATTTAGCCTCTTTAATGATTTAAAAAAAAAAAAAAAGTAACCTTTTGTCTTCTTTTCTTTTTCCTATGTATACCACTAGAGGGTATTACTATTACAAATAACCAAGCTGATAGGCTAATTCTTAGATTACATAGGAGAATGTAAGACATTCATGAGTAATTATTAAGCTTAAGAAACATCTTGAGAAAACTCCTGGTTTGTTTTTTTTTTCCCAGCTTCTACCCTATCACTCCTTCTGTGTTTGAATACTGATTTTTAGAGTCAGGTGATCAATTTTTCCATTTATTGGCATAAGCAATGTTATGATTGCATTATTTATTAAATGTTGCAGTTGAATGGTGTGCAAAGCATATCAATATAAGGCTTAGAATGCAGTTACAAGGACATTATTTGTCCTTTAAGTGGATCATCTACCTTAGCGAGAAGTGCTGCATTATTTTTTCTATATTTTTTTTTAGTTAACAGTATAATCCCCTAAATTATATGAACTAAAACCTAAGGATGGGGATTATGGTTTTTGATTTGATAAAAACAAAATTGTTGCTTTCACCCCCAAAATTTCTTTCCATCTGAGCATGATGTGGCTGTTCGTGGTATGCACTGTCTTCCTTGCATGTGTTTTGTTTAGGTAAAAACCCCCAAAGTTTAGTTTAGCTTAGCTCAAACCATCCTAATCATTTAGCAGTAGCTCATTTTAGTCCAGCATGTACCTTTTCAAGCTAATGCATAGGCTAAACAATAATAAAATTGCTTTGCTTTACAACTGGCAATTTTATCTAATTCAGCAGATAGAAAGAGCTTTGTTCTTGTTTACTACAGTTACCTATATAAAGAAATTACAGGAGACATTACAGATTGACACACAGAGCTATAATTGTTATTTATTGGTTTTCCTATCAGGAATGATGCTTCAGAAACTCAGTCTTCAAGAGCCCACTTAAACTTAGTGTTATCTTAGGAAAAACTTGTACTCAGAGGGATTCTAGACTGATTCCGTATTTTTTAATTTATAAATTATCTGATCTCCTAAATATGTCAGTCTTGCATATTACAGTAAAAAGCATTCATTTGTTACAGTGAGTCCTCAGAGACAGTATAGCACAAACCATTGTGGACAGATCGACAATCAACTAATAAAGCTTGAAGTTATTTCTGGTCTCTAAGTGAATAGCCAAACAACTCTTTCAGAACTGAATGATCAAAATACCAACACTTAAACTGCTGATATATTAGGAAGTCCAGAAGAAGAATAACTAGGTTTCTTGATGATCTATTTTCCTATTTCCTGCCAGCACAGGGGTAAAGCTGTATAGGTATATTTGCTAGACTTGTAATTAGTGGAATTGTATCCTAAAGTATTTCAGGCTTCCACATTTGGAGAAGTGATTATAATTGCTTCAGGTTTTGTTTCATAACTACTTTCACTACTGTATTTCTTCTCCAGCTGTCTACCCCCAAATCCAACATATCCTTTCCCGTTTCCTCATGGTTTAAATTGGGGTCATTAATTTTGCATTGGAAGCATACCCAGTACTTGATTTGAAACAAATAAGGATTCTTATTCTAAACCCTTGACAGAAATGTACTTCTCCTTTCTTAGAAACCAGCCACATGTACACTTTCCTTGGCATTCAGCCCAACTGATGGGGTCAGAAGCTTCTGGCAAAAGGAAGAAGGAGCAGCTGGCCATGGAGAAAGAGGGTCGGGATCTTCTCAAGAGAATATTCTGCCAACTGAGTTTTTATTTCATCAGCACATGATTCGCTTTAAGACCTCCCCACCTCCTCGGTTGTGCTAGAACTATTTGGCCGTGCTCTGAGGGTAGAAGCTGCCAACAGGTAAGACAAAGAACATAAATGTTTTTTATATGTAATAAAAAGATAAAGTGGTACCACATTTCCATTCTTCCTAAACCCAATGCAGTTGTAGGGATATAATAAGCCTGAGATGATTGTAGGAAGTTGAAGGCCAGTCTTATCAGACAACATTAATGATCTTGAACAAGTCACCTTTTTCTCATATATAAGTAGAACATGGAATCTTTCACCTAGAAGATCTGGCCTAGTTCAACCACAGTTACTGAAACTGAAGGGGAATTACTGGAAGGATGCACACGCCCTGCATGAATACAAGTTCAGAACAGCTAATTTGTGGCAATTCCTTCCAAATGAAAGCCTCTCTGTGCCTTAGAATCCTCTCTGGATGGGAAGGTAGGTTTGCTGGTTCTCCAGTATCAGTCCAGCCCCATGCAGTACTACACAAAAACTGCTTTATAATTAAATACTAGTTATTCCTGACATGTTTCAACTCTTTTGAGATTTTAGTACTATCCATATAAAATGAAAGCAAAATCACTATGTATTTGACCTAGTATATTTTATATTTATTATAACAAAAATTATAATTCAATAAAATGCAGCAATAGGAATTTTTATTTCCTCTTAATGTCATAAGGGTTACTAATTCTGCTGCTAGCTTGTGGCTTTTGTAATTACTTTAAAACATTATTTAGCCTGTTATTCTAAGTCCAAGTACTATCTTTTAATACATATTTTGGCCATGGCTAAACAGAAAGCAATCCAGGTCTGTTCAAATGACAGAATAAAACATAGTAACCTTCTTATCTATTGTAGCTTATCTACATGTGTTTAAAACTGACTCTCTTTGGCAGATGCAAGCATGTAAACCAGTAGGAATGGATCAAAAGTATAGCTACTAAGTAAGCTTCCCTAGCAATGGATGAAATATTTTTGCATGGATATGAATTTTCACATGGTATTATTCATCTCTGGGTCTACTGTTTTGCTAGTATTGCTGTACATAATTGAACAGCTGTTGTTTTCTACCCAGGAGATGGCTGTACTTCAAAGGCTGGTAAAGTGATACCTGTACATGTATTCAGGGCTTACTGTAAGATCTTTTTGGGTTATTGATGTTACAAGACTTTCCTGGATGATTTTGTCTAAAACATAAGAATGACACTGGATGAGTCTTCCATTTTAGATGATGTGAACTCTGCTAAATGTCTACATAGACATGGCCCATATGTTCCAATCCAAACACCTCAGCTGGTAGTAGTTACCAATGTAGGAAGAAGAACAAAGAGGAAAAAAATGACCACGTTGTGACTGAGCTTTCAGAAAAGGTAGAGCGTGAAAGAAAGACAGCAAAGCTGGAATAAAACTGCACAACAGTCCAGTTAGGCACTTCACAGCAGTCATCTTAAATCTATTTCTCAGTTTTAAATGGGTTTTGCTTTCAAGCACTGCTTCAGTTCACATTGCCAGCCTCAAAGCAAAACGAAAAAACAAACAAAAGCACAAATTAAACAAAGTCATGAGACAGAGCTAAAAAAATCACACTATTTGCAAAGGTTCCTAGCACGTCTGGGGAACGAGCGCAGTTCTTTTGTCACACCCTTGCCTACTGCAGCTGGACACGCTGACTGCCACCGCCAGCCCTCCCAAACGTGAGTCAGACCAGGCAAAGGCCCACGCTGAGGTGACCCCGCACCAGCCTCCCTCTAAAATTCAAACGGCTCACGCTGCACCACCCGCCAAGCGCTCGCCCAGCCCCTGAGGCCTGCTGAGTCCTTTCCGGGGTTTCCTTCCTCTTCAGCAGCTGCAACACCATCTTCCCTCCCGCCCTCGCCCTGACACACAGGGCTTTGACACCCCTTATCTGGGAACAGGGCTGTATGAGACAAGAAACCCTCTCTTAGAGCACATAGGAAGTTACCTTGAGATCGCAGGAGATTATCGCAGTGGTCCATTTTATTCCTCGAAAAAAAAAAAATCTACTAATAAAACAAGGAAACCTCAGGGAAAGGGATCTCTGCTTCCAAACCAGGGCGCCTGGCTGCAGGGCAGCCCACTGAGCTAGAGGTGGGGAGGGAGGCCCAAGGTAGGGCAGGAGGGACCCTGGAGGGAAGGTGAGTGTACCTCAGGGCGCCATGGCAAAGCCTGTGGCCGAGCAACACCGAGGAGGGAGGATGTGCTGAAAGATGAGATGAAGGTAGAGAGGGGTCATCCTCAGATGCTTCAGTCGAAGGACCGGGCACAGTTTTTTGGGGGCGACCTGTGGTAACGCGCGGCTGCATCACGCCAGGGAAGCGGTGCGGGGGGAGGACGGCCCTGTTCTCCGAGGGGCTGCAGAAGGCGCGGGGGGTGTCACACTCCGCCTAACTCAGCACGCCACCGGGACCCTTCACCTTCATACTCCCCTCAGCCAGGACTGCCCTGCGGAAGGTTTGAACGACTCCAGCCCACAGGAGCTGGGGGAAGGAGAGAGCGCTACCCAGGTACCGCGCCGCTGCCACCGCCCCGGCCCAGCCCGGCGCCCCCCTCAGCGCGGCCGCCCTCTCCCTGAGGCGGGCACAGCCCCCAGCCTCCCCGCGGCCGCCGGCGCGAGCCGCAGCGCGCGTGCGCGGGGCGGTGTCTCCAGAGAACTCCTACCGCCCGGCGCCGCCGCCATTTTGGTGCTCGGCTCCGAGAGGGGAGGGAACCCGTAGGAGAAAGCGGGAGCCCGGCGCTTCTGCCTCCCCCGCCCCCCCCCCTCCCTCCACCGTCTGGCTCCGGCGCTGAAGCACCGTAGCAGGCTACCCTCGCCACCTTGCCGGGCCGCCTGTCCTTTGTCAGCCGCCGCTGCTCTTCGCCACTCGCCCAGCCGGGCCCGCCGCAGGCCTGAGAGAGAGGCGGGAAGGATGCCCTGCACACCCCGCCGCTGAGGGAGACTCGGGGGCCCTGACCGCCGCGTCTGGCCAGCCCCACCCCAGCCGCTCCTCGGTCCTCCGCTTCCAGAGGCACAGAGCTTCCTTCTCCCTTATTCCCCTTTCCCTGGGCTTCCTATCCGCTGGGCTGAGCGCTAGCCGCTTCCTCCTAGCCCCCAGCCCGCTGCGCCTCCCAGGCCTCCTTGCCCAGGCCTTCCCTTCTCCGGGGCTCTTCCTCCGCCTGGGCCTTCGGGCTTTTCACCTTCCTTCCCCCCCTCCCTTCCCCTTCCCCGCCCGGAGCCATGTCCTCCGCCGCTCGTTTCGATTCGTCGGACCGTTCCAGCTGGTACGTGGGCCCGGTGTCTCGGGCGGAGGCGCAGACGAGGTTGCAAGGGCAGCGGCATGGCATGTTCCTGGTGCGGGACTCGTCCACCTGCCCGGGGGACTACGTGCTCTCGGTGTCCGAGAACTCCCGGGTTTCCCACTACATCATTAACTCCTTGCCCAACCGCCGCTTTAAGATCGGCGACCAGGAGTTTGAGCATCTGCCCGCCCTGCTGGAGTTCTACAAGATCCACTACCTGGACACCACCACCCTCATCGAGCCTGCGCCCAGGTGAGTGCCACCCTCCCTCCGCCCCACCCACTGCCATCTTTGCTCGAGGTGGCGCAAGGAGGGAGGGTGTCTTGGTCCAACCTAGTAGCTCCAGGATCTTAACATTGGATATAGAGCCACGCTATGTAGACTAAGGAAACGTTTGGTTATGGCCCTTGTTTGAAGCTCTTTCTAATAGTCGTCCTTAGCCCTCTGGATCTCAGTGACTGTTACGGCTTGCTTTCAGTCAGATCGTGCATGGGGCCTGTCCGTACAGTGCATGTACACATAATTAAAGTTACCGTGTACGTCTCTACCACTGGCTGTAATTGCCTCGCAAGAGGGTGTGGTCATGCTTTGTGTCAACCTTTTCTTCTGGTATTGTCCTTCTGTTCCTGGGATGGTTGAGAAGCTGGTTCACAAGTCTCCTCAGTGATTGAAGTATAGCTGCTGAGCTTAAGTTGCTGTGTACCCCTGCATCCACACTGATTACAACAGAACAGGCCTTTAAGTGATTAGACTGCTTCTCCATGTTAAGACAGCTTTAATACATTCTAGGACAGCATTTTCCAAACTTCCAGAGTGGCATTTCCACCCCCAAAAAAATGTAAAACATTTTTTTGTCACAGTTTGGTTATGGAAGTGTTTATCTGTATCTGCATACAGTACACTGAGAAATGCTATTCTAGGAGGATGGGAAAATGTGACTTGGCTATGAGCTCATTCTTTGTCCTGTTCCCAGCGTGGGACATACCTGCAACTCGTATCAGTAAAATGCTTATCAAGAACTCTAAAACTAAGGAATGTGTTCTAATTAAGAAAGCCTTTCCCAGTGTCTTATTTCAAAGCTTTTGGGCTTCCTGGGTAGAATGAAGTGAGATAAAAGCTAGAAAAATAGTGACACATTAAAAAAGAAATTCAGATTGTTTTTCTTCTAAATTCTGCAGTTTAAAATCAAACTATGTTTTGCAGATTAGCAAGTTCTTAGTGGGGAAGAATAAGGTTTACAGGCACAATTTAACCTTGGCATAGGCCAGTTCTTAATGACAGTCAGCATCTTGTCAAAGGTTGACAATAGCTTGTGGTCAAGTGGTCAAAAAAAGTCTTTCTGTAAAGCTGTCAGGTGATGGGAGGGATGTGATAGAAAGCACTATCTTCAAGAACTCATTATAGTTGCTGAGAAGTCTTCTGTGTAATGATTGTGATGTGGCTAGAGAGGTAGGTGAAAAAAAATCACCATTGCAGGAACACTTAAATGGAGGTGCCCAGTGCTATGTGCATGCTTAAACTTGTGAACAGTTGGGAGGGAAAAAAAGTCTATGCTGAAGCAATCTTTATCCAGGTTAAGAAGAACAAAGATAAGCATAATGTTGTGCCTTTCTTGGTATAGAAACTTAATCATTTATGGTAATGACTGACAGATTTTTCAAAACACTTGAAAACTTAGCTGATTCCACTTGCTTACTTAGGAATTTTGCATGAAACGTTTTACTGTACCACTTTATTTTCAAGGTTTTGATTGCATATTGTTCTCTCAGTGTACAGAGACAGATGGGACCTAGCCTACCATGAAATGACAAGCTTTTTTTATAAAGCAACAAATGGGATCAGCTAGGTGTTTTTCCTTAGCATGATTTTTATTCAAAGCTCTTTTTTAAAAAATCAATGATGTGGTTGATGGTTTGAAATTTTGTTTAAAGGAGACTTACTGCTGCAAGAGGGAGGATGAGAGGAGGCACTTCTGGATATTTTTTCCTTAAATTTTAGTTAATGAACTAGATTTAGAATAGGGGTGGACAGGTATGTGCTTCAGGACTGTTACTACCAATTTTGTTTCCCTGGCATTTTGAGGGGAACATCACACACAGGTTCTTGAGCTTCTGAAGGCTGTTGATTATTTTAATTTCATAAAGTACAGTATAAAAAGGTGGTTTTTGTGGTAGCATTAAGTAATTTGTGTATCTAGCCATACACTATTTTTAGCCCTTGGAGATGACACTTTAAACTCATAAAACAGTTGAAAACTGACTGTTTTAACCTTTCTTTTCGTTTTGTGTCAATACTGAGCTCCGACCATCATTGCAGATGTTCCTGAGCTCTTGCTTGTGCAGAGTGGGTGCTCTCTAAAGGGTCCCCCTCTCCCCAGGTTTTAGATGCCGCAGGGTGTCTTGAAGATGTGCATATCTTTCAGTTTAGGGCTTCTGGCATACCTTACAAAAATCACGGGGATTTGACTTCCATCTTAATTTGCAAGTAGCGAAAGAGAACTGAAGTAGGCTAATGACATGCATTCTTGCTATCATAGCTCAGATAATAAGTGTGTGCTATGGCCTATATATGTTAAGATCTGTGACAGCTGCTTTGAATAAAATGTATAAAGTTTATGGTGAAAATAGTCTCATTTGATGAACAGTCTTACATGTTGTCACAGACAATGCTGTGACTGTATTGGACAGATGATGGGCAAAGTAATAAATAATGATGTGAATAAATTAAAGGTAATATTATGATTAATAAGGCAAAAGGATGTTTCTAGATGGTTTGCTTTTTCATTTCTTACTCCATTCTTACCAGTGGATGTATTTCATGTTGTCTTCTATGAAGATGTCACCTTTAGGTTATTAGGTATTTAAATATGCAGTAAGTACTTTAAGGCTAATACTTGTCTGTTATGTTGTAACAACCCCTTGAGAGTTGAAGTTGCAAAAAGAGGGGAAAAGTGTTGTCTCCTAAAACCACAGGATCTGCCTATCTCTTTTCTTAACAAAAGGAGGTTCTGTATAAATGTGACTGGCTGTCCCCAAAATTCTGCATGTTAGTGGCATTTAGTTAGAAAGATGCTGTACTAGTAATCAGAAATACAACATTGGATTTCTAGCTTTTAGTTAGATAACTGTAAGTTTTTATCATACCCTCGTCTTTTTTTTCCACCTTTTTCCATTATGCTCCCTCAAGTCTGGCATTTAGAATTACTGAATTCTTTAGAAGTGGGTGCTGAAGTTCATGTTGATATGATGAACTAAAGAGGATTATTTAGCTCTCTGAGAGCCCTTCCACCCTCAATCACCCAAATAATTTTAATTTATGCATCACGACTCTCATAACTTAAGCTATATAATTAATTCTATTTTATCCTGAGATCCTTGCAAGAATCCACAACAAGTGGATGAAGATTTTGCATTATTTCCCCCAGTTTTCTGCATCCATGACAGATTTTTACTGAATTTCTGTTTTGTTTTTTTATTGCGTTTATTTGGTTTGATTTGGGTATTTAGGTAATTGCTTGAGAGTATGAGTTACTTGCTAAATGCCTCACAGTGCTACCAAGCTAATACTTTTGTAACAAAAGTAATTCTCCTCTAATTGGAGTTCCTACTGTAAAACTGGTACTTAGCTTTGTTACTGGAAATAGAAAACAATAGCTATTGATTATACTAAATCTTTTCTAAACTTAGGTATCCGAGTCCGCCAATGGGATCTGGATCTGCCCCTGCTATGTCCACTGCAGAAGAAAATGTGGAGTATGTTCGGACTCTCTATGACTTTCCTGGCAACGATGCTGAGGATCTTCCATTTAAAAAGGGCGAGATACTGCTAATTGTAGAGAAGCCTGAAGAACAGTGGTGGAGTGCCAGAAACAAGGATGGTCGGATTGGGATGATTCCTGTTCCTTATGTAGAAAAGCTAGTCAGATCTACTCATGGGAAGCATGGAAACAGGAATTCCAACAGTTACGGTATTCCAGAACCTGCCCATGCCTATGCTCAGCCTCAAACCGCAAGTCCCCTTCCCTCAGTATCCAGTACACCTGGAGCAGTCATCAATCCTCTGCCATCAACACAGAATGGACCAGTCTATGCCAAAGCTATCCAAAAGAGAGTACCCTGTGCTTACGACAAGACTGCACTGGCATTAGAGGTAAGCTTTTCCTCTCAAGTCTTACGGTTTTTAATTGTTTCATAAAATAAGAAACTAAAATTTGCTAGTGGCGGAGTTGGTGTGGATGACTTCATGTGGAGTCTGCTTATCTATGTCAAAGGACTGTGAAGAAGTTAGGTTACATTCTGAAGAAAGATCTACAAAAATTGCTTCATCTATACCACTTCCTTTAAGTGACCAAGTTACTTCAGGACCTGTATTTACCTTCTCTTCTTGCCTGTTCAACATGGCAAATATGTTACCAGGGTACGCATCCTGGTCTGGAAAGAAGTGCTAGCAAGAGGGTGACTTTGCTTCTCCTCTTAATCTTGGGGAAAGAAAGAATTTTCATTAATCATGGCAGTATTCCAGGTTGAGAACTGGCAGTAGCATCCTTCAGAGAAAGGCAAGGATTGCTGATAAATGTAGGCTTTCTGATCCTCAGCTGTAGTGTGAGATACATTTGAGTATCTGGTCAGAAATATATCAGTACTCTAGTCCCTTTTACTTTAGTTTTTAGAAGTGCAATTTGAGAAATCTTAAGACTTAAATTGGGGGCAAGGAGTTAAATGAAAGGCTGTTGTGTAGCCCCTAAAGTTGTGTTAAACCTTTAATAAGTTTCTGCGCCTGCCAAAGCATTTTTTTTTTTATTTTTATTAGCGATGTCTTTAGTACTTTAGAGCTTTATTCTGTAAATGGTGAAGAATTCATGTTACAATTGTAGTTCACCTAGCATAAATGACGGGTTGGATGAAGTGTTTAAAGCTATATCCAGAACACTCAGACTGTTACTTTTACATTTACGCTGAAGACTCGTTAACCTATAGTTCAAAAATGTCTCACCTGGAAAAAGTGCTAGTCTCAAAGATGAAATTTGAGGGTGCTGCAATACTTCAAGGAGCAAATGCAAGGAAACAAGCAAGGGAAGCAACAGGATTGTAGCAAGTAAAAGAACAGTAGTTTTAAAAATACTTTTGAAATTTTTCCTGTTGCCTTTGCTCAATTACTTTTCAAGTTAAAGCTGTTACCTATTGCTGATGCTTTTGACTGAAATTTGAAAGGTTTTATTTGTGACTTTGTTATTCATAATAGTTGCCCTAAGTGTTTTTCCTCCTGTATTTGTAAAACCTCTACAGGTGCTTACTCTCACAGGGGTAAAAGTTAAATATATATCACTGGATTTTCCTTGAGTCTTATGAAAACTAGTGGCTTGTTATTTGTGATCAGTGTGTGAAAATTATCATAGAGCAAAGTGTAAATTCACTGCCAACTGCACTGTACAGAAGACTCCTACCAAAACTACTCATGCTTCTGAAAACAAAGCAAGGCAAGCAATTGATTTTGTTATGTTATCAATGTGTCATGGAATTACTTCAGAGAACTTGCTTTGCTGCAGGGTAGCAGAACCACTTGGAAGGATTGCCCTCACAAACAGATTTTTCTGACTTTCTCTCTTTAGTGACCTAGCTAATTCCGTCATTTCAGCTAATCTAGTGTGCCTGTAGGATTCATGCTGTGACCAACATGTAGGTTTGAATTGTTTTGAACATTCAAATTGCAGAAGTTTTGTTTGAGAGACTCTTTCCTTCCCCTGAGTTCTAATCGCTTATTGCCTTCATGTCTTTGGGTCTTCCACCACCGGCATATTTTGTCTTCCTATGTAGTCTCTTTTCTTTGCAAATACACCTGAGCCACCATGTGGCTTCTCAAGAAGCTTTAGAAGCAGAATTCTGGGAACTGATCTACATTTTCATTAAAATCAGCTTCTCCATAACTATCTGTGCACAGGGAACTTTAGCAACCTCATTATAGCAATGTATTTTTTGTCACATACACTACTCAAAGGAAAAAAAAAAAGGCTTTTTTTTTCATGATCTTCCTTTAGATTGCCTAACGCATGCTGGGCCCTGATAATGTATTTAATCCCAACCTTGTCAGGGCTCTGCATGTCACTAAATAACGTGGACCATTTGAAGCTTCTGTTTTTGTAAGAGCAAGTGGTAGAGAAAGAACAGGTTATGGAAATATTTTGGGGAAGAAAGTTAATGGTGTTCTTTCAGAATAATATTTGACAGTACTCCACTTTAGGTATATTCTAAATCACAGTTCAACTTAAACAGGTAGAAAACCTTGTTAATATAATTATATAGTGTCTGATGGTATAATCTCATTTAAATTGATATAACATTACGAGAGCAAAATATCTGTTTGCTGAGTCTAGCTTTGTGTGGTCAGCACACAGTGCTTAAAGGGAAGAGAACACCATCTGGAGTAAATAAAGCTATTGCGTAGTAATCTGCTTGACTTCCTTTTAAGTGGAGGGATGTCATTCTCCTGGGTTCAGCTTGAAATGGGACAAGCTCTTTGCTTGCAGGTCCAGTTTTTCTGTGTCATGCTACTGTTTACATAAGCTGTCAGAATTTTTCTTTAAGAAAAGATAAAGATTCATAGCCTGTTACAGATAAGTTTGTTTTCTAAGCAAGGTATAACTATTTTTTAAAATTTGCTCACATGAAAAAATGTAATTGCTAAAACAAATGAATATTCTACAAAATCTACTTGGTTGGATAACGATGGATTGTTTAACTTTTAAATAGTATTTGAAATGTGACAGTTTAAGGGCAACTACAATGTTGTTCCTGTAAGGATACTAGTTAATATGGCATTTATTCCATTTGGACCTTGCTGGGTTAAAACTATTTAGCATTCATTCTGATATTACTGAAGTGACAAACATCTAAATGTTGACTTGGTCCAACTGCATTATATGCTTTACGTTTATGCTCTAAAATAAACAATTAATTAGTAATCTGCTTAGAAGCTAAAATAAAAGTTTTAACTATAGCTACTATCTCAGAGCATACAGCTAGTATACATGTATTTTTGGGCATCTCCCTGCACTAGTGAACAATTAGTAAAGCGTACGATAAATGATACATATTTCTGAGATTTACATACACTGTTGTCAGTTCAGTTAGTTACTTTGGCAGTAGAGACTTAATGTTTTTAATTAAATGATTGAAGCCTGCAGTTCTCTCACTTACATTACAACTAACTTTGCTACTAATACGTGTAGTATTTTCATGGGTATTGCATTTAAAACAAAGCAAAACAAACAAAAACTAACAACCAAACCACACGAAATAAAACCCCCAAAAAAACAACAACCCAGATCTGTTTCTTGTGTGCTTTTAGCCAAGAAGCATTTCCTTCCTTTCTGGTGCTCTAGAGGAAGGAATATGAAGGACAGGGATACGGTGTCGTGTATTTACTGGGACTACAGTGCAGGGTTGTTTACTGCTGTTCTTCAATCCTGCTTTTCTTTGGAAGATCTAGGAGGGCAGTTCTGCGTTCAAAGGTTATACAGGATAGAACTTTAAGCAGGTGATGAACGTCGTAAGAGCAGAGGTTCTTTGGCACTGTTACTATGAGAAAGAGCAGCAAAGTCTACCTTAAAATTTTTCAGCATTTAATAACCTGTAGTTTTATAGCCAGCAATAATATGCTAACGAAGCCTTGTTTTAAGCTGCTGTGCTCTAACCACCCTGTGACACGTAGGCAGTGCCCAGTAGGGTAAGTCCTGGTATGTTTTACTTTAAAGTAGCTTATCTCTTCTACACAACAAAGTTCCTTATGTCCAGCATAGGCAGTAGATAAACTAATAGTTATTAATTTCCTTAAAAATTAGCAAACTGTTTGAAGGTCGGTTCGGGACACGAACAACAAATTTTAAATTCAATTAAAAAATGGAATGAAATGGCATAAGGAACCAAAAAATGGGACCAGCAACAGCCACTAGACTGCTATGTGTTCAGAAATGGTCCTTTAATATCTTGCAAACACTGTAAAAAGCATCATAGACCATAGGCAGTAATAGTCCTAGAGTTCATCTCCAGACTTAACATGACACTATTATGGACTCTGAAGATTTTATTATTATTATTTTAAAATTTTTTTTTAAACAAAAGCTTCACTATATAGCAAATTTTTTATACTAATGATATCTTCTTCTACCTCTGTGCCATCCTTATAGGATTAAGTAGTTTATCTGTTCATGAGAAATCAGACCTATCCATGCATGTTTGCTAGTACAGAGTTAACCTGTCACTGAAATGTTTTGAAGTAAATAGCCATTCACCATAATTGTGTAACTGACAGTATTTCTCTTGAGCTTATTACAATTAGGTTACAGTTAACTTTTTTCCTCTTCAACGGAAAGTTGAGACAAGTAGGCCAAAATGTGCTAGTAATAGAACTTTCTTAATTAGGAAATTAGGCTACTTCTTTCACTAGACAGCAAGCATTGTGCTTTTCTTAAGCCAAGGAAACTTAGTATTGCTGTGTTAAGCATTAAAATGCATCAAAGCCACAAGATCTAGATTTTAAGCAAAATATTGAGCCTGTATTTGTGAAGTGTTGATCAGGGAGCTTTAGGTCTGATGACTATTGAATTGAAAGTGAGACTGGCAGCATTCTTGTCAGTGCTGATATGCATCAACTTTTCAGTATGCTACCTTGGACAATACAATTAACAATTACTTCAGAGATTTTTGTGTGCAATCGTAATCTTTGTAATTTCCTTTTCCGGTCAAAGTTATTGATGGCTCCCATCATGATAGTGCTGAGTGCCTCACAATTTAATACACATC
Organism: Gallinago undulata; assembly: GCA_026546715.1. Classification (NCBI taxonomy): domain Eukaryota; kingdom Metazoa; phylum Chordata; class Aves; order Charadriiformes; family Scolopacidae; genus Gallinago; species Gallinago undulata. The sequence continues at coordinate 22,203,236 of JAOTQQ010000005.1, forward strand.
CACCCTCCGAACTGTGTTGCAAAGTTTGTTTTCAGATGAAACTGAAAGTGACATGGATCACCTAGAGGAGATCCTGTGCTAAAGCCAGAGTCAGTGTGGTTCAAGAACTCTGTGGGAGTTTTGAGCTGTACATTCTGTACAATCAGGACAGCATGCTCAATCAGATGGACACAGGCTACCATCATTTAATGAAAACTAGCACTTTATCTGTAGTGCTGCCACCCCAACTCTGGCAATTGTCCTAGCTGTATTTGAAATACAAACTTCTATTGTTCTACTCTGTTCCTAGATGAGGCTAGATTAATTGCATCTCGGATTTCGACGTTCTTTGCTGCCCTTTGACGTGACATGCTTTCATGTCTCAAGAACAGTTAAGATCTTTCCTCTGAACTACTTGATTCTCTAGTTTGGTCATCTGGAAATGTGGACATTTGGAAATCTGTTGCCCATTATTCTGGGCAATAACATCAGAAACTAAGGATAATTAACCTGTTGGTTTCTTGAATCTTCCAATACCTAAAGGACCAGCTACTACAGCGCCACTTTGTCCTGTGTGCAGTGCAGCTGAACTCAGCCTCTTTGGTGTAGCTCAGCTCTATAGTTTTTGGGGACAATGGGATGTCAGGTAATTTCTTACAGTTGAGCCTTGTTTATTCTTCTCCAGAACAGGCAGCTCATCTGAACAGTTGTTTCATTTTTG
>JAOTQQ010000005.1:22204035-22322876 GCA_026546715.1 Gallinago undulata
AGGTAATTTCTTACAGTTGAGCCTTGTTTATTCTTCTCCAGAACAGGCAGCTCATCTGAACAGTTGTTTCATTTTTGGTACTAATGCTAGTGTTACCAAAGAAGATGAGTTGTGATGCTAATTAGGATAATGACTGAGATTCAACACCCCATAAATTCCAGAGCACATTACATTTTCAACGGCTATTGACCCAGTGGGCTAAAATGATAATTTAGAGGTTTGATGCATTTTTATCTCTTTAAATTTATATTACAGGACTCTATCAACCATAGAACTATTAATATAAGCTTATTGGAATATCTCTAAAACATGTTGAATTGGTTGACTGTGTGACTAAAATGGCATGCAGGAAACCTTTGCAGTGTATGAATCGGCTTCAAATGGAAGACAGGTATGGAAGAGTCTAGAGTGAATGAAGTAATTCTTCTGACTGGCATGTTCCACAGCTTGTGTTTCCCCAGGGCTTTGAATTCATGCTGTAACAGGGACATAATGAAAGGATGCTATCTAAAATACACTTTGATTTTTATCATTTGGGTGGAACCAAATGGCTGCATTTCAGAAGTATTACTCACTTCAGCAGTTGATGCTTCCATCCAGCGATGCTGGCATGCTTTACAAGGGAATTACGTTATGCGAGAGATGCCGAGACTAAGGAAGCATCATCCTAATTTACAGATAAGGGCCGTGAGCTGTCCAGAGTCACACAGGAAGTTTGTGGCAGAGATGAGAATAGAACCAGGTCTCCTGACTCTGTCCTATGCCTAATCATAAGACAGTCCTTCTTCTGGCTGGCTTAAAACTTTGTCTAAAAAAAACTGTGTTAAATAATTTTAGTGGGAGATCACACCTCAGCTGACCACATCACAGATGCTTTTACCAAATGCTGCTTTTAGTACTTTGAGGAAAAATACATAGAGGGACTTCTTGACCAGATTCTTCCAGACACTGTCAAAATGGAGGCCTTTAACATAAGATCCATGAATTATTCTATCATGACATCAAAAATCTTCTCCAAAAATCTTGTTTCAACATACTGTTTCATTTAGTCTTGTCAGGGGAACTACTTTTTTTTTTTTTAATAATCTAGCACAAAAATAGAAACTTTCCTTAAAAAAAAAAAACACTGAAGAAAAATACAGTTATTGCAATTCAGTTTACTATCCTAGTGGTTCTTGGCATGTGAGAGAGTATTTTTTGAGTAGCTTTTAGCAGCTAGCACTCTTGAATGGCAGATACTGACTTGTCACAATTTTGCCCATCCAGCAGCCTAAAAAACACTTTCCATTGTTGATCTAGGTGGAAGTTTGTTGCAATGCAATAGACTTACATTGTAAATAATTTTTTTCCACTCTGCTAAAGCAAGACTTCCAAACCTATTCATACGGTAGAGATCATTTGGAGTCAAATTGAAGGATATCTTTTTCTAGAGCATCAAAGTGAATAATGGATTGATCTCTACTGCATGTGAGCAAAACTAAATTGTCAGACTCTCAGAAAATGCAAGTCTATGGTTTTGATCCAGTGTAGTACAGATAGTGATTTTTTTTTTCCATGACTAAGAGTAAAGTGTTTGAGAGTGGATTGGGTTTAGGGTGTGGTGCAAATGCAGTTTCTCGTTAAGTTTTAACTGTTGGTGACATTGGTTGTGTCTTCTTGAATTTGGGTCTAAAACGGAACTTGGATCCATCTTCAAGGGCTATTTAAATCTAGCAATGTAACTCTGAGTATTTATAGATATTATCAGCCTTTTCCTAAAGAGACATTTGTTAGGTTCCTCTTTAGGTCATCTTGTTACTATTTAAAGCTTTCTCTCTAGCCTTTCTCTTCAGTGAAAAGTCTGGCAAACTGCTTCTTAGCAAATAAGCAACTAAAGTGTGCTACAGTAGTCTGTGAAGAGATGAAAACCAGTCAAATTAATGCTTTATGTATGTGCTAACTATCACGGGCAGTGTATACTACTTAATGGTATATGCTGGCTTCCTGTTTGCATTTAGGAACAGCACAAGTTAAGATGTCCATTTAAGAAGGTAATATAGTCTCAGTTACATCCCAAGAGCTTATGGGAGATCAGAGGGTCTTGTCCTCTCTCAAAAGCACAAGATTACAATTGGTCAAAGTGTGACAGCCTCGAATTTGAGGTGGAGGAAGCAACACATTTTGCTTAAATACCTCATTTCATTCTAATGTGCAACATAAAACTTAAATCTCTAAAACAAATTTAAAAGTTTGAGAGAGATAACACTGAGTGACCGCCAATGAGTTTATTATAGTATCTTGAACATCACTTAAGGATTCTTGCTTCTGAGTGATCTTCAAAAAATATCTATTGGAGCAATGGTAACTGGTTTAAACAGGCTTCAGATCATCTAGTGACACGCCTGCTATTTTATAAACTCAGCGTTTCTTTCTTTAAAGGAAAACTATAGAGGTCTTACCTGAAAAGTTTTAATCTAAGGCCCTTGGCCAAGGTTCTTAAACTACCTGCATCAGTTCTAAATTTTAATACTATTTAAATAATACACAGTATGTGTAACAGTTTGTCTATCAGGTGCAAAATCTACTTTTTCCTTAAATAAGATCAAAGCTAGTTGCCTTTGGATTTCACAGCAGTGGCTTGATCAGTTGAGACTAAACTACAAAGAGCTTGGGACCTAGTTCAGGGAAGAAACTTACTGTTTGCCATTGGTCATAGGCTGGTTCTGCTTTTTGTGAAATTAGTTATTAGCTGCTAATGTCAGTTTTCTAATATTTACTATAGTTACCACATAGAGTAAATGAAATAAACAGGAAGGGAGGTGTGAAGTTAGAGAGCTGCTGTAACAGACCACACGTTCAGCTACTCTGAAAAATTTAAGGGAGAAATGACTATTTAATTAGTCTTAAAAGCTACTTGTCACATTGGGTATTTTGCTAATTCTAATTAAATACAGGTATTGAACGATGATAAGAGTATAACTTATCAACCCAAATGATGATGTTTCTTGCTTGATCATAGTTTAGCTCTTCTCATTTTTCACCACCAAATAGGAAGAGACTCAGTTATGGTAGGAAAGGCCCGACATGTCATCATTCCTGTTTGAAATTCTTTGGCAGGAAGCAGAGGTGAAAACAACAAATAAAGCTAAAATCTGCACATCTAATGCTTTAAAAAAACCCAAAAGTTTGCTTTTGCCTGCTTGAGAAGCATACCATTACTTCAGAAACTACAGAAGCTTCTTACACTGTGATAGTCAGAACTAGAACTTCAAGTAATGCTTTCTTTGCCATAGGAATCTCTGAAAAACTTCCTTCCTTTGAAGTAAGCCAGCTGATGCTAAGAGCAGTGTGAGTGCTGTGCTCTTTTGAATGGATGTTGCACCTCATTACTGACGGTAGCTTTAGTGGTGTTAATTTAAGCGAAATAAATTGTTGCATTAAGTTGTAAGCTTTCTACAGGAAAAGGTGTAGTTCAGCAATTTGTCTCAATATGTAAATACACATTTAGTTAAGAGTCTGAAAGACTGCAAACAACATTATCGCGTTGAGCAGCAAAATGTTGGTATTTTAGTTAAGTAAAAGTAAGCTTTCTTTTCAATTGAACCTTATGCCAAGAACAGTGTGAGGCTTTTTTTCCCTATGATGGGCTTGTATTTGTTGTTCCTTTTCATTTGATTTGATTTGTATCATTAGTGAGATTCCCATGTGTGGTAACTTTTCTTTTTTTTTTTTTTTTGATTATGCAGGTTGGAGATATTGTGAAGGTTACAAGGATGAATATAAACGGTCAGTGGGAAGGAGAAGTCAACGGTCGAAAAGGGCTCTTCCCGTTCACACACGTCAAAATATTTGACCCTCAAAACCCAGACGAGAATGAATGATTCCCTCTGCCCACTTTACACTGCCGCTTTGTTTTCCTGGCTATCATTAGCATCGTTTGAGGTGGGATGGTGACTTAATGGCACATTGCTAGCATTGCCCAGTTTCCAGCTTGCTGCAGTTTGACGGTTCTTTTAATATACATTTGGAATACATACAACTGAAGTCACTGCCTGACCTTCGTACCATAGTTGCGTCATCCAGATTTTAGTTTCACTTTTAAAACTCTCTTGGGCCTTAAGCTGGAGAAGACTGAACCAGTTCATAGCAGAGAAGTGTGGGAAGAAAACCTTTCCTGTTGGGACTTCCATGGACTTTTTCTGGCTTGCTCAGTAGGAAGAGCCCTAATCTTAGATCAAACATGCAACTTGTGCATTACTGTCCAACAAAAAGCAACAACAAAAATGCAATTTTAGGACTGAAGACGACTTAGTTTTAAGAGAACCTGTCCTAAGGTAGTACATTTAAAATGATGGTCTCTTTAAAGGACAATAATTGAAGCTTATATATTCTAAGCAGTTGTATTAAAAGCTGCTCTTTTCTGTTAACTCTTAAGCTTGTTGTTGACCTTCCTGAAACAGTGTGTGTTAAATGCAAATAACCATTGAATGAGCTGCATTGAAGCCGAGACATTTATTTATAAGGAAACTTAGGAGGGGTTGATACTTGTAACCTGTTTTGACATACTTAATGCGTTTCTGTTGATTTTTGCAAGCACTAACTGTAGAAAGTGAGCTTTAAAGGGAAACACTTTGGCCTGGTCTATACACAGCTCTTCTGCAGTGTTGAAAGTGTAGATTTACTAGTATAGAAATGCTTGTCTCCAAGCTGTTACTTGGTAGACTGATAAAATTGCCATTGTGTGGAGAGGTAGGAGAGAAGTGGGACAGAAGAACTCGATAAATACTCATAAAATCCTCTTATTTAAACACTCACCCTTTATACCCATTTCTCTGCAGACTCCCTTATCTCTCCAAAGTTTCCTAGCTACGCCAGCCCCAGCTCATTCAAAGCTCCGTTTCAAACACAGTACCTTTTTTCTAGGGTGCCTCCATGTTGCTGTGCTTCTTTTCCAGAGCTGCTTTCGCCTTCTTTTTATTCCTCCCTCTTTTTCCTTGCTTGCATTCTAAGTCCTTTGCATGCCGCCATCTTTTTTCACCCTTCCAAATGAGTTGGCTCTGGTTTATGTATGTCCCAGATCCCTCCCCCTCCCAGCATCCTTGAAAAAATGGTTAATTGGGGTCAGCTGCCTGGGTTCCCCATGTGATAAATTAATGCTCAGGCTGGAGGAGGCCACAAAGGTGTCTATTATCAGTATAGCTTCTTTCCCTTTTTCTGTACGTAAGCTATACTGCTGTAATTGTACTTACGGTAGGGAACTGTACGGCTGCAGCTAAATAAGTACAATTCATGCCACGCAGGTAAAGTCCTTAGCCTGTGTACAGGATATGAAAGCTTAGGTGCAGCAGTATCCTATGCTGCCTTCTTTAAATGTATTTTGTAGGTGAACTGGAATGCTTTTTCAAAAATAATGGAACACTGAATTAACAGAACACACATCTGCAAAGACTGCAACTACAAACCCTCCCGTTTCGGACAGCCTGGTTGAAGAAAAATGCCTGTTGTGGGAGCTGACAGGGAAACAGCAGCCCCCATTTTTCAGCTTTTGAAGGCTGTCCATTGTAGCAAACCGAGAAACTTCAGACACCTGAGAATCTCACCAGTTCTTATAAATGTCAAATTATATAAAAGTTGTTGTCTTAAGTTCCAGCATGTTTTCTTGTTGATTTGTGTCGCTTGATCCTAATAAAAGCACGTTGTTCTTAGCTCATGTGAAAGTGCCGTGAGATCCTTAATTGGAAGGCACTGAAGAAACGCAAAAATGGCATTTGCAACAAGACATGAAAAATGCCGGGGTTTTAAAGAAGTCTCTCCGTTCATCTATTAGCTATTTTCTGTAGTATTGATCAAGTGGCTGACAGTCTAGACGTTCTTGTAGAGCATTTTACTACCACATTAACTGTGAAGTAGAGTAGCATTGACTGAAGTGTTTGGTGCTGTAAGAGTAATTCTTGACAATAGGCATTGACATTTTGTCTTGCAAAGAAAAGCTATGCAGCTCTCTTAACTAAAGAAGGTCATGTTTTTCCTGTGCCCCAACTATACCTGTAAGTTTACTACATAGATTGTACTACTGAAAGTCATCTTTTGAATACAGAAACTGCACTAAACTCAGTCTGCTGCAGAGAAAGCTGATTTCAAACCTGACCTAGTTACAGGCAGCTCTTCAGAAGACTGATTGTAGAATTCTTCTTTTGCATGGTAAATAAATACTGTGAGATTTGAGATCTTGAGCACAGCTTTTGACCTTGATTTTCTTTTTTTTTTTCTTTTTTTACTGAAATAAACATCTTGACTCATCCCCTCATTGAATAAGGTATACGCTTTGAACACAAGCATCATTTTAGGTTTAATTATGTTCTGATACTGCAGGAAAGCAAACTATTTTACCTTCAAAACTATGCAAAATTTGTGTGTAGTGGCATCTGATGCAAAGACAAGAATTCTTAGATTTCTGTGAACCTGGTTTTGGGCCACGGATGAACAGTGTTTCTCTGAGTAGCAGTGGTGTGGTTCAGGTATGTGAAACGCGGTTTAAATGTAGCATACTGACCAGCCCGCGCCGATTGTACCCTTGCTTCAAAACGTGTCTTTGCTATTTTACTACAAGACAAGTATTTTCATATAAAGACTGCATTTGATCAGTTTGTGTTTCTCTTTGAAGGACTCTGGATTCTCAATCGCTTGTTGCTTGCTTACACGTGTGCTGTCTGTTGCTTTATGAAGCCTCTTAAATTGGAGCGATGACCTACGAGTGTCAGTGGTGTTGGGTGTGCCAGGTACACCGAATGTGAAGCGTGAGAGCCTACAAGTGATGGCTTCAATCTATGCACCATTAGGAGTTGTCCACGCCGTTGAAGTAGGAGCTGGTGTAATTACCTGGTGCCACAATAGTTAACTATCATGAAAGGCTTACTGTTCGACTTCCTCCCGCCGTGTACATGTGTATATATATACATTGAAGCCTCTGACCAGTCTGAAAGTTTAAATGAAAACTGTTTTAATCAGTGTCCATCACTGGATAAGCGCTAATTTAATTCATGATTGTTTACAAATTGGGAAAGAATAAACAAAAGGGAATATCCTGTTTGGGTTGGGGCTCTGAAGAGCCTGAGCATTATTTTTGTAAAGGGAAAAAACAGCATTCTTTGTGCCATTTCATGTGCCTGTAAAATAATTTTTTATATTGTATTAACATCCTGGGAACGAGTGGGCTGCCTTTGTTTTTTAGTCAAGTTTTCAAGCATTTTCCTCAATAACCTGCATTTGAAAGTGAGACCTGCCTAAAAGACTGCCTTTTGGGACCAGTGAAAGAATTCTTGTATAGTTGTCATTTTCTGTTTATTTGTGTTAAATGAAAGTGTGGGTTTTGGGACAAGGATACAATTATTGCAGTGGGAAAGGTGGCCTTGTATTTGAGACAGTCTTCACTGTGTAAACTTTAAAACACAATATGTAATTTAAAGACCATGATCTTCAGGCAATAATATTGAGTGTAAGCATTTAAAGTTTATTTTGGGGATCATAGCTCGTTTTATTTTTTGTGCTATAAGATTAACAGTATTAAATGAATTATATTCTTAGAATATATGGAGTGTTCTTTCTTAAGATTAGTGCCTTTTTAATTTCTTATTCCACTTATTTCATAGAACTGGTCCCAACATCAAGCCACTGATTTTTTTTTTTTTTCCCAGTGCCCTCTTTGTACAGCCTAAATAAAACTTGCCTCAACTTAACAGTATTATTTGTTGTCTTTAGTCTTAAAATCGTGACAATATTATTTAAGTCCTTACTCTGTCGTTATGATGCCCTGTTGTGTGGGTGAATGAGAGTGCCAACCGGAGTTTTCCAGCATCAAAGGAAGAAGCAAGCAGGAGGAAATGCTGTTGTGGGCCTGCGTGGTCCCCTCCTCGTGCCTCTGCTGCTGTGCTCTGCAGGCTCACCTGAAAAAAGACGTGTCTCTGGTTAAACAGGTTATCGCTGTCTCCTCCACCCTCACGCCCGACTCTTCAGTGCTCTTCCTGTCACACTATTTAACGCTGCTCTTTCACTGAGGCTTCTAAAGGTCTCTCTAGAAACCGTGACCTTCTTTTACGTGATACCCTTGACTGTGCTTGTAAGAAGGACTGGTTTATGCAGATGGTTTGAATTTTGCTTGTTACTGTTTAAGTAAATAAGGTGTAACCTGTGCCTGTTCTGGAGAGGGGGACGGCTGGCGTTCCAGCCACCTATGAAAGGTGTTGGCATAACAGTATCTACTTTTGCAGGTCAAGACCAGGAGGTTGTCTTTTGCCTTTTTACGGTCAATCCAGATCAAGAAGAGCACTAAGTACAGCTTAAGGGTTTTTCTTTTTTAATATTTGGGATCATTCAGTTAAATCATTAACGTGTTGAAACTTGAGATGATCTTATGTTGGAGAAAACCTGAAGAGGAACATCAGACACTCAACTGCTGCAAAGGAGAAGCTGAAAAAGCTCACGTCGTTTCCCTGGACTCTCTAGGTATGGTCACAGCCTGGTGTTTGTCTTCTCTGAGGTAGAGATTTCCATGTGATGTTAATAAACAGTCATAGCCAACTCTGCATAGTGTCTTATCATCAAATATTTGCATCCGGCAAGTTACTTTTCAAAGAAAAACAGTATTTCAGCTAGACAAGGAGGAAGAGGTGAGGTGCAGGCGGAAGGCTGGATAATCCTGCAAACTGTGTGTGCCTTTTGCTTTCTCGCAGAAGCTGGAAGTGCTCGCCCATTGCTGCAGCTGCTTCTCCTGATGTCTCCAGTAGCTCTTGCTTTTTTATTTATGCAGCAAAACCAAGTGTCCCCTGCTGTGCTGGCCAACTGCTTCCTCCAGACGGAGTGACCGGCACGGGGGCTGCAGCAGCAGCAGCACTGCTCCTGTCTGTGGTGAGACACGTACAACACAACACCGGTGCTGCACACCCCCTAAGGCAAGGGCGGGCCAACAGCTGTGATGGCGTGAGATGTTCTGGTGACATCCAGGCTTCTCTCACACAAAACCAGGCCTTCCCCAGTTTAAATCTGAACTGGTTTAGTTAGGCCAGTCCAACACCAGCCAGCATACGCCTTAATTTCTAGGTGCAAGCCAGCTGGGATGAGCTGGGCTCACCAGTTTGTCACCCACATTAAATTTAAAGGTTTTATTTCTAAACCAGTGCCCTAACAAACACCTCTTTGGATTCAAGCAGAGGGATCCCTGCCTGAGCTGCCTGAGCTTACACCAGTGGGAAATATGCCTAAATACACTCAAATAAAATGCTGCCACAGCAAAAGAACGTGTTTCCTTGTAATTTTTTACATAATTTACAATAGTGTGGGTTGTCCACGTAGGAAAGCTCCTCAGGTTCATATTCACCAGCAGGCACAGCTCACCTTGGAGCAGCTGGAGCAGCTTCCATCCCTTACACTGTCCCCTCTGCCTTTTTTTAAAGAGGGCAGATCAGCTGCTCCCGTAGCAGCTGTTGAACGACAAGTCACAGCTCACTGTGGTAAGGTCACCAGTTCCCATTTCAGATGACCTTACTACCCCGAGCTGCAAACTCGGTGACTCTGCAAACAGCTGAGCCCTCCTGCAGCAGGAGAAGGAACCATCACAGCTGGCCCAAAGAGAGCCTCCTGCTCCGAAATCTGAGCCCCAAGATCTTGCCTACAGCAAAAGTTGCTCCCATTACTGTAACTCGTGGACTGTTTTGTGCCCACCTTGAGTCAGGTTTATTCACGCACTGCCCCAGCACCCACCACTGGGTGACTCGGGCCCATCTCCACTCCACACTGTTCTCAGTGCAGTGATGGGGGCTCACCAGGGAACCCAGCAGCCCCTCGTGTGCGAGACACAGCCTCACCTGTGGAAGATGCCATCCACGCTGCACCTCAGCAGGCAAGGGGGAGTGAGAGGCGACAGGGAATTAACGCAGCGCTCTCCTCAGATAACCTTCCCAGCACCTGCTCGCTTCATTCCAGGCATTTTGTAACCAGAACCCTCCCTGCAGGAGTTACTGCTCTCACCCGCCGCTGGCGCACCAGACAATCGGGATCAGAGCTAAATCTGGGGTATCCGTAGGGAACCGGCTCCTGCTTTATGCGTCCTGGCTGGTCCAACAAGGGCAGCTGAAAGTCAGCGCTGAAAAATCCTCCACGTGTAGATCTTGCGTTTGGTTTAGAAATCAAGCACCAAAGCACAAGAGAAAGCGTGGATCCCGGGGACTGTTAAGGCCCCTCCCCTGTGCTGTGTTCCCCCGTCTGCGCTATCTAACGAATCCACTCAGAGCCTGGGGCAAGAAGAGCTCTCACTTGCTCCTCAGAGGGTGGTGGGGGCAGAAAGGCAGCGCTGGACACGCTGCTTTGCCTTCTCCCGGCTGCCCCTGCCCCCGAGATTCAGCTGCCTCGGGGGGAGCGGTGAGTCAGAGGGGAGGATGCTATTTTGAAAAGACAGAAGGGACTGACATAAGTGAACAACAGGAGCTGGTTTGAAACTCTTGGCACTCTGCTCCCGTTCAGCCCACCAGCACTCGGCAGCCAAGCCAGGCAACGACATCCCCAGGGATGCTCCTGACAGAAGAAATGACAAACCCAGCCACTATCCCTATTATTTAAAACATAAAAATCAAAGTTGCCCATTTTTCATTACTGCAAAGCAATGGCCCTGTGTATTTCCAGACTCTAATCTCATGGTTTTTTTAATGTATTTTATATTCCTTTACTAATTTGATCTGGATTATGAGGTAGTTCAGGGGGATCTCACTGGGAATTCCACACGCTGAACCCATTTCTATAATCTTGGACTGTCTCTTTTCACCCCTCTTCTTGTGACCAGGGATATCATTAATCCACTGACCTTGAAGAGAAACAGCTTTTCTCTTTCCAGGTATCGCAGCTGGTGATCTGGCTCCGATTCCGCAGCGACGGCCGACACAGGCAGCCCTGGGCTGGCTTCCTGCTGAGCGTCCAGCCTCACGCGCTGCAAGGCACAAAGGAGATGTCATTCATCAGATTTGGCTGCCTTAAGGTACAAAAGAGCCACATCCCTCAAAGACCGAATGCCTCCCGCTGCCCCCAACTACCTGGAATAGCTGTGGCTACTCAGCACCTTGGAGAACCAGATCTAAAATTAACAAAGATAATTTCTCTGCAAAAAATAGCACCTTGGCCCGGACTTGGGACACACTGAGGGGAGACTGAAACAGAAAGGCTAAAATTGGCTCCAGCCTGGGATTCTGCTGAATGAGCTCACACAGGTCTGACACACAGGTAGGGTATCAGCACTACGGGAAACCTCTGGACAAAACCATCCCAAACTGCAGGATGTGCCCCCGTAGCAATGGAAAGGTTATTTCCAGTACTCAGTAGCAGCTCCTGCCAGCATGGGGCTGAGTGACCCACTGTCACCATCACTAGTGACCATCTGATTGAGGCAGAGGTAGGTGATGGGGTAGAAATAGCTCTCCAACCTGGGCTTCTAGCAAGGGTTTGTGCTGTGCAGCAATGGTAGCCCACAGACCTCCACGATGGTGTTTGTGGTATCAATGCTGGCCTAAATTTAAATAGACAAAAATAAAGCCACGTGGCAGAGCAGCCCAGGAACAGAAAAGCGTGCACAGTCCTTGACAGGGCAGTAAAGATGTAGGACTTCCATCCGTCAGACGTGCAGGGCTCAGTCCTCCCTCGCTGCAGTGCCCTGATTTCAGCCGCACATTGCAGTCCCGCAGCCCAGCACAGCCTTGGAACAGCTCCAGAAAATGGAGGGGAGTGGAGGGAGGAGCCGATGGACCTGGAGAAGGACAGGCTGATTTGACACCCCTCCCTGCAGCCAATGGGCTCTGTAGTCATCACCCAAAATAGAGCCATAGTCTGTGCCTCCTCCAAGACACAGCCCCTGCTGGAAGCATGTCGGGGCATTGCTGGGGCAGCAATTTACAGCACGGGGAGCCACTTGGGGAGCTGCTGACACCGCACCCCATCTACCTGGCTCCTTTCCCTTTCCCCCACCATTCAAGCTGCCTGTTGGTGCTTGCTGTAGCCTGGGAACCCGACACAGGGCTCGACCCAGCAAGGAATGTAGGCAGGGTTTGGGCAGAAAGGAGAAAAGGTCCTACATTAACCTTGGGGTTCAAGTCAGAAAGCCACCACACGTGGCTGTCATCAAATGCCCAAGACGCCCTGACACACGGGGTCCCTCCCAGTCCAGCCCCAGCCTGGCAGAGGCCGAGCAGCTCCAAGGCAGCCCCTGCAGCAGCCTCATCTCTCTGGGACCAGCCACGCTGCCCCAGTGCAGGCACGTCCTCCCACGGAGAGCAGCTCCTCCTCGGGTAACCACCTCCTTCCTCCTTCACTTGTTTTGCTACCAGGGTCCCTCCCGCAACGTGAGCTGCTTCAGCCCCAGCTTGTCCTTGACTCAGCCTCTATCGGCACCCGAGCAAGATGGGTCACGCCAACCCCCTGCTCCAGACATGCCGTGACAGCGCGGGAGCTTCGTCCCTCCTGCACTTCAACCACAGAACAGCAACGTGGCCGGGTTCCTGGGTCTCCCCATATTTTTTCCAGGCCTCAAAACCTTTGCAGGAAACCCCCCCGCAGGCTGCCCCAGCTCTGCCCCTGCTGTCCCCTGGCAGGTCACACGCAGGCACTGGGTGGCACTGTGCCCCTGCCTGTGCAACCACCCGGCTCCATCCTCCTCCTCTCTGCTGGGGGTGCCCGGGAGGAACCCCCCAGCTGGGGCATGGGGCCAAGGCTCTCCTCCCCGAAGTGCACCCAGGTGTGGCAGCCACCCCACCTCAGCCACGGTGGAAGCCGACAGATGCCCGGGGACCCCGGGAATCCCCAGTTTGGACCCCCAGGGCCCAAATGCAGGCTCCCGCTGGCTCCCTACCAGGCTTTCTTTCCCCACCGTGGTTATATTTTCATTACCATGGTAAAAGGAGATCAACTGCACCTTTACAATATCCCCCTCCATAAAACTAATAGGCCAGGCAATTGGGACGGCCCTGTGAAGTACTTTATAGTCTGGACTCGAGGAGTTTGTGCCGCAGCTCACAGGCTGTCCCGACCCCAAATCCCAGGAAACGTGGTGTTATTTCTCCCCACCGTCCCCCCTTTTTGGGCTGGGAGACAGGTGAGGATGAGTGTGGCACCCTGTTGCCTGCCTGCCTTCACTTGTCTCCCAGAGCCTCACTCGGCTCCAGCAGCACAAGGCTGCTTGGAGCATCCATAGGGATGACGCTTTCTTCTTTCCAGGGCACCGTGACACAGCTCTGCCCTGATTCAAGGAGCTTTGACACCATCAGGGTGAGTGAAGGGCCAAGACACCAGGCCAGGGCAGAGGCCTGGGAGGTTTCTTTGTAAACACTTTGCCATTTGCTTCATTTGCAGTTGAAAGCCAGAGGTCAGGCTCACCCTCGGAGGAGGAGGGCCCTTCTTGACATGATGATGGCAAAACCCCACTCAGCTCTGTACAAGTCCCTTCCCTCCACTGACACCCCCTGTTTGTTTGGAAAGCTGGAGGTGACACATTTGGTGTAACCCAGAGCCCCATTTCAGAGGGTACCTGGTGTGGTTTGAGGGACGGGACTGGTTTTGCTTCACACATTGCTGGGACCAGATCTCAGTGGCGCGGGTCCAAACATTTCAGGTCAGCCTGAAACTGGTCCCAGCTCCAGCAGTGGCCTTGGGGAAAGCGATAACCAAACAGAGAGGTGGCTGCCCACCTTCCTTCCTCCTGATGTGTAAAAGCAGCCTGAGAAAAGCTTCCCTTAATCGTTCCCCCTACATTAGGCCTTCCAGGGAAATATAGTACAAATGCAACATCAGTGGCACCAAGGGAACGGATCCTGAACAACTCGGAAGGGAATTAATTACTTTGTTGGAATCCTTCTCTCTTTAGTTGCCACCTATAGCTCCAAGCTTTGACAAACAGTTGGGAAAAGGGCTCTCTGCTGAAAATCAATGCTCTTTAGAGGTAAGAGCTAAAGATCCTCCAAGGAGTATACTGTTGGGAAATAAAGTGGAGGTGACTGCTCCTCTACCATTAGGGTAGAAGACAAACGGAAGATGGCAAAGCAAAAGGTTTCCAGGGCTCCATAAAAGTCAGAAGGGAGACAAAGAGCCCATTTCTCCCCTCTGTGGTTTACTGTCTTTAATCTCTTAGTGTCCCCACCTACCCCGCGGGACAGAGTCACGTTTAGACGTGCTGAAAAGCTTAACTAGCGTTTGCAAAAATGATTCAAGATCCCCAGATACCGACTGCCAGAGACGCGCAAAGCGTTACTGCTGGTCCCTTCAGAGGACAATCTGTTCCTCAGGGCTGGAGCTGCCGGCAGACAGGCTCTCTGCTCCCGGCCGGCCAGCTAACAGGAGTGTGCTAGGCAGAGGGGGCAACACCAGAACCCCCCCAGCCCCTTACAAACCGTTTCCTCCTTAGATTAAATTAATATTAGACTGAATTCACTCCAGAGAATTTTGTAAAACAACTCCCAGTCCCACTGTAGCCGCCCTGAGCGCCGCAGCGCTGGGAACCTGCAGCAGAGCTGGTCTCTGTCCATGGTGAGATGTGGTCCTGCCAGCACTTCTGCTGTTTCCACCACCATTTTAGCATTGCAATGGGGTAGGAGGGTTAGAACACAACGCTGAGTGACCACCATGGGCAGCACTTTGGGACTAAAATTTCCTTAACTACCTGGTTTTGAAGTTGGGACTCACTTCGTTCAGACTCCACGTCAGAGCTCCATGCTGCCCTGTGGCAGACAGAGGAGAGCACTGCTCCAACTCCATAACCAAAAGTCTCCTCCTGATAGAAGGACAAGATTTCTTTGCAAGACACAACATGAGCTGCCCTCCCCACCTTCTCCACTGTCTGTTGACATTTGTATTTCAAACTAATTGCCACTACATCATCTGATCCTGCCCAGCTGTCTAAAAAAAACAACACCCTGCATGCCACTGGGACCTCTTTGTCAGAGGCTGTGAACTCGTCTCCATCCAGCACCGGGATGGATTGAACAAACTGAAGTAGTATTTTACTGCTGAAGCATAAAACACGGGAATAAACAAGCACCAAAGTGCTACTGATCATTAAAACCAGATGGGAGCCCATTTACTGCCTCCAACAGCGAGGTGCCACCGCTGCTCTGCTGAGGCCCCACTGAAACAGGAAACCCAACACACATACCTGGGAGGTGCTACAGGCAGTCCCTGCAATTCAGGCCTGGATTACCTGTGCTGTCCTCTCACCACCATCCTGGGGATGACCAAAGAATGACCAAGCTTTTAGTCCCAGCTCCAGAAGTACTCCTGTAAGGTTGTGCCTAAGTGAAATTAGAGGACAAGCAGCATCTCCAGGGGCAGCCCCACTGTCCAGGGGAGGTGGGATGGGGAGAACCCACAGGCCAAATTGTCCACACACAGAGCAGGGATTTGGTTGCATTTCAACAGTATTTGTTCAAATGTATGTCAGAAGACCACCGCAGGTTCTGGTTACCCCTGTGCACTTCAGCTCCTGGAAGGTAGATTATCCAAAGCAGCCCAGGTCTGATCTTGCTTCCTTACCGACCAGTGCTGTCTGGCACAGGGAGCTAAGTACCACGATGGGAAGAAGCCAGGAGCCATTTCCTCTCTTTCCTAATCAGCACAGCCAGAACATCCCCAAAGTCTGGAGTACTGGAAACTGGTCCTCAGAAACAGGCGTGACCCTGCACACCCTGAGCTGAAAGCTGAGCTCACCCCCCGCTGAGACCCAAGCTTTGCCCCTTTGCCTTCTAGTCCCCTCTCCCCATGGCAGGGAGCCCCCGCAGCAGCCCCAAAGCCCAGCACCGGGTTTGGGGCCAGGGGAGATTCCCCAGGCTGCCCCTGCAAGCCCTAGAGGAGATGCAAATGGAGCGGAGACTGCTGGAGGAGCAGAGACAGACAGATGCTTTTACACTTCAAAGGAAACGGGGCCCTGTGAGGCTTTCAGGAATACGCACAAATCGATAGACTCCTTTTAAACACCAAGCACATTTGCTCAAGTGTGAGGCAATTAGTCCCTGAGGATGGGGGCAGGACAGGGCCATTAACAGACATACGGGCAGGATGAAACGAGGGATGAGAAACATGTGGCACGGCTCCACGCGAGACTGCCAGGCCAGCCTGATGAGTTGGAAACCGTGCTGCTGCCCTGGCCTCATGTTCTCATCCGTGATTTTCAAAATGCCGTTGCGTCCCCAGGGGCTCTACAGGGAGCACATTAGTGTCATTCAGCCCATGTCAGTGCAATGCTCAGCATAGCCCTTTGGTAAACAGGGCGGTTTAGATCACATCCCCTCCACTGCTCAATTGTTCATCGCTTTTATCCCTGAAGAGCAACCAGGGATGCCTGGAAGGACGTGGGAGGGCTGACTAACACTTACTGGACCTGCAGCAATTCTCATTTTCCCCTCACCTGAATGCTGCTGGGTGGTGCCTGAGCTGCTCCGGACAGCTCTGTCTCTGCAGAGCCCCTTCTAGGTGGTATAACAGAGCCAAAACCAGATTGTGGGCGAGCAGAGGGCTGGCTGCTCAGCATGAGCAGAGCCAGCATGGGAACAGGCCCCATGGTGTGACAGAAATCAAGCCTGACTCATCCCCTTCTACTCTGCACCAGCTTTTTCACTCACATCTACCCTTAATGCACCATCTCCCAGCGAGGATGTTACACAGATCTCCCAGGTGCCGGTGCTTTGTGACCCCGCAGATGGGAGCTGGAGTGACAGTGCCAGCACACGGGAGGTCTCTCCTGTGAACAGCTGCTGTGTTTTACACGTACAGCCTTATTTTTACAATGAGAAGGCAGAGATACCAAAACCAAGTAATGTTTTATGCCTGGCTGTGTGACTGACGGTGTGCCTGTCCTGTATCTCCAGCTACCCACTCCCTTTATGGAGGCACAAAATATTCCCTGTTCAGTAACAATAGGAGAGGAAGAAATAAAAATCTCAGCATGTCCCCAAAGAACTGTAGAAGATGGAAATGAAATCCATCCATTACACTCACCAAGCACAGTGCTGTCTGGGCAGGAATACTGGAGTCGTACACCTGCACATTCAAAGGAAAAAAAAGGAGTATTAGAGAAGTGTCAGAGGCAATCCAGCACCCTACAGCAAAGTACTTTGTGCCATAAACCAAACTCACGTGACTTGGAAAAAACAAAAAAAAGGAATAACACTAAATCAAGCCAAGCAGCACCACTGCTCCTCACCCCTGCACTGAAGGATTGCTTCACCCCAGGTTAAATTTCTGTCTCATGCTGCTGCTCAGGCCCAGGACTCGAGAACGCCTCAGCATTTGTTCTGGGCAGCACATGCTGCAGGGAGGAGGAGAAATGTGTTACCTCTGCCTTGGCTTCTCCTGCTCAGGTTTGCTGCAACGTCTAGAAGCCACATTTAAACCCTACCACAGCTCTGCAAAGAACAACAGTGAAACCATCTTACCTGGAGCTGGTGGGAGCACGCCTGCTTCTCGCAGCCAGGGGAACCGAGTTGAGCCCTGGAGAAACAGGCAAAAGGACAGCAGCAAAGTTGTGGCTCCGAGCAGCCAGCCTCTGGGTGGGCTTTGGGGCCAGCATCGCTCAGGGCAGAGGGGGTAAGTGGGACAGACGACCTCCTCCCCACACTTTGGGGAAAACCTT
Organism: Gallinago undulata; assembly: GCA_026546715.1. Lineage (NCBI taxonomy): Eukaryota > Metazoa > Chordata > Aves > Charadriiformes > Scolopacidae > Gallinago > Gallinago undulata. The sequence continues at coordinate 22,221,665 of JAOTQQ010000005.1, forward strand.
TTGTCCTCCCTTCTCCAGCTGCCCCCTGACAGTTTCACTCCCTTCTCTCTTTGCTCTTGGCCATTCCCAAAGTGAATTCAGGCTGAGGGCGGGGGAGCAGGTCAGTGCAGACACCTGCAGCCTGCACATTTGGCCGCTGAAGAGCAGGAGAGGGGCTGGCAGCTGCCCGCAGCTCCCGGGCAGGAGGAATCTGGCTTTGTGCCTGTCCAGCCCCGCACGGCGGGTGACGGCTGCTGGTTGTTGTTGTCAGCCAAATGCTGCATCCCCCCTGCTAAGAGGCTCCGTATGGGATCCCAACCTGGGCCTCACAAATTAAGTGGCTTTTAAGCTCTGCAATAAAAACCATTTGACTTGAAGAATGTTATTATTCCTGGGAGGGGGTTTGCGCTGCCTGCTTGGATTTGCTTAAGGTGACCCAGTACATACACTAGCCAAGGAAATGCACAGCAGGAGTCTCCCGGGAGGCTCACCAAGACCAAACAACAGGCACCCCCACGCTGGGCAGTCAGGTCAACCCAGAAGGAAGCCATGAGTCCAGCTTAGCCCAGCTAAAAGGCAATTCAAGTGCCCCAGCCCACCTGAGCATGGAAACACTGCTCTCCAGGACGACCCTGCACCTCTACACAGGCAAGAAGCCTCCCACAGCTGAGCACTCGTGGGGACAGGCAGACCCTGCCCCATGCTATGCACATGAGGTGAGCCAACCAAGGATGCTGATCTGATGGCACCAGACAGTGAGTTTGGTTTTCACCAGCTGAACACATCTTTCTTCCTCCACCACCGGGAAATCAGGTACGGTCTTACTGAAACCAGATGGCAGCTTCTTTTGCAGAGCCAGAGGGTGACTGAGCGGGTACAAGCACAGAGGCCGCATCCTGGGCCAGGCGAGAAGAGACCCTTCACCCCTAGGAGGACTCGCCGTATCTTTTGCAAATCATGGGGAAAGGAGGGCACTTTGCGCTGCCGGGAAGCAGCATCACAGGAACTCTGCAGCTGCTCACCAGGATGCGGCTGGCTATGGAAGGAGAATTGCAGCATTGGCAACAAAGCATTTTTCTACCATTCCCATCTGTATTGAAGCAGTGTCAGACAAGGCTGAAGGCTGCAAAAACCAATAGGAGAAACCAAAATAAATCAGGATCTTTATTTCCCATAGGAAATTTACCTAAATCTCATTTATAGTCCATTTGCCCTCATCCTTATGTAACTCCTCTGCAGAAGAGGAGCAGAAAACGCAGAGAAAATAAACAATTTGCTGCAAAGAATTAGTGCAAGAGACTGAGTCACATCTAGCAATGCAAGCAGAGAACCTGGGGCTCACTCAATACGCTGCAGAGAACAATGAACGCTGAGATCAACAGTGTGTGTCATGCATGTACAAACTGGCCCCAGGTAACATGACTAAAGTGGAGCCACTGGTGTGCTTGAGAGAGATGCACAAAAAACACACTTTCGAGTTTATTTTATTGCTCTTAATGGCCTGCCTTCCACATGTCTCATTTCCTTTTATTGAAGCTGTCAGAGAGGCATTACATTATCTCACATGCGTGCAAAAACAGCGTTTCAGTCGAGCTCACACAGACTTTTAAATGCCACAGCTGAAGAAAACAACAGTGGGAACTGCAAAGGGAGGAGGCGGCAGCAGAGTCCAAAGCACACACCTACGGGCAAAATTTCCAAAGGCTTCACAACTGCCAAGCCGCAGTCTCTAACCAGAGACAGGCGAGCGAGGAAAGGAAAGGTACTTTTCTAATAAGCTGGATGAATCACCAGAGAAGGGCAAGGAGTCCTGTTGCAACAGAAGGCTGATGAGTAATTAATGGCTCGTCCTAGGCATAAGGCTGAGTCTTACCCCAGTGCAGAGCTGTCTGCCAAACCAGCTCTACTGACGGGCCCATGGGGCAGCAGCACCTGCAAAGCTGTTCTGATGGTTTGGAAAAAAAGGACATTACACCCATATTTGCACAGGAGTTTCCCTCTGCTGCCCAGTTCTCCTCAGTTCCTCATACTCACCACAGCACGGTTTTCATCCTCATTAGCACCCTGTGACAGAGGGAAATACAACCGACCTTCAAAGATAAAGAAACAGATCTAAGCAAATAGCCTGTGGGGGGGATGCATTACTTTCTCTTTCCTTGTTAGCACGGCAGTGATCACGGCGGGGTACCAGCATGTCAGTCCTGCAGACAGTACCTCTCCCAGAGTCCCTGCACATGGGGCTTAAGGCACCAAACTCCCCAGCCAGCCTTCTCACACGATTTCCAAGATGTGGACAACAGTGGTGGCAAAATCGACCACTAACAGTCAGAGTATTTTTCTCATCCGCAGAGGTCAGCCTTTTACAGCTGACCTGCCTTCACGCAGCTGGAATCTGGATAGTAGAAAATCACAATATTCTGGGGTCAAAACCAACCTCCTCTACGTTATTTTCCCTAACTAGATTTCTTTTTACTGAGTCACTTGCATTCACATGTGTTGTACACAGCAGGTATAAATAACTACTGGCCAGGGTGCTATCAGAAGAGAGGTTAATGTGGTATTCTCTACATATACTGTGGTGAAGTCTGACCTTTATTTAAACGCTGCACATCTCACACCCATCCTATGAAGCTGAGGGGAAGTACTTGGCTGCTCTCTACATATCATAATTATGGTACAAAAGCAGTTAGCAATATACTATTTAAATAGGGAAGTAGACATTGTAGTTGAGTTTCATTAATTTGCAGGGCTACTTTTCAAATTAATTTTAACAATAATAAAGATGGCTTGACACCTCTACACTACGCACACGTGTGGTGCCAACCTGGTGCCCACACAGACCAGCCCACGGCTGCTCCCGGTGTTCCTGCACACCGGGCCTGATGCACCAGTGGTCACAAACCCACCCAGGTCTGCTCACAGCTCACAGACAACATCTTGCTACACACACACACACAGAGAAAACCATCTGGCATACACGCTAAATGACACACCTCACTGCCTACCGATGGCTACGGGCCACAGCAGTTTAAATAAAGTGTTACAAGAAAACATTCCCTAAATAACACCTAGGAACATGTCTATGCTCCCTGAGAAGCAAAGAGCCTGTCTCAAACAAGACCCCATTGCCAGGGCCATTCTGTCCCTTGGGCAAACAGGGATGCTTCTCCCTTCTAACACTAAGATGAAGATAAATCCTCTTTGCAAGGCAGCGCACAGCCGGGCCAAACAGCTCCTCCCCACGATGGGACCACAGAGGTAAGGGTGAAACTGCTCAGATAACTAAACGTGCCAGCAGATCCCTATGGACTTCCAAACAGTGGCAAGATATCTTCACCAAACACCCTGGGAGGTGCTGAGCTCACGAGCAATGCAGCACGTAACCCCGTGCCTACAGGGTATTCATTAAAGTATATGCCTGATGAGCAATGCCAGGCTGGTGGGAACCATCTATTGAGAAAGACACTTGCTCAGAGTGTATCACAGTTACCACAGCTATAAATTATATTCTTCAGGGGTGACAGGGGGTGGAAGAAGGAAGAAGTTCACAGTTGAAAGAGTTCCTCGAAGTAACACAGCCAGCACTGCTGTTTGTGGCCCTGTTTCTGACAACCACAGCCCTTTGGAAACCCCCAGCGCAGCCCCCGCATTCTGTGAACAACCTCCCTCCACCACCCGCAGAAAGAAGGGTGTTTCACTAACCTCAAATCTAGGGGTGACAGAAGAGGGATGGGGACAGGGGACACGCAGACACAACACTCAGCCTTGCTGCTGCTTTTCCTGCACAGGACAAACTCTTCCCTCCAGACACACAGGCGTTGCTGTGTGTTTTATTCTCGTATGCTGCTGGAAGAAAGGCAAGACTCTAGCTTTAGTTTGACTATACTAAGTGAGGAAACTGCTCAAGGCGGTACCAGGATAGCTTTAGTCATCTTTGCAATAATTCTCTACAACTTCTTGGCCACCTGGATGCCTTATTGAAACTCCTCAGCCCCTATCTCCTTGCAAATGAGTCCTGGGACAAAAGGATTTTGGAAACCCCCAAATGTCAGATGTAAACAGCCTGGGACTGAGAGATTGGCAGCTCTTTTAAGTACTGCTCTTGCAGCTCTCCTGTGCCTTCCTACTCCTGCTGGGAAAAAAAAACCACTGCAGAACACATTGATTCATCCAGACCCCCACTGACACGGCCTGGGCAGCCACCAGTTTGGCCATTGCTTGTGAAATGCACTCAGGGTTGTTGTGCAAGGAGACCAGGAAGCAAAGGCGTCCCATGCTACCGCATGCAGTAATGTCTCTTTGCCTAGTGTAAACAAGATCAACACTCCAGAGCAAATATTATCTCATTTACAATTTTCTTTCAGTCTTTTCATTGGGAAGGGTCTTCCCCATTCACCAGCAGGCGTATGGGAACAGAGGGTACTGGCTCCACTCTGCCATGGTCCCGTGAGCATGTCCTGGAGCCCCCTGTGTATTGTACTCTGTGGAGAAGGCCGAGTAGCTCATTGCCCTGTACTGGCTGTGGGAAGGCACCATCCACTGGCCGAGGCCTTGCTCAGTGCCATAGGGACTGTACATGGGTGCTCGGGCCCCTGGTTTCCCGACAGAGTCTAGAGCCATGTTCACCACTCCTGTGTAGTCCTGGGGAGGAGGCAGAGGCGGGGGGAGCGGAGGCAGGTTGGTGAAGCCCTCTGGGAGCTGTTTGGAGTCGTGCTCGGGCACTGTGGCAAGATCCAAGGGGTGGCACCTTGCCCGGAAATCATTCAAGGCCACGGCATCACGGGTGGGAAGCTGCTGGCTGTCCCCGGCTTCGTGGAACCTGAGCCCCGAGGGCAGAGAGAAGAGCAAGTCAAACCTACCGCAGTGGAAAACCACTGAAAACCCACACAGATCCCCCAGGGAAAGGCAGGGCAAGCTCTTAGCATGCCCTCTTCCCCTTACCTACTGCTTCATCTTACTGTTTGTGTGCATTTTAGCCCAATTTGTCACACAGAAAAACTAAATGCCCAAGAAAGAAAGCACAGAGAACTCTAGTTCTGGCTCAGTCCTACTCTAGGCTCACTGTAACTCATGCCTGAATTTGCAACAATAAGATGGAGGAAAAAATAAATAAAAATCACTGGAGTCCTGCCACTCCTCCAACATGCTTCCTTCAAAGGACAGGCAAGCTCTGCGGTACACAGAGATGGCTGGGAGAGCACTTCAGCACAGGAAAATAAAGAGGAGTCGCAAGACATGAGTATGTCCAGAATCAGTGAGTTTGAAGTAACACAGAAAGGCTTTGTTGTGGAGCTATCTCCATGCTAATCTAGCACCTGTGACACAGGTACACTGTACAACAGAAAGGCATCCCTCCTCACTCCTGCTGGCTGTTCCAGTAGAAGAGAAGGAATCCCACCAATTAAAGGGTGGCTTTGGACAAGAGTACTGGGAGGTGGGACTCACCGATATGTCTGATAGGATGGCGTAGGCACTTGCTGCTCTCTGGCCAGACTCTCCCTCTGGTCAGCTGGCACGGGCGATGCTGCAGGAAAGGCATGGCTGCCATTCTGCTCTGAGACCCAGAAGGGGTATCCGCTGCTGACCACGATGGGGTTACTCTCTTCCTTCACATCTGCATTCTCATCTTTCTCAAAATCTGACTCACAGTGGGAAAAAGAAAGAAAGAGAAGAAAATGAGAAGGGGGAAGAGAAAGAGTCAGAGTTCACAACGGTCTATTGGCAGCTGCATTAATCACAGGATGGTGGAAGGAAACACACTGACACCTCCTCCACAGTCATACTGCCTTAAGGGACTCACCCTTTGCAGCTTTTTTCTGCCCTTACATTGTGGTGTAAGGGCACACCTCTCTCCTTAGGTGTGCAACCACAAGCAACACTGTGTACTGGAGCAAGGAATTAACAAGCTTAAAATCAATCAAACAGAAAGAGTAAAGATTTTTTTTTTTTTTAAATGGTATCAGTTCCCTCATCCACACCACGACCCAGCTGCACAAACAGTATTGCTGGCACAACTGCGCCGTCCAGAACCAAGAGGAAAGCAACGGGTGATAGTACAAGCTCGTTTCGCTATTGAATAGAAGTGCTATGAAAGCACAGCCTAGGATCATACAAAAGCATGGTTACAAAGCATTGGTTACAAAGCATGGCCAAGCTGGGAGGCTGGTGAGGGAGCTGATGTGTAGTCAGCAACGACAAGTGACTTGAGACCTGGCTCCTGTGGATCATCGCTAGAGAGTCAGAGACTCCAAGCCACGCACAGCTCTCTTTAGGGACTCCACCCAGGCTACTCTCCCCAGACAGGGGGCTATGTTGCTGCTTCTTTTCCTTTCCATGGCCTGGGCACCGTTTGGAACCAATTCTCTGTGTTTGTTGTGATCAATATTACCACGTTCCTCAGCACCAGACTCCTTTTCCTCAGGCAGTTTCCTCTTCTGGCCCTTGGCTGGACTAGGTTTCTGGCACTTGGCTCGTCCTTCCCTGGAAAGAAACAAGACATGGGGGTAGCTTTGATGTAAACTTTTTGCCAGGATAAACATGCAAGGGATGTTGGGCAAATCCTGGAAGACAAAAAGATGGGATGATCCTTTCTGACATTCTGTGACTTACACTTCTCCTAGCAAAGCACCCTGATGGGCCCCTGGGGAATATGTTTGCCAATTGCAGGGTTAGCCATGCCGCCTGGCACCAGTGTGTGCTTCCAATGAGAGCCCTCACCCCGCAGGAGACCGGGGATAAATTGGTAAAGGGAATAAACCCACTTCAGGTTGGTACAAAAGGCACAATCAACATGGAAACTGAGCACCACAGGCTTTGGCTTGGAGTTTGTTAGTGTAGCCTGATGTTGGACATACATAATATACACACAGGTAGGTGTATAGCAGGGTGGATCTTTCACTTGAAAGCAGCTTTTTCCTAAATGGAAAATGAGTCTAAGCTTAGTCAGAAATTATCCTATTAGGAGAAGAAAAAAAATCCTTGACATTTTCAAAGTTTAAGTAAGAAAGAGTCAGTTTTGGCCTTTTTCATCAGGAAACAAGATTTTTTTTTCAGGCATAAAATAACACAAACCAAAAATCTCAGATATTTTCATAACATTTTCTGCTTGGAAAAAAACATTTTTTTCCCTTCTCTATTGCCAATTTATGGTTGTATTTAAGCTTTTTTTTTTTTCTTTTTAAGTCTCATCCACTAGCTGCCCTCAGACCAGGCAGAAGATCTCGCTGGTATTGGCATTCATCTTCCCTCTTGCAGATAAAATCTGCTGTTGGAAGAGATGCTTTTCCACACACAGGGAAAAGAGACGAGGGAGCCTCCAAGTGTCAGAATCAAGCTGATCTCAAAGAGACACAGCAATCTACTGTGGGTGCCTGTTATCACTCCTATTTACATGTCAGACTCCAGCCTAGCTCCAACTTGCAAGGGAATGCAGGTCTCAAATTTGTCACACCTCCCACATCTCTGTAGGAAATCCTGTATCCCTTCCCACTCCCCAAGTCCCTCAGGAGGAGGCTGCACAGGGAACATCCCTCCGAGGTACAGGGAAATGCAGCGTGCACAATGCAGCAGGCTCTGCAGAGCTGGCTGGTACAGTTTTGCTCAACAGCCTGGGGTAAAATTCACAAGTGAACTCCAGTTATAAATTAAGATGAAAAAACAGTTTACCTTCGAGTGTTCTTCCCGTGCTCGCGGAAACCTTTAGCAAACGGATTGTTGTCAATCTTGAGCTTTGTAATCTTAAAATAAAAGGAGCAAATTCAGTGTCATGGTGACTGGTTGAGCTCTTTACTGTTTCAAGACCTTAATCTCAGTATTTATCACAACAGCTTATCTGAGGGTTTTGGGCATGCCCTTGCCACAGTATCCAAGCTCTCACAGCAGCTCCCATTATTGTTTAGGAATTGACACACAGAGAGAAGTGACTTTGCCGGAATCAGCAGGAATTTGGGTGGGATTCATCTGACTAGAGAAGTAGGCAGGGTCAATACCTACTATCCGGCATTTGCCCATACTTTTTACTGCATTTAGGATTCCATTAGTCACTGACAGCACACTTAATACAATTAAGGTGCATTATTCACTTCATCTCACAGTAGGTGTTTTCCATAGGAACTATAATGTGCCTATTTCTTTCCACTGTCCATCAGAGGCACCCAGGGTGACCAGCTTGGAAGGAGATACCTTCCTCTGCAACATTTCTAAGAGTATTTAGCAATGTGTCCAAGAGCAGCACCTGCCCACTATACCTGCTCATTCTGGTAGGCAGTAACAGAAGTGAAGACAGTCTCAGGGAAGCTGAAGACTTGGAAGATGCTCCAGCGGACACTGAAGAGGTCATCTGCCTGCACAATGTGGAAGCGAGGCTTGTAACGGTGCATGGAGTGGAGGATGATCTGGCACAGAGACAGACAAAGGAGAAAGTTTTCCATGTGCAACCACTGCCAACACGCTCTGCAAAGTCTCCTGCGGAGACTCCCAGGACATTCATTTCAAACTAGGGATGCCTGGCTGGGACTGGTGTCTCCACCAAGCCTCTACGGTGGCAGTACGGACTAAAACCTTCCCTTGCAAGGAGTTAAAAGAGCACAAGGGCTGGGCTGAGGAAGGAGGAAAGAGCACTTGCATGGGCTTTAATTTCCACATGATCTAATTTCTCACAAATCTCACTTATTTCCCTTAACATCCATTTGCAATGAATTCTGAGAAAGCATAACACATAGGGCAGCTACAACCTACATGCCCATGTTGGTCCAGAGTGTTGTTGGTGAGCTTCAGTTTTTGGAAGGAGACAGGTTCCTTCATCCAGTGGCTGCCAGGAGCTGGGGAATCTGGGTGGACATAGGTGCGACAAGGGAGCTGGGGCTCTGCTTTTCCAGCAACTTCCCACTGATCTTTGTTCCACTGTGAAGGGAAAGACAAGAAAGCTAGAGTTTAAAACAAAATTACTTTCATTATAGGACAACTCCAGCAACTTTCCTTCACTGTTTATTTAGTGGACTCCTCTTAAGCACAGTCCTGACAAGAAGCAGGTTCTCTCTTATAAGCCATGATCATGTTACCAAAATAGCTCCAAGTTTAGGCCTCATTTTTCCTCCCTTTCTCCCAACGGCTGTCAGAGAAGTCTGACGTTAATCATGATTAAAACTCTACTGCTTACAATAAAAATTAGTTACCTTTCCAGCTGCTCCCCGAGCAAAACTGACAAATAACTCCAGAGAGGCATAAAATCCACCAATTACTTCTGAACTTTGTCCAAATACAATTTATTTATCAGCCTGGCTAGTGAAGCATAAAGATTAATCTATTTCAAATGAAGATGGAAGGACAGCATAACTTCAATTATTTAAAGTACTTACCTTGTACCTGAAGTTGTCCATTGGCACAAAATCTACCAGCATGAGGTACTTGGCATATGGGATTAAGCCAGAGACTTTGATTTTGCATTGTGGAAACATTCGTCTGAAGGAAAAATGAAATATACAGTATAAGGGTTTTTCTATAAAGTGGATACTGTCTAATCATCAAGCAGCAGGTAATGTTTACTCACTAGTGTGCAATGTTCTAGTAGCAGTATTTCTACTGGCCAGCTATTGCACATTTTTACCATTTTCCTGATGTACTGTCTAATCCTATGGGTTATGTGGAATTGGCACTAACGGGGCAGCAATCACTGATGGCCTGACATTGTTACTGCTTTTGTTCTTCTGATTTCCGTAATGCAACAGTGGGAAACTTAGAAGAAAATATCTGGAATTTGCACATAGTTCTAGCCTTCTGCAGCTATCACAGACCTGGAGGATAGATTAGAGCATTTTCTAGCGTGGGTAGAAAACGTGCTCTCATCTAAGAGCACATCTAGCTTTCCGTTCCAGTACTCCCTGCCACCACTTTCATCTTCTGACTCTGCAAAAAAGCTTTTGACACCTACCTCCCTACCCATAGGGATTATTTCAGCTCACAGCAGCTTTGACATAATACATTACAATTTCATATTCTTTCACTGCAAGCTCCACAGTGCATGACTCATTTAAACTTCAGAGTAGTCTGCACGCACAGATCATTACTATTCTACGCCATGTTCTCGTCTGAAAATGCAGACTCAAAACCAGGTATTTACTGCCCAACTGCTGCTGCCTGTGACTGAGGCAAAGGAAGCCCAGGGCACTTTCCAGAGCAACCTCGCAGCAACAGGAGGACCATCAGTGTTAAGTACTGAGATAAGGGTACAGAAGATTTCTCAGCACATTGGCCCCACAGTGACCTTTTACACTTCAGTTTGGACTTCTACAACATCCTGAAAGCGGAATTCTTCTGCCAGAGGCAGGGAAATATGCATAATTACTAAAATACTAGTTTAATGGCCACCATTCAAAAAATGAGGCCTCAGAGATTTTGTTAACAGCTTGGAGAGGTGTGGAGTGGGCAGCTGTCCTGTCCCCCTCACCTGCCAGATTTGGTGATGATCATCTCGGTTCCTATCTGATGAAACTTCATCCAGAGACCCATGTCCTCCAGGGTGACCACAATGGAGCTCTGCGGGTAGGGCTCCAGGCTGGGGGAAGGAAGTGCCTCACACGGCGCTTTCACGTCTACCAGGAGAGAGAGAAAACAGTAACTTCAGACAGGCAGGAGGGGAGCCAGCATGAAGCTGCCTCTCCTGCTCTGAGACGGGCCCCCGAGATGCAGCACCCACACCCGTGGGTGAGCCCTCCCGTTACTCTTCAATGCTAATGGATTTCACATGCCGTTGTAACAGATGGGGTCCCTGCATCTGGCCATCACTCCTCCCTGTCTGCCCACGGCCCATCTCAGCCCCAAACCACCGCACAGAGCATGGTGCTGGTTCAGCTCAGGGAGCTGAATGCCAGGATTTCACCCATGAAGGTCCCATGAAGGTGCTGCTGAGCACTAGGGAGCCTGTGCCACAATACAACTCTTAAAGAAAGGTCCATTTTCCTTCACAGGCTTTTTGTTACTTAGTTATAATAATAGTAGCAGCAGTTACTTTTCTAACTTATGCCTCAGAAGGCATAAAGGCTTTTCCAACAGGTTTCTTTTTAGCTGTTAAGTTCCTTTGTAGAGACAAAACTCATACTGGCAGGTAGCCACCATCCACTTTCATTCCTGTCCTGGTATGATCAGTGTTACACAAAACACTTTACTGAGAGAATAAAATGAAAGCCGAAGGGATTGGAAAGATTTTGAGTGTACCAATGGGTAATGGGAAAAAATGACAGGTAGGTGGTAGCAGAGGTGAAAAATCTCTTCAGAGGACAAAGAAGGGACAAAACAGGAGACCTAAATCCAAGTAAGGGCAAGAAAGGGAGGTGAGAGCCAGATCATGGAATATTCTGAAAAGAGGACAACCGGTCTGAACTAGACTTGGAGATGGAGATGATCGAGGAGCCCGTGATGGCGGTGAAAGGTGCTTCTTCAGTAGCACACCATGACGGATCAGAGCTGCTGCCTGCAAGATGCCTGCACTTTCTGTTACAGGCAGAGTTAGAGGACTAGGTATGGTCTTGGGGAAGAGGAGAGGGAAACTATTCTGGAGGACCTATCTTTGGCGTAGCACCTCTGTAAAGCTGTTCGGATTAAAAACCTCCTATAGGCGCTCTTAACTATCCTGTAACACAAGACTGCTGCTGCCACACTGAAAAGCCCAGGCAAAAAAAAAAAAAAAAAGAAAACAAACAGTTCCATTTTAGGTCAAAAATGTGACCCGGCATAGCTACTGGTAGCCTGATTTCATACCCAGCAAGGCTTTACTAACATCACCCTGTGGTCTGAAGGAGGTATGGAGAAGCCTGCCCAACTCAGGGGGCCCCCACGCAGCAGTGCTGTCCCCAGCTCAGCCCCAGCAGGACACTTCTGCTGGGTGATGTGTTACCAGCCACACACGGCTTTGTTCACGAGGGAGATTTTTCTGCCTCTCAGCCTGATCAGGTCTTATTCACAGCATATCGGAAATAAGGGAATTTCCACCTTGTTACAGCTTTTCTGAGTAACATCTTCAAAAAAAACAAGCATGAAAAGTAGACAACTATTTCCAGAGAAATCAGCTTTTTTCAGAAAGCGACATCTTTCCACAAAAACAACCCAATGCAAGTCTAAGAGGTTCTTCCCACAGTACTAGGAAGTAAAAACATTCAAACATAATTTTGTCAGTTTGTAAAGGTCTTTAGGCATTTAAAAAAAATATCCTCGACCCTTTTTTCTGCTTTGATCCAACATTAATGAACTGGCTAAGAAGTGACACCTAGTTTGCTCACTAAGATTAGCCTGTTAACATCTTCTTACTAAAGCTTCCCCCATATCCTCTTGCAGAGACATGAAAGCTGCCATGAGCCGATGCATTCGGTAGCTCAGTGCAGCACATGTATCAAAAGGAGTTACAATAAAATTGGGCTGATTTCCCACAGGAGTCATCCAGTCACAAATACATGCAAACAGATTTTGATTAGCTAGACAGATGCTCACTCCTTCCCCAAATGAATTTTACAATTAACATTTTTGTAAGCAAATTCCAGTGCCGTTAAATGAGGCTACAACAAGGCAGATCTCAGGAGTCCTTATTGAGGGGAGACTTCCAACGAAATGAAGAATTGAAGTGAAAGGGGTTCAATAGTGAATTAAAAATCAAAGGCAGATGTTACAATCTGGGTTTTAACAAAATGAGTCCACAATGCACCTGTATGAGCAAGATGCTACAGGAGACAGGGAAAAAAAGCTGCACATACAGTAAACATCGCAGCAAAGATTTTAAAATTTAGTTACTGTCTTTCACCCTGCATGTTTCGTGTGCACCTCCTGAGGCTGAAAAACAGGACATTAACAGTTTGCATGGGGATCTGGATCCCAGGAAGGGTGTGAGCTTACTAATGGAGCCACACTGCCCTAATGGAGCCACACTGCTGGCTATACAGTCGTGTGCAATCGGCTTCAGTAGGATTCTGCAGTCGTGGATCTATTTGTAGGATCCACTTTGGACACTCTTTGCAGAGAGAATCTGCTGGCTTGCAAGGCACTTTGAATTCACTCCTAGTTTGTGCCTCTGTAACTAATGCCAAGACTCACACACTTCTCCCCAACAAAGATACCAGCACGCTGGAACTACAGCACAAAGAGGTTCATCACAGAGTATCCAAGCACTGAGCTGAAAATATTAAATCTCTACTTCTGTTGTTTCCTCTTCTGTGCAACTTATTTTTCATTTCAAGTTTCACTTGAAGGAGATTTAAATATTTTCCAATAATTTTAGCTGTAAGTTATTTTAAAAGTATTCATTACTATCATCATTGTGGTGGTAACACCACACGAGTACATGTTAAAACATACTATATATGCCAAGATGAGATTGAAAAGGAAGATAGCTGCTATGATAAAGGCACTGAAAATTAAGAGATCTTCAATCTATTCCATGCTTGATTTTGAAGTCCTTACAAACAAGAGCAGTTTGTTCTTTGGTTTCTGTATCTAGAATAAGCTGTACAGGACAGGCTTTCCTATCTTGGAGATGGAAAGGAGAGAAAGAGAAATGAGAGTCCATTCAATAATGCTTAGCAGGGGAATAAAAATCTTTGTATAGAGGATGCTGGAGTATAAGCCACTCACCTAAAGCAGTCCCTCAATTAATTGTCATTTATTGAGACAATGTTATAAAGCCAGAAAATCTGCTGCAGACTTCCTACAAAGTATGGGACAGGGTTTGCAATACTTTGAAAACTCCAACAAGGCAAAAGGTTTGCTTCTTACCTTCACTAAAATCAGTTATTATTACATTTGTTACTGTTATTTTCTGCGTGAGGAAGTCCAACACTAACAGCTATCCAGTGACCACAGGGAAGAAATGTACATCAATATATAAAGCTATCTGAAAAATTAATCTTGCCAACAACCAAAAAAAAAAACCCTCCCTGTTCTCCGATCTCATAAATGTCAGTAGAAACACCACAACCGTCTGGAGGGAATCTCTTTTCTCAGAACCAGGAAGCTTTTTGGCAGTAATTAAAGAATGTTGTTTCTACAAATGAAATGGGTTCACCTCTCAAATGCACCCAGTCATCATGGAATATTTCTGCCATGAAGGGTCATACACCAGAAAGAACTCAATAAGAAAATGAGGTGACTTCTTCAGTAGTTGGAATCTTTAACATGATAAAATACCATACTACAGCCTGTGATTTTTTCATTGTTGCTCTTTTGCTTTCAAGTAAAAATTCTCTTGAAGTGGCAGAAATCAGTATGAATCAGACCAATACAGTATGCACCGCTATATAAAAACTCAAAACAATGGGTGAAAGTGAAGATTATCTGAGTCACTGCACATGTATTTTGCTTATGAATGAAACGGCACATTGCAGGGGTAGAGAAAGGAAGCTGAGAATACCCAGACACCTCGAATGTGGAACCGCACACCTAAACTACATAAGTAGTTGTTTCCTTCCAGTGTAAAGCCCAAGACTAAATTTGGGGTTCAGTTATAATGATAAATGTCGCACTTCTGGACTGGCACTTCATTTCCCAACGCATATCTGTCACTGTGCCCAATTGGATCAGTCCCCATGCAGAAGAGGTTATCAGCATGTTATGAGATGGGCTGATGAAGAAAAACAAATAAAACCCTAGGGAGATCACAAAAATCCCGTGTCTGGGCATGAACCTGGTAGAGGTGGGGTATGCCTGCTTGGGGTTTATACTTTCAAAGGGTGAATAAAAAAAACAGAGAAAAACCAGATAGTTTGTACCAGAACTATTATTAGCAACATAATTATTTTCAAACCTTCTGTGGCCTTCAAAGTGAAGGAACTCAGGGTACTTTGCAGACAATATATAAATAACACCTCCAGCCTTCAGTGAACGATCACACTGCACAAGGTAATACGAATAAGGGAGTTTTGGGTTCAATTGTGAGTAAACCTTCTCTACCTTACAAAAGATCTTCCAAGGCTCACAAAGAACACTCAAACCACAATTTCTCATTTATTTCTCAAAAAAACCCCGACCATTTTTGACATCCTCTCCAGCCACACACACGTTACTATAAAAGCTGCTAACCCTTCAGGAGCACTTCTTGTCTTTCCAAAATGACTATATGCTCTTGGTGTAAGGCTAAGATCTTTCTGCACAGTAAGGAAAAGTACAGAGTCCTTTACTTACCTGGTAAAGCTTGCATTTTTCCATGTACTGTGGAGTCTAAGAACTTGCCTGGCCGAGACAACCACCAGAGTTCTTACAAAGGAAGCCAAAATAGTCCAGTTCAAAAGCAGGTCTGATTTCCTGAAGCAAGCAAAAGCCCTTCCCTTCTGAGATCCAGTGTCAAGAGTGACCGGGATGAGGATGGGACTCCAAGCACAGCTAGCCAAGGTGAGTTCCTGTTTTATGGAGGCTAATGAGCAGGGAGGAGCTTCTCGCCAGGGCTGTCCCCTTGCAATCCTTTGATGTCCAACGGGACAAAGAGAGGAAGGATCTGCAGCAATGGCTGGGGCTAAGGGAAGAAAATCAAAGAGAATTAACATGGCTTTGACATACAGGAAACCCTACAGGGGAAATGCACCTTGATTTACTGCTAACGCACTTTTAAACAAATAGAAGAATCAGAAACATCAGTTGAAGACTTACCTACAAGATTAAAAAAAAAAAAAATCCCTTAGACAGCAAGCAGGAAAAATTTCCTTCTGCCTATTCCAAGAATTTGATACAATTTTCATCTCCAGAGTACAGAGTTATTTTACTCTTGATTTCTGATATCAGTATCAGGACTGTATTTAGCTTGTTCCTTCCCAAGTGGGTGAATAATAGCCTCTGGTAAAGTTTGTCCTCACAACTGGAATGCTGCAGAAAGTATCCATTCACCACTAACAGAAACACATTTGGTAATACAAGATTACTTGCCTACCCAATCTCTTCATTCACAGAGATTCTTTAACTGCACAGTTACTACTACTGCGCTGTTTTTCTATGGCAGGGTCCTCAACATCGCATCACATCTGCTCTGAAGCTCAAACCAAGGCTGCTCTACATGCAGTATCCTTTCAGCTGAGCTTTATGAGTGAAAGTTGCAATTACCTAATGACACAGCCATGCTAACATAGCATTTCAGTTGCCTCAAACTCCTTTGGCTGGCTCTTTCCAGGGCTAGTGCAAGTGATCGAAGAGTCTCATGGTGGGTCAGGCACTGGTTTTAGGCCTTGTTGAAGGCACTGCTCTCTCTGAAGGGAAGGCTGAGCAGAAACTGAAGGACTTGAGCATTTTCCCTTAATTAGTTTATTCTGCAAGTGTGACCATTAGCTTTTGTACTTACAAGTGCTAAGAGACAGCAATCAAGTCTCATGCTTCAGGGCACAAAACAGCCACTGCACCTTGGTGAAGAAGGGACTTCTACACATTCATGTACAGAAACAGCTACACTAACATTTAAAAAGGTCAAAAATGTTCCAAAAGAGGAGCTCAAAAGCAGGATATCAGTCTTAATGGGATAGTGCTGGATCCTGCACAGCAAATTTAGGAGCTCTGTTCATTTCAAAGAGCATTGCTATAAGGCTGCAGTTGATTCATGGTCTAGTTTTGCTCCCAGTGAAATAATTTTTTTTAATTACTTTGTCAGTGATGTTATTGGGACATCTGATTTTTAGTCTGACAAGCAAAACATGTTCTGTTCTGACTTTATTTAGTCAGTGTCTATAACTGAACAACATCCCTTTAGTCTGGCTTTTACTGCCTCTTGGAAGAGACGAAGCAAGGACATGCAAAGAGGACAAAGGAGTTTAATCAGAGGAGGGACTGGCTCTTTTTCAATAGTATATTTAATTTTAGGCATCCCAGTAGTAGGCAGGGAGAGAAAAGCCAATGCTCAGTATGACAAGGAAGGACATTTAAAAGAAAAGGGCTGGAGAGTTTGAGAAGTCCTCAGGATGATTTTATAGCAGGAGACGGTCCGTTGGCTCCTGGTACATTTGAAGGATGACATCCAGTCTTCTTGACATCCCTTTAAAACTACCGGATCACACAGAAGACCACAGGCTCTTCTCCTTCAGCTAACTTGGGGACATCCAATGCTGGGGAGTCTCAGTACCACTGAAGAAAAGACTATCATGTAGTGGAGGAACATCAACATGTAGCCCAACTGGAGATTATTTATTACATACACGCAAAAATAAATCGGAAGGGAAAAGATCAGCTGAAAATGTATCAAGGTCAAATCTCCTCTGCTTGTACTTGCACAGCCACTACCACACCCAAACTAAACAGGATGCAGAAATGCTTTTCTGCTGCTACAAAAGAAAAGCCAGCATCAAATCTGCCCCCTCTGTGTCGCATTTTTCTAATGCTAGTATTTTAATTGTAAAAAGTGGAAAAGACAACCATAATCAGAATCTGAAAAGGAAAAATAGAACAAAAATTGGGTCATATTCAAGCTAGCAGCAAGATGGATCAACATCCCACACAGTACCAAACTGCACAACAGCAGCAGCAGCACTGGGAATTTCAGACTCTTCACCTGACAAGAGCGTGGGCTGTGTATCATGACTTACTGCTTCCTCCCTGGAAGGGGATGAGATGGTCTCCTGCTGCCACTTCATTTGCACACTGTGTATCAGAACGTCTAGAGAACAGCACATTTGCCACAAGTACTCAAATCCTTTTGGCTTTTCCCAGGTGATTGATGGGGAAGGTGGGGTCATTAATTATCCATGACTAGTTAACAACTAGCTTTCTCCCAGCCATCTAGTTGCACTGGAAAGATTTTAAAAGTGAAAAAAAAAAAAAAAAAAGAGGTAAATTTATTACTATTGCTGGAAAGCATGGCTAACAGGAGCAATCCCCAGGAAATTCATTACTAGCAAAGGGGGAATTTAGCACATTACCCTAGTCTGTCTGTCCACAGAGTGCCCTCAGGCAGTTTGCTGGGAAGCCAGAAGTGAATGTGCTGGTGTCTAACAACTCACTGGCAAATTGGAGGCTGGTGGGGCGGAAAGGGATGGGAGAGATAGTGGATCTGACATGTGTAAGTCAGTGACATACACAGCTCTGCTCCAAGCTCATTCCCAGCAGCAGGTAAAAATCCCACTGTGCCCAGCTCTAACAGTAGGCTCTCCTGCTATGCTGAAGGTAGGCCAGCACAGGAGGGAGGGGATGTGCAATGACAAAAGCAGAGACCAAGAGCTTTTGCTTTGCATCTCTTTGAGGAGGTGATTAGAAAGAAACATTCCCCTCTGGGTTGGGCAAATGTTTTCTGGCACTTCTTCCCCATGTGAAGCTTTAACCCTTAACACTCAGCAGAACCCTGTAGGGAACTGATCTGCACACATAGCAATCCCCATTCCCACCTTCTGAACTGGGAGCTCTCCCCGGATGGTGTGATCATCTTGCCATCTCTGGCTGGCAACTGGGGCTCTCAGACTGCAGGAGAACAGATTACGTGTGTCAGCTCACAGGAGGTTTTGGCTCGCAAGATCCAAGTCTGCAAGTGGCTGCTCAGGATCACAGAATCATAGAATCATTTTAGTTGGAAGACATCTTTAAGATCGAGTCCAACCATTATCTAGCATTGTCAAGTTACCACTAAACCATGTCCCTCAGCATTTGCTAATATCCAGTTTAGATGGAGTCTTCTAAATACCTCCAGGGATAGAGACTCAAACACGTCCCTGGGCAGCCTGTTCCAATCCTGGATAACCCTTCCAGTGAAGAAATTTTTCCTAATATCCAATCTAAACCTCCCATACTCTGTCCAGTCAGAACTTCCAGGACAGCATTCTGCCCTGAGAGCAAGCTCAAGTGTGAGGGATAAAGTTACTATCTGGGAAACTGCTGAAACGCAACAGAAATCCAGATTAGTAACAATGACCTTTTGAAAGAGCCGGTCTTGGAGCAGCACTCCAGGGCTTTAGCCAGTGATCCTACCCCCACAGGCTTCCCTCTGTGCACACGGTTGTGAGAAAGCATTATATCAGCTTTAATAAAACCTGGCCTAAGTGAAACAGTGCTGTCCTTCTGAGTTTGCACAAGCGAGAAAAAAATAATATGGAGAAGTGTAAACGGTATTTAATAAATACTCTCCTCTGACACATGAAGACAGCCTTACTGCCATTTAAACGTGACACATTTAGAGATTCCCACCCGGCACATGAAGGCCACAGTCCTGGAGCATCTTGGCAACTCTTTATGAGGGATACTCTGACATCTGCACAGGATGAATACTGAAAACATGGAAGGACAGCGTGTCATTAACAGGATCCAATACAAAATAAACATATAGCCCTACACTGATAGCTACTTATTTTCATAATTAAAACCAGAATTGGCCTCAGACGCTCCACACAGCTTCAGAATACACAAATCTGCCCCTTAAACACAGGTTCAGCTTGTTGTGGAGCAAATGGGGCCTGATTATGCACATAGGGCCATGGGGAAAAGTGTTTTTCCAGAGAAAAAGCCTGATGAAACTATTGCTCCTACAGCTGTGCCAGCCTCAAGGCATGTGGCTCCTCCTTGCTAGTGACCGTATCTCATACAGGAAAAAAAAAAAAAAAAGAAATACAAGTGCAATTCCTCGGACGGCACTGAGCTGACCGAGTGAGCAGGGTCTGTCGTGACAGAGCAGCTGAGCTCCAGCAGCTCAGGCACTGCCTGAATTTGGGCAGTTTTATGAGCAAGTCTCTGTGGGCGGCTACAGGGATGGTAAAAGCTTCCAAAATGTTTTGAGATACTCTGAGAAGAACTACATGTAATTCCCTATCATCTGGCAACACAAGGAATGGTTCTTTCCCAGCTCCTTACAGCAGCTCACATAACACAGCATTTTCTTCTGATGGTGGGAAACGCCTTTCCATACCCTCCTTTTTTTCAGCTGGGTTTGATTGCTTTCCTGGGAAAAGTTGGCTTGTGTTTTCAGGCATGTTACATGTATGTGCATTGCCATGCAGGCACTCCTACCCTAGGTCCCCTGCAAAGTGCCCTGCAAAAGGCAGACCTCTATAGGGCTGAATGTCCCATGCTGAGCCCCACATTGTATCACCCCCCAATCTTCCCTGTGCTCTCAAAAAAGAAAAAATAATAATAATTAAAAAATTACATTTGGCAAAAGAAACCAGTAGGTTGGAGAGGGCCTGTTGGTAACAGCTCAACGCTAATTCCCAACAGGATCCTTGGGCTGAGGCGCAGCATGCTGTGGGGAGTGGCGACATGCCTGCCTGCACCCACCCTAGAGGAGGTTGTAGCTGTTTTGGAAGGGAACGTGTGAAAGTGGCTCATGTAAATGAAAAGTTGTACATTCTAAGTTTAACACAAGGCTTTTCCTCTTGCAGGGTTGTGGATTGAGGTATCTTGCCACAAAGCTGTGCTCCTCAACTAAAGAGAGGATGCTCTCCTGTCTCCCATTTATCATATCCGCCCTCCCCAGCCCTCCTGGAATATGCACCCTTCTCCCAGCAGTTAGTTAGCATTGAGACAAGAAGAGAAATACTTAGCAGCCACTTAACACTGAAGGCTGAGTTTGGCCTCAAAGGCTACAGTCCAGAGTCAAATGCAAAATATTTCTGTCTAGAGCCCTTTCAAGTTTTCACAGACTCCTGATGTTAGGTGCACTGTTTTCCTGTCAACCCATTGTGTTTTCCAGACACAGCTCAGCGCTCTGTCCCACTCAAATCCACAAAAAAAAAAAACATACTGAAAGGACTTTACAGCAGCAACAACAGCTTTACAGCACAGCGCCGGGACCGGCCACCAGGCACCGCAATCACTGCCTCCCCTCTCCAGCGCCGGGGAAGGCTCTCTTCCTCCCCGCACCTGGGGACAAGCCCTGAGCCACCGGTCTCCAGCAGCAGCCGTAAAGGATCAGCCCTAGGAAACAGGCAGCAAGCAGCTCTGCTTAACATCCAGATGCTTTTATATTTATACACATGTACGCACACTCATATGCGAAGAGAAGCATCATGCAGAGCTTAAAAATTGCTGGCAGTTTACTTAACCGTGAATTGAGCCCAGAAAAAAATCCTGAGCAGAATGGATTTTGCTGAATGGAAGCCCAGCTGACAGTGCTTCAGCAATCTCAGTTAAAAAGCCCGTATTTTCAAGAAAAAGCAGTCCAAACTCTGAAGCTTATATTGAAACTTTCTGGACTTGCAGACACACTGTCATGCTAGTTTGGTTTCTGCAAAAGATCTTTTTCATTGGCGCACGAGCATTTGTAAAGCCACGAAACCAACAGATAAAAAGCCAGGCTTCAATCATGCAAGTTGGTTTGCAAGTCACTTTGTTTTGCCAACACAGATTTATTCTATGAATTTCATAAGGATATTTTCATATACTGCTCATTACAGTGAAGTTCTAATCAAAACAGGAAATCAATAAACAGTATAATTCCCAATCAAAGGAACTATCTTCAAAGAGCAAATGAAAATTGTTAAGATTTAAAGCTTTTGGAATTTAAAAATTAAATCTGTTGTGAGCTCTACAGAGCGGAGTAGAACTCTGATCCTTCAACATCACTATTGACTCTGAAGAACTTTTTGAGGAAGATAATTAACAATACCAGAAAGTATGAGAGAACAGATAAATTAAATCATATGTAGCAGAATTGGATTCAGATCATTCTACAATAAATCATGTTTCGTTTTACTAAGGTTTTATTACTGCTTTTTTTCCCCCATTTACACTACAATGTATCATTTCTCTAAAAAAGAACTATGAAAGTTATATAGCCATAGGTACATACAACTGTGCATATGGCTCAGGAAGAAGGGACTCGAACCCACAGGATCTCTAACTGACCTGTAGAGTCTGAGCTGAGCTATTTATAGGATCTCCCATAAAACCAAAACGAACGCCAAAAGAGATTCACACAGAGAATGCAAGTGAGATGCAAGACAGTTTTTGAAAGCTGATATAGAGCATTATGATGGGATGTATATAATCTGCCGGAAACAAAGAGCTGGAAATATGTATTCATTTGAAGCAGAAAGTCCTTGGATAAACACTGAGGAATACTTTTTCCTCAACCAACGCATTCATCACCTGGCAGCAAAACGATACTGGTGTACACAGTAACAATATTCAGGTAAGAATCCTTCAACATCACTGATAATAGAAAAAAGCACCTGTCAGATTTCATGGGTTCCTCAAGACTGCAGTGGGATGAAGCTGTCATGAATGTACTTGAATGGACATAATCACAGCTACCACTTTTTCCTGCAATCCCTAATCTGTCTAGATTTTTTGCCTCCATTCTTCTCATTTTGGCAAATTCCTCATACTCATTCTTTGTCGCAGTCGTGGGCCAGGGGTACAAACTCCAGGCAGGATCACAGCCCCACAGCTCCCTCCCCCTACCCAGCAGATTGTGAAATGTTTATGACCTGGCTCTTATGGCTCTAGAGGTGCTGAATGGCCTTTTCCCCCCTCCGAGTCTCAGCTCCTGATGGGCAGCTACAGACCAACTTTTAGCCGGTTTGGTCCGTAGTTGTGGATTTTATTGCCCAGTTTGTCTCTTCAGCTCACATTTGTAAGCTCCAGAGTAGATTTTTCCCTGGGTAACACTCTGCAGCTCAAAGAACAATTCTTGTTTTTATTACATCCTTAGTGATTAAAGGGATATTTAAACCTCACAATGCTCCCTGCTGTGAATATAAAAGCCTAGCATCATTTTGGATAGATGTGTTTAGAAAAATAAATTAAAAATTAGCCCTACTATAGTGGACAAATGCTTTTAAGTTGTTGAGAACATCAGGCACTTGAATGATTTAAGTGCATTGGTTGCAATTCCTTGAGAAACCCAAGGGATGACCCATGGCTTTGAGCTCTCAGAACAGTTATACAGACAAATTCCACTTGGACCGAGGAAACAGAGGTGTGCAATGATGGCATTATACTGAAAATACTGGATTTCACCTGCTTAGTCATAAATGACTAAGATTTCTTCTCCCCTCTAACCTAGCAATCACTAATGCACACATAATAGGTACCATTCTTAAAAACACAATACTTGCTTTCGTGATGTCAAAACAGTTTTTAAATGACTGAGAGTTTACAACCCAAGCCACGCCTGCCAACCAAATGTAGACCCAAACAACAATATAATGTAAATTCAACAGAAATATTTAAATTCTGCTAAGAAGAGTGCTAAGGAGTGCGCAGAAGTCACATTTGAGAGCAAGCATTCCTTCTGAGCACAGGTTAGATGCTTATCAATAATGAGTTCACTGGTTTTGCCTCCCCCTAATACCGCAGTTACTGGTTTAAGCTTCTGCAGGGAGCTACTGCTGGGTCAGATTTGATGAGAGCTCAGTCTGCCTGCAATGGAGGTATGGACTCACCACCAAGGAGCTCATAGCACTGCTCCTCCTTGCTGCCAGCTTTGCTGGCTTGGTGCTGCTCAGTTCCTTCCTTTTATACTAAGTAAAAACCCAAACCAGGCAGATTCTGACAGGGTGCAAGGAATACTCACATGTGTGCATTGCTACATGTACCCCGTGGCCCACCCTGGGCTCCGACTGATGCTTTTCTCATAACTGAGGCATTTAAAAAGGAGCTTTCCTGTTTGGATTCTCCACTGTCTACAATTATGGTAACTCACATTGCAGTCATTCCCTCAGAAAGAGCATTTTCAGGAAATCTATAGGACCTAACACATTTGTGTGACTTCTACACTTCTGCCAAGTTGGGCTGAAACCAGGAGACTGGGTTAAAAAATTATTGGGGGGGAAAAACAGGCATCAAGATCAAGCAAGCCTTTAGACACATTTCACATATACTTGTTAGAGACAGGACAATTCAGTGTTTAATTTTCTGCCTCTCTATGATGTTCCTGCCATATGAATCCTGGGTGATCAAAAGGTAACCTGATGCAATCTCCGAAGAAGAAATGTTGGGAATACTGCTGCGCTCTGGGGAATATCTCACCACAATGGTTTGAGGTTTAAACGGCTTCCAACTGGACAAAGCTGTGGCAAAATTCCATTGCAGAATTCTAGGAGGTTTTATTGTGTCCAAAGAATGAAAAATGATCAATTATACTAATTGTATATACACTCTAACTTAAACTAATTAACTTAAATTGTAGGTACTATAACTTAACAGTGTTAGAGTCCGAGTTCTGCCCATCTCTCTCTCCCTGCTTATGCACATCTTGTGTTGAGAGACATTTGTGGCATGCAAAGTGAAAGATCGATGGAGTGAGAAAAAGATTAAAAAGTCACCCTGGAATTGTGACAGGCTGTCACAGCCATAAGAATCACTTCTAGGAATGAAAACGCAGCTGCCACGCTCCAGGGTAAGGTGCAGGCATCCACACTGGTCAGCACCACATGGAACCTGGGCTGGTGTTTGTGCACCAAGTGCAAAATGAACTGGAGCCAGAGACAAGATAAGCAATCAGGAGGACTGGACAATGGTATCAAACCTGTTTGCATCCCTGCAAGTCAGCTACGGTTTTGGAGAAATTACTAGTATTCTACATCATTTTCAAATAACTACTCACTGTCTAGAAGGAACCAACCAGATATAAAGAGTGCTTGTGCTCTACAGGACAGAGTAGAGAAGTTATGACAGCAGTTTGGGAGGACTGGATTAGATTAACAGAAACCTGAGCCAAAAATTTGAAATCTAAGCCCATTTGTGATCCCCCATTACGTCTTTTTGACCTCTTTGTCTTGTATTTCCTCTCAAGTATGGAAATTCTCTTCCCTTCACATCATACAAAGAGTTATTCGTTCCTTGTCTCCACCTCCAGATTTTCCCCTAAGAGTTGTTTAGTATCACTTAAACTTTTCTTTTGAAGACAGTGATGTTCAGCCATAATCCACCAATACAAGCCATGGTAATATTAAGGAGGCTACAAAATAGAGATTGCTCATATGGTTTTCTGCAGTAAGTGTGATGCTTTTGTTTCCAACCAAATATAACCATAGGATGCATATATGAAAACAGCACATAGGTGAGCAGGGAAGCAGCAGGGCTTCTTTCTGTTACTCTGCTGTAAAATAAACTGGTAAAGAGTGCTCCAGAGCTGAAACACTGATTATCCAGAAGGGCGTCAAAGTGCAAATCAAGTGAAATGCAAAAAAGAAAGAGTCTTTCGCACTCAACTTTGCACCTCAACAACCACCCTAAGCAAAGGTTAGGTGTGCCTTTTGTTCAGAATTTTGACAATGGAGACCTAGTGTCAATTAACAAGAAATAAACTACAGCAATAATGCTCAATTTTCATCATAAGATTTTTTGCTAGATGTTTAGGTCTCACCGTATATATACACACAGTTACTTTACTACAGTCTGAGGTGTTAAAATCGTGAGATATTAGGTGACTCAGATGATAGACCACTTTCTCCTACCTGATGTTGTCACTGGTGTTATTTGCTGCTGGCCAAAGCTGCCACTATCGCAAGGCTGTTTTGGCACTGGTACTGTGAGCTGTCTGCAGGCAGGTTTCCTGAAGAACCCTAGAGAATAAGTGCAGAAGGAGTCCATAATCCTGTTCCTCAGAAAAGTGGTCTCTTACTTAAAAAAGTGGGTCGGTGGGGAAAAAATATATGGAAAAGTGAGGGCAGAAAGAAAGAAAGAAGGGAAAAAAAGCAAGGTAAGACACAGTGAAGGAAAAAAATAATCTAACGAGCTATGCATGTGTCTGCCATTGGTATGCTCTTGCTGGGCTCAGGGGTCCTGCCATCAGATTTTGTACCCAGCTGAGGATTTACAAAAATAAAATCCTATACTTTCATACATCATAATTCACAAAAGACCAGCTATTGACTCCCAAGAGAGGCATGACTCAAATTTAATATTGCTGAGCCTAGTAGAGCACTCCTCTTCCCCACTCTTAGGCCTAGGCCAGAATGATGGTAAAAGTGTCAAGTTATTGGGCCACTGGGTTTCATTTCCCAAGAAGTGCCTTTGGGTGACAGTGGAGATACACTAAAGCCATCAGCCATTGTGTTAGGGCTGACAAAAGATTGATCCATGGATGAAAGAAGCAGTTTTTCTGCAATTCTGAAGCACAAAGTTTACTAGCTGTTCGCCTCTCTGCTTTCAGAGACCTTCAAACAGCCCTCAAGGGAGAAAAAGGACATCAGTTTACACAAACCATGTCCACTTAGTTCATTTAACTCATGCAGAGTGTTCATGATTCACCAAGTCATTCTCCATGTCCTGACAAACTCCTGCCATGGGCAGTTCTTCCCTCCTTCCATCACAACTTTCTTTTCTATCCTTTGTTACCCAAAAGCAGTCCAGAAACAGAACAGTCCCCCTGATGAAAAGTCTTCTCCTTTGAGGAATCTAACCCAGGCATGCTCCTGTAACAAACAACAATACCTGCGCCTCTTCTGTTTCAGCCCTAACATTCATGAAAGGACCAGATTCAGCTTTGGAAACTGAAGTCCTTTTTTCCAGAACCAATTTAGCTCTTGTAGAGGCAGTAGGTATGTCTCATAGACTCTGGAGAGGGATATGTCTGTCTTTACCTGGTGAGGTCAACCTTAAGATTGACTTCCCATTTTTTGATACCCGAGTTAAGGTCTCTGATTAGTAGAAATACAGCCATCCTATCGGCCCATTGTTTAAAGGTGACTGTAGAGAAGTAAAACAAGGGGTATTTAGGAAGGGAACTTGTTGGGTTCTGGCTTAGCACTTACTGCCTGAATTTTTTCTTGTCTGAAGTCAAATTAAAACATACTTGCAGAAATACACATTCTTTTTCTATATGCAACTGGGATCAGGAAGCTCATAATAAAGGAAGTAATTACTGTTACCTGCATGTCCTAACTGACTGGCTCTGGCTCCTGTAGGGCAGCCATTGTCAATGATCTTGTGATACAAGGAATTACAAACGCTTTCTGTGCAACATCCATGTTAGCTATTTCTCTCTTGCATTTGGTGAGCCAGTGACAATGAGCCTACAGTGGCATAATTGCAGTCAAAAAGTTTTCTGACTAGCCTGGCCTCACAATTTGTTTGCCACCATCCTCAGAGTTAAAACTGAAATTTGCATGTTGCATTCTACTCAGAAACATACCAAAGGTATTTATGTCTCAGTCTAGTTCTGTTTGCAGAGATGAAAGTTATGCTAAGGGCTGAAGCCAGTGTGGGAGACAATTATTTCTTGAGCAACCCCTTCCAAGCTGAAGAATCCTGTGTTTCCTGAAGACAGTTGTGCCCCAACTTTTTCAGAAGGTCTTCTTCAGAAATAGAATTAGTCCCATAAGAGAGATATCATTTAAATGTATTTGCCAATAAATCTTAAATAAACCTCAAAGTACCTGCACTCTTATTCCATGCTTAGCCAAACAATGTAATAGATTATCTCCAGCAAATAAAGCAGAATTCAGCAAAAATAAAAGCACCAAAATCAACCTTTTTGTTTGTTTGTTTTAACATCATCCTCCACCAGGCAAAATACTAAATCTACATCAGTATTTCAGCAGCAAAAAAATATTTTCAAAACAACAGTAATGTCTGCTGCTTTGGAAATGTGTTACCTTGATGTTTATATAGCCACAGGAGACCATTCAACAATGGCAATGTGTTAATTCCATTGACATTATCGCTCAAATTCAGTCACAGGGGTTGGCGAATTCTTTTTTTACATGTCTCTTTCATCTAAAAGAGAATAAGGCAGGACATAATGGATGGTTAGTAACATATTGTTAAATGGTTACAAGGCACAGGAAATTTCAAGTGGCGAATGGAAAAAACTGAAAAATCCAAGTAAGTCTTGATCAGAAAAAAGACTTCGTTTTGCTGCACTGAATTATCCCAATTTCTCAGCAATCACAGATAAGGACTCTCAAAAAACCAAGCATATTCTATATTTATATGAGCGGACACTTGCTAGTCTTCTCCACAGTTATGCTCTTGGGAAGCTCTGTGTTATTCACCGTGACAAAAACTCAGGTGACTTTCTATTGCTTTTATTTAACTCAGCTATGGGAGCGGTTCCTACTGGATATTAATATTCATTCGCTCAAAATTTAAAAAAAAAGCCATAGTTTTAACTATAATTTGTTACAAGATAAAATTATAAACTATTTAAGATATATAAAAATGTCCTAGCTTCAAATTCAGGGGCCATTTGGGAAAAGGTTGTTTTTTTTTGACAAGTAATTTCCATTTTATAGCAATAGAAAATGGAAGATTAATCAGAACACTCACCAGCTAGTGGGAAAAGCTCTGATGCACAATTCAGTTCTTTTGACTCTTGTGATTTAAGCAATAAATCAATGGTGTTATTATGAAATAGGTGCAGAAAGTGAATATTGACATAGCCCAGATAGACAACATACCAAGAATGAGCCAGCTTCTACTCCATCACATTCAGTAAATATCACCAGCTCTGCTGCTGCTGTTCTGAAAGCCAACAGGATTCCCTCACTGGAACAATATCAATCACTGAGGATGGAAGAGAAAGTTGTTAAAGAAAATAATATTCCTAATAAACACTCTGTCTCACGGATCACACCAGGACAGGTATCACTAAACAGAACTTCATTTTATGATCTCCCTTCCTGGAACTTATGTAGATAATGCCAATTGCCCTCCAAAGTTCACCTACATGCCACAGCCATCATAATTTCAGGGAGAATTAATGGGGGAATCTTTACTTCCTTAGCACTGCTCTAAATGAATGTAGCACAATTTTAAATACTATAGTTTGTTCCTGTTTAATCTGATTGATTTGTGATCAAAACTTCACATTACATTGTCATTTTATTTGCACACCCTGCCATACCAAGCCTATTCTTTACAGTCACCCAGTTTCTCACAAATTTCATTTGGGCTGAAATTTTTACTAGCAGAGATACTTCTACATTTCTTAAGCCTTTTACATTTTTCAGTGGTTACCTGTGAATTTCTGAGTTTACAAGTACTAAGAAAGTTAAGTCTATTTACTTTGAAGCATCCATTTTCAATAGAAATTTTAGGTGTAGAAATACCTTAGGTCACTAAAGAAGTTGTATACAATGTAAACCTACAGTGAAATATAACCTGATGATGCCCTTTTTCATCTTCATTGAAATCAGCATTAGTCATTTATATTTATATTTAAGTACCTTGTTGAATCAGGCTCATATTTTAGGAGAAACATTGTCCTCCTCCTCCTCTCTCCCTCTTCCCCAGCAGACTCTCTGCACCTGGAAATAACGTTTCCATATTTTAATATTCTTTACAGCTACTTTTCCACTAGTACTTTTCCCAGTACTAGTAACAAGACAGTTGCTGCACTGTGCTGTCTTTGTAGTGTCATTACTGTAATGTGACCATACACAAAACTGAGCATTATAATGGTAATGTAAGTATTTCTGAGTTTCACTGAAATTGCAGGAAGTTCACCTTATTAAAAAACCCAGTGCAGCAGAAGCACATATAAGCACATACTATTTACTCTCTCTTACATTTTGATTCAATTATCAATTGTCTAAAAGCAAACTCATTAATTGAGACGGTAACATCTCCAGAGCACTCATCTGAATTATGTGCAGTTATTAAAGGACCCCGTGTCTGCCCCGAAACAGCTGCCAATACACGTCAGAGGAGCTCAGCCTGGGAGCTCCTGGTTCTGCTTCTGCAGAGGGAGGGAGGGTGGCAGCCCCAGGCCAGCACCTGCCACCCCAGCCCCACCGGGACCCACTTGTAGCTGAGGGGGGGGCAGTGGGAGACACAGAGAAATTAAAATGACTCTGAGGCTGCAGGCTTTCCGGCCATCCTGCACTGCTTTCTCATTCTTTTTTGCCTTACATTGAGAAAACCCACTATATTAACAACTTCCAAATAAAAGTACAGGCCTGACAAAACTTGCCGCTGTAGGAGAATCTTTGCCCGGTTCATCTGGAAGATTGATTTTAGAGACAATGAAGAGCATCATGGTGCATCCAAGAGTGTACCAATAAATGCAGTCAGCTTGTTTAGTTCCTATAGAAAGTGCCAAGTCTCTGTCTTCTCACAATTAAAATGTGAACAGTCCGACAGCACTGCCTAGATGCCAATGGCGAGTTCTAACTGCACTGGCAAAAATTAAAGGCTTCTTTACACTAGGAAAGGAAGGGGATCAATGGACCCAGGTTACCAAGAAACTCCTGCACTACTTTTTGCAGCAATACTTTACAATATGCAATCCCAAGCTGTTATTATGTTCATAAAAGCCAAACTGAAAAAACATCTTGTACTGCTGCTGCTTGCTGTGAGACAACACGTCAGACCCTTTGTTTTGCTCCCAGGAAAGCCCATTTACTTATTAAGTATAGGAAGAATTTCCAGCAGTGCTGTCTATTGGGAAAGTCATAGCAGCACTGTTATTTGTTTGAACTTGCATTGATTACTTGAGGGCATAGCGTTGCAAATTGATGTTGTAAGCTCAGTAACTTCCACTATGAATTTCTAAACCTTAATTTTTTTTTCTAACCCACTCTAACTTAATGGAAATCTAATATACAGTCTAGACATTCCTAGGTGACAAACTTCTGTAGTCAAACTACTGCTGTCTGACATCCATTTAGCATGGTGGGTTTATATGTTGACTCAATTAACAAGTTCAGCTATTCTTTGAGAATACATCTAGTGCCATCTCTTAATGGGGAAAACGATCATTGCAATCTTATTGAAGGAGTTACATTTTATATATATAGTCACACATTTAGAAGAAAAAAAATGTGACTCTTCATACATTTTAGTGTGTAACTTAGGAAAATTGCATCCCTGGTGTGACTTACATTACAAGGAATCAAAGAATATTTCTAAAGTATGAAGCTTTTCGGCTCATACAACATCCTTTACTAATTACAGTACATGTTCAATGCTGTACTAGATAATGTTCATGCAATGCATATTTGCAAATAAAACTCAGTTGCATATTACTTCTTGTGAACAGTCCTCTCTATCTGTCAAAAACCTCAGAGAAGTAAAAAGAATTTAAATATGTAGACAGGTTCTTCAGCTAATTGTAGTTATATGTAACAATTAAGTATTCACACAGATGTCTAAAATGCCTTTGGCCTGCTCCATGGCTTTTCACTTGTAGTTAGAATATTATAACTAAAATGAAATGTGTTTCTCATATGCTTATATCAATATGAGCTTTGTTCATATCCCATTTATACTGGAATTCACTGTTGTTTGCAGGGCTTCTGAAAGGGAAGAGAGAGGAAAAAAATACGCTGAGAAATAAAAATTGAGGGAGGGATATCAGTTTCCAATCTGGAAGCAAAAACTACTTTTTACCATATATATCGATGCAGTTTTAGATAGGCAGTTTCCTTCAATAAGACAATGTACTTAAGAGATATTGAAAGTGCTCCTCCCACCGGGATTATATAATGGAATGCTTTTCTACCAAGCTACATACACAATCATTAAATTGCACAGATAAATCTTAAACGCAGGCAGAGGTGCAATTTTACTTTTCCCCTTGGTAGGAGTGACTTGGTTTTTCCAATTCTGTAGTCAGTTCATGGCCTGAGCTCCATCTCACTGTCCCACTTCACGCGCATTTCTGCATGATTCCCACCGAACTGCATCTCACCTCTTGGCTACTTTAGGTAACAGAGACTGTTACACAAGAGCTTTTCCAAGCTTGAAAGCTACATATTTCTTCCACCATTTTCATACACATTATTGCCCCTGATTAGAATTTTACTTTAATGAAGCTATCTCTAGACACTGTACTGATCTGCGAGTTGCTTGTTTGTCACCTACTCTTGGGCTCAGTTACAGCAGTACAAACCTCATGTCATTGCAAAATGAACTAGGACTGAATTAATCAGGATTTACACTGATAAAGCTGAAAGCATTATTTGAGTCCTTTTACACAAGATTAACTGTCAAAACATACTTTTTCTCCCCCACTACAATATGCTGCACATTAAAAAAATGGAAAATACCCAGTCGGCTTTTTATAGGGGAATTAAAAAAAAAAGGAGGAAAAATATAGTTATAGGGCCAACAGATTTTGTGTGAAAAGCATGTATACAGTGGAAGTGTTATGCTGCTAAGTTGCAATATTAATGGCAACAAGGTGAACTCTTTGCTTTTTGCTATGGCCAGGAACATGGGACAGAATCCTCTAAACAGACTATGAGGATTCTCATTCCCTCTGCTTTGAATCAGACTATACATTTTGAAAAGGACATATGGTACAGTAGCAGAAGGCTCTTAGGAGGAGGTGAGGTCAAAAACAGCAATGCAATTTATTCTTACAAAAGTTTCAAGATAGATCCTGGTCATCCATTTTAGGGTTTGGTGTGGGGTGAGAAATGGTTCCCCCCCCCTTTGTTTTTTAACCCCTTTTTTCTTTTCTTCTCTGTCCTAGGGCCCCCTCTAGTGCTACCAGAGCAGACCATGTAGCTCCCAAATGACACAGGATGAACTTTAGGCACAAGCCTATACAGAAACAGACCCACAGTCATGAGATTGCACCCCAGCCCGACCTGACATATGCCTTGTTCTTATTCATACATGGTATTTTATTAGGGATAGGTCCATCCATACGATCAAAAATGTTTTTTAGATAATAAACAGAAAAGACTCTTGACATCCATAGCTACTGTACTGTTGCATCTGAGCCAGCATTGGAGCTTCTGCAAGTATTGAACTCCTAAGGACATGGCAAGTAGCTCATGTGCTTGGTATAGATGGCTTGTGGAATGGAGGGCAGGGAGGGAAATCAAACAAACATGCATGTTCCATACATAGTCTCTAAAGCCCCAAATCTTTTTTTAAGAGTCAGCTGTGGCGAAAAGAAATCCACAAACAGCAAGATACTCACATTAAGTGAACAAAGCTGCACAGAAGTTGGTGAGAATTAAGATAGCTTTAAAGACTGTGGAACAGGGGTTCTGGACTTGGCTAACAAGCACTGGCTGATAGGGTGTCATCCTCATACGCGCATTAGATAGGAGGAACAAGGACAGATTTGTCTTTAAATCTCTGGTGAGATTTTTATGCAGCCTCCAGTATTAATGCGAAAGAACCATTTGAGCAAAGGTAAGTCATCCTCCAGAAGCCAACAGCCCTCAGACAATGGTCTGTCACCCTTCACAGTGCTACCCATTTCACTGCGCCCTGCAACAGCTCAGTCCCCCACAGGGAAGCTCTCACAAAGCCATAACTTGGCCTCAGACAGCCTGTGATACAGTACCCCAAGGTTACTCCCCAAATCCTGACACACGCTTCACTGGATTCCTAGTCACTGGCTAGAAAAAAGGGAAAGATGACAATTAGCACTCAACATCTACACTGAAGTTCTTACCATCACCTTCAACTGCAAGAACAAGGCTCCTTCATCACAGCCTTACATGAATTAAGGAAGAGATCATAAGATTCATGCCTGCTGCTTTTTCTCCTGAGCACCTCAATTCATCTGCTCTACCACCCTTTTCCTTAAAGAATATGATAAGCACCTACAGGAGCAGAAGTCAGCTTTGCATGGCACGTAACACTGTACACACAAGCTATGTACATGATGGATTTTTCAGCTTCCTTGAAATATCAACACCAGTGCCAAAACCAGAGTGTTGAATTTAACAATGGTGTGATCCCACCTTGGATGGTAAGACTTAAGTCTATTCTCACCTGGCCCCTCTGTTTCCATTCAGTCCATTCTGTCTCCTAATCAGCTCCGGCTGCCTTCCTCATCTTTTCCTGGTCCCTTTCTCCCTGACCATATGGTGTTTATTTTGGCTGCAAAAGACATTAATTTCATTATTAATGAAGAAATTTCATTCTAATTTAAAAAAATAAAACCAAACCAAAATAAGAGACAACAACTGACAAACCCTAGTAACATGATAAAATTAAGGAAGATACTGAGTTTGATTTGATATTTTGGTTGTGGAATGAAATATTACTTTTTCTGAGACAGTGGGCAGAAGCCATTAATGACAGCTGTGCCCAACAAAATTAATCCTTAGTAGAACACTAGTCCTTGCCTCAAAGAGATAAATTCTCGATGGTCTTAACTATACATGGATTATGTAATCCTTCTGCCAGGAAATGAAACTGCATTAAACACAGCCAAATCCCAGTACTACATACCTTAACGATGGTATCAGTGAAAAATACCTTACCACGTGTAAAAACAATGCCCACAAAGGGTATCAACTACCCACAAATTACTCTCAACATCAAGTCCAAAATAATTTCTGTTTCCATTTGTTTTGGAACAGAAACGGTCTTGCTATTTGCCTGGAAATCTTAACAGTCTGGATTTGCTTTTTAAACAATTTAATAATTTACTGGTGGGGGCAAGGTAGGGGAAAGTAATAAAAGCCTCACCTGTGTCCCACATGGGTCACAGACCTTACCTTTAAGTTTACTTTAGGTATCAGACATTCCTGTCCCCACAACCTCACAGGGGAAAACCAAACCAAACCAAATTACAAAAGCAATATCCTTCAGCAGCTGCCATTTATTTGTCTGTCGCATTAGAAAGGCACCATGGAACACTTGAGATTTCAGAAGCAACAGCTACTAAGTAAATCCTGAAAATAGATGTTGTGTTTATATTTGATACACAACTCTGAAAGGGGGGAGTTGGCAAGTTGGACCTTGACCATACTGGGATTTCAAGCTATTGCAACTAGGATTAGACTGAAATAAAAGAAATTACTTCAAGTAATCTAATAGCTACTGCAGTTTTGCCATAATGTTTGGGGTTTTTTTTGAAAATTCCACAGAATTATATTACCAGGCTTCAGAAGGTGCCACATAAAGAGAATACTTCTGTGTGTAAGGATTCAAAGTTCTTGCTTAAAGTACCTTTAGGGATGGTTTCAGTCAAATATATGTAAATGCATCCAGTAGTCTTGGCGTCTTTGCTCCAGGATATGGTTCCTTGAACTGAAGAACTACATAAACTTTACTTACAGAGACGATTTCACACATACAGAAGAATGACTCCGTCGGCGTAAATCAGCAGTAATACCCATTGCAGAAGGTGGCCCACAGCTGAGCAATGCACTATTTAGCCATTAGCAGAAGGGCAGGAGTTGAAGGAGGTGGCCTGAGTAGTTCCTTCTCAGTAACTTCTTGAGCTTGAGAAAAAGTCCCTGAGCTACTCAACAGCACAATGTGAATAAAAGATCATCGATTTAAAAAAAAAAACAAACACAAAAAAAACATGGGGGAAAAAACAGGTAAGAGTTTTGAATACAGGATAAAACAAGATGCACATTTGTGTAGTCTAAAGATTAAAATGAGTTTAGAGCAGATCAGCAAAGTTCAGGTCTCTTTGCTGACAGGAACAGTTTCACTTACAGCTCTAGCTTTTCCTTAGCCAGCAAAAGATTAAATCCTTCTTAAAAAGCAGGGCTAGAAGTCAAAAGAAAGCTCAAGATCAGGCATTTTAGCAAGCTTCAGGGGGGGGGAAGAAAGTGCCTAATGCCAAGGAATCCTTAAGAATAATAAAAACATCCACTTTCAGTGATTGAAGTCAATTAAGAAAATCAAATGCTCTGTCGTCATACATCAAACCCATGCTAGAAAGGTAGACCTAACAGTTTAAATGTGATCTTAAAGTTAGCCACACATTTAAGAATAATACATTACCCATAAAAGCTATGTGTCTATTCTATTTGGGTGAAAAAGCTATATAGAAGTACATCCTCCAAGTTGTGTTCCACTTCTCATAAGAAGCTGACTTCTTTTTTTCCTGTGCCATCTTCTAAAAAAATAAAGATCATTCCTGATTATCTAAAGAATCTAGAGATACCTTAGCCTACTACCAGACAATGACTATAGAGTATGCTATACACTGCATGTATAATAACTTATACCAAATTAAAGCACAAACACCGAAAACATATTACTATTGAAAATACCCATTCAGTTACCCAATCTTTTCCACCTCACCTATCACTTTTAGTAAGTGAACAATTTACATAAACAATTGCTAATACAGGCAAGACGGACACACTCACTTGCTTATATATTGCTTTTTGTTCAAACAAATAACACAGAATATGAGAGTAAACCTGCAACACAAAGACTGATGCGGTTTCTATTTATCCAGGGTCTATTCACCGTTCTTACAGTGAACGAGAGCAATCCTTGTAATAATGGATTAAATGCTAATTTGTACAGCCAAATATCCTAGGTGTTCCCGTTCACTGTGTGTTGTCCACCCCATATGCTGTTCATCAGCATCCAAAGATACTCAGATAGGTGAAAAAGAATTCAGATCACACCTCAATGGGGAAGTGAACCTGCTGCTGGCAATCTTGACAACATTAGCTGACCCGAGTCCCAGGTCACACAAGACCAAACCCACCTTCAGAAAAGGAAGAGGCTTCCCCCCATCCCCTTCCTCTGCTCCCTTCTTACCTAAGGAAGAAAAGGAAGGGGAGTACTTTTTCCAGAACTGTGGCGCCTTGCTCTCTCAGATGAACACAGACAACAGTACATTTCAACTTTATTAGAAAAAAACAAGTTTATACAAAGCTCTGCATTTTACAGAAAACCACCTCCCCCAAACACAAAGAAATCTGACATTGCAAGCTGTATGTATTTTCATTTTTCATATACATACATATATATATGTACATACACATATATATGTGTGTGGGCGCACACGTGTGTATATATAATGTGACGTATTTTTTTTGCATGGTTTGCATTCATTATTTTACAAAGTTAACATTTAGTAGAAAAAAAAAAAGGATCTTTGTTACCATTATTTTCTCATATAAATAAATGTGAGCAGTCCCTCTGCAGATAGATAAAAAACACCTTTTCGTGTCATTCTGTAAAAAACAGACATTACTGAAATGGTATTGAAACCTTTCAAGTTTTTTCAATACCACCATAAAAATATCATCTAGCCCCCAATTCAAAATGCTTGTCCAAGGCATTAGAAGAGAAAGGACTGTAAGACAATTCTGGAAAGATCAGTTCTTTAAGCCAACATTCAGGTAGATAATTTTTGCTGGACCTCATACATTGGTGTGAAATGAGGACAAAAGGAGGCCAACCTCTCTGTCTTCCTGGAAAAGCTGGTTCTTTGCCTGTTGTCACCGAGTCAAATTCCAACAAATCACCCAGCAGTGCTACGGAGCTGACGCACTCTCGGCTCACCCTTCTCACCCCGCAACAAAGCCACAGACTTTCTAGATGCAATTAAAACCTCTACCAGCTCAGCAAATATTCCCTACTCCATTGACCTGAAAAGGAACTGTTGGACTTGTGGCATGGCTAGACAGACATTAGGTTGTTGAATTACTGGGAGAAAAACTTAACTAGCGTGGAAAATGCAAAATGACAACTAAAAGGAAGAAAATGCTACAGAAAAGAGCTACTGGAGTGACTTCCAAGGTTCCGGTTTGAAGAAGCAGGAACAGCAGAGAGATGTGAACTGCAGATCAAAACACCCTTGCATCTACTGAAGTTAAAAGTGATAGAGTGGTCCAAATCAATTCACTGCCTGGTAGACAATCATTCTTTCCGTCAAGCACCATGATGGGGAGAATGGCGAAGATTCTGAAGGCAATACAAGTGGTAGTGGTGATAACAAAGGTAATGAAAGTGAAGAACACAATGATGCCGATTAAATGGAGTGTAATGCCAACGAAGATGTTTCGACTGCCATAGATGCTGGCAACAAGAAGAATGGTTGTATGGTTGGTGTTGATGATGGCCAGAATTCATTCATATGTCCATGTAGTCATCATCTTCATCAGTATCACTTTCCAGTGAGGACTCCTGGCTTGAGGTCTCTAAGATTTCCAAAGCTGGCTGACAAAGGCTCTCCTTCTTTACATTCGCTGCAGACTGAGCAGACAAAATAGCAGACTGATCCCAAAAAGAGAGAGAGAGAATATATTGCTAAATAGGATAAACCCACGATCACAGGGATAAAAGCCACCTGGTTGCTATTCCTTCACATTCAATAG
Source organism: Gallinago undulata (assembly GCA_026546715.1). Lineage (NCBI taxonomy): Eukaryota > Metazoa > Chordata > Aves > Charadriiformes > Scolopacidae > Gallinago > Gallinago undulata. The sequence continues at coordinate 22,259,515 of JAOTQQ010000005.1, forward strand.
CTCTTACTTCTGTAAAAGATACAGCATCCTAATGTGAGACAACATAACATTTACCAGTAGGCTTCCCCACTGTTAATATTCTGGTAGCTTCCACTAACCTAAGTATTGCAATGGCTCCAGTAGCTTCCTCACCCATTTTTGTAATTCTTTTTAATTCCCTCAGAAAAGGGTTAAGGAGTAGGATAGCTATGATTTCACCCATGGCCTTCATCGGTCCTTTACAATTGGCTTCTGTAGATAATAGCTAGCATCTTCTTTCACTACTTATTCTATATCTAGTTATGAACTGGGGACAGGAACTGTTGCCCCTTTCATACAAGTATTTTACTGAGGGGAGAATCAAGATAAAAACAATAATCTAACAAATTACTGTTTCCCTTTTATTACCTTTAATTTTTGCTTGGTCTCTTCTGAAATGCTGCCCTTTGGAGAAAGGAGGGTGGGAGTGGGTGGAGTGACAGTGATCTCAGGTGGAAATTTGGTGACAGATGAAGGTATGAAAAGCTTTGGCATGTTGGGCAGAATGCGAGTTTTTACTCGGGTGCCATCTGTTTTGTTCTGCTGACTTCCCAAAGTCTGTGAACTGGAGCTGAGTTCAGGCTTGGAACTGGAGGCTAAACAGAGAATAATAAGAAAAAACATGTTAGGAAGCTATACGGGATTTCAGATGTCAAAGAAGAGGGAACAATTCATTGTTAGATATATAGCTGGCTCAAAAGGCCTTTTCAAGCCTTGCTTGAAAAGAAGAAACAGAAGAAGAATGTGCTTCAAGAGTCTATCATGATAACTGGAAACCAGTAATAATTAAAAAAAAATAAAAAATCTTACTGGGCAGCAGAAACTCAGTCTGACCAAGCACAACAACTGCTAGTGCCATCTACATCTAGTTAGAAGTCCACTGCAGGCACCATTTTCCCACTTGTTTCAGGTGCAATCATCTTATCTTTGCATTCTCTAACTGTCTCTCCACTCTCTAATGCAACAAATAAAGCCACTTAGCTTTACTTACGAGTCTTAAGTTCCTCCACTATAGCATTGCCTGTTTAATTCTTGAGATAGCAGCTCCCCAACAATTTAAGAAAAATATATGGTAACACTCATCAAAAGTCCCTCATTACTCTCTTCAAATCCTGTCATAAAAACCTCCTTGGTGTGCTCATGCCACTGTCACCCACGCTAGTTTGCATTACTTCCATGTACTTCCCAAGTGTCCCAGCTTGTGGTCTTTACAATGCAAATTGCTCAGACTGGGCTCATCTCATGAAGCCAAGAGGGATCCAGCACTATCACATAACAAAATAATATATACATAACGATACCCAGTAGAAGACAATGCTTTCACATTAAAACTGAGGATATCTTATAAGAGATCTCTTGATTTCTTACTAATAATGCTGCTTCGTATGGCGTCAAAACAGTATTTTTTAAAGTTAGGCTCTAGTGTTTTCATTCATATATCTCAGACTGATAATGATGACAGGTGCTCATAGACATTTTTTCAGTTTTAGTCTTGTCAATCCATCTCTTGCAGATTTCTGGAACTGACATGGCCACTTAAGCACAGCAAAATAAAATGCATCTTCCTGATGCTGTACTGAAAAACAACCAGCAGTAGAACTAACTACTAAGGGATGTAAAAATTGAATTGTGTGTTCTCAACTGTACACAAGAATGTAAGAAATGCCACAACAGATGAGGCGCAGCTTTCCATCAAGATCAGTGACCCATCTCCATGGGCAGCCACTGATTTCAGAGGAGAGTACCAGAAATGTTGCAGTAATCAGGCACAGGAGAATCTGCCTCTCTCAAATAACAAAAAATGAGATCCCCCAAACATGAGCATCTAGATCATGCCCACCTGAAATACCAAGTTTTGCATTTTTTCAATTAAAACATCAACTCCTACTTCTCTTGGGAAGAGGGCAGAGGAGGGATAGAAAGCATTAACTGCTGTAATGCTGGTTTTTATGTTTACACAGACTGAGTCAGCTTTTGCGAAAAATTGCTTCCTTCTACTAAATATTCCAATAGTGTAATCCAAAGTGTTGTCATATTGCCCCATATAAGATTTCAATTAAAAGAAAAAGTCTAGTTTAAAGGATGCACAACCTATATAACGTGATAGTCTGGTACTGGTAAGTTTTTTATTTGGCTTTGCTGCCATTGTATTTAGCATGTGAGTCATGCACCAAAAAGAATAACCATTAAGGGACGACAAGGCAGTTTCCCAGGAAGCTGGGACACTGCCAGGAATGCCTCTAAACTCCGGAACACTTGACTGGAAAGTAGGCAGAGAAAATGAGGAATATGAATCACAACTATGCTGTCAATCAATCAATTAACCCCTACAGACTGATCAGCTGCTAATCATCCATTTTCAGAATTGTTTGAAGCACAGAAAGCTCCTACCTTGGGTACAAACATGTCCTGAATTGGTGCTGGTCACCGACTCCACTTGCCAGCAAACAGGCTCTGGCGATGGTGCAACAGTAGCCATTTTCATCTGCTGACAAAGCCGTGACTCCTGCTGCTGAAATCCAAGCCCCTCCAAAGGCACTTCAAGCTCTTCTTCCTCTTTAGTAATGAAATATAATTAACAGATTAAGAGACATCCTGATCTCTCTCCTAAGCCTCAATCCGTTTGCTGTGTAACCAACTGGTAGATTTATTTTTTTAACCCTTGCTCTGTTTCTAAACTGTAACGTGACTGAAATTAAATATTGGCAAGCTAAGATGGCAATACCAGCTTTTTCATACTTGGTGCTATCAATTCATACTCTTAAAAAAAAAGCAAATGTCACTTAAAAAGCGAAAGAAAAATTCTTGTATATGACATTTTGTTACCTCTGCACATCTGCAAGAAAAACACATGGATCTGACCATCCTCATTTGGAGATGCGAGGGTTGAAACACCTGCCACGTACACAGAGCAAAATCCGTCACCCTTAATGTGAGCCAGCCATGACCGATGGGTCCCTCTCTGACCTGCAACCACGGGTACGTGCTACACTGAAGTGCAGCTTACTGGTAAGTAAGATTAATTACTCTGAACACTAGTAACAGGGCCAAATCTGTTTTTTATGAAACCAATATCAAGTTATGCTAAATGCCCACTTTTCCCTGATATGTCCTCTGTGCTTCCATAAATACATTAGTCTAAAATTCCCACCTTCTGCTGTTCCAGAACTTGGGATGCTTGTAACTCAGAATCCACGGATGCGTGTGTACAATCTCCTTATTATGTAACCAGCTGTATCTGCTTTTAAATTAATGCAGTGTTAAACCAGTTCTCTTACCCACTGAGCTGCACACTGTACATAACAGGAGTCATTTTCACTGAACTACTGAGAGTTACTGGTGCCCTTTCTGGGAAGGGCAGACTGAAGCAGCAGCAAGCTTTTCAAGGCTACAGATGCACAAACGAGCCCTTATTTTCTGATAAAAACAAAGATATCCTTCAAAAACAAAGGGCTGTCTAGTCTAATTTGAATCACCTTATATTTACACAGGCTAAGGTGTGCACAGGCCAGCAGATGCAATATACATTCCCAGTCTAACTTGCTCTAAAATTCTTTATATGTCCATGCTCTAAATTAATTTAGGATTTTGACAGTATGATGTCTTAAAAAGGAATATATATTTCAACTTTTCCTCATTGGAAACATACTCCCACCCCCTCAAGTGTTGAAAACACTTCTCCATCTTCGCCAATGTAGATAAGAACTCGGAATTTACCATGGTAATAATTCTCCTGTACAAGAGTTCCCCTTGCAGAAAATGCTTAAGACAACATTACAGCCTAACAGCTTGGTAAAAGTCAGATCCATGCAGTTTGAAAGATGCAGCTTTTTAACTGAGTTATATTTCTCTAGGGTTCTTGAATAATTTGTACAAAAAAAAAAAAAGGCTTACCAAAGGAAGCCCTAATTTCTTTCATCCACTAATTTTAATTGGTAAAGAAAAGAACCCATCATCTAAACTTGCAGCTGACAGCCAATATAAGCCTTAGGATAAATGAGTTTGCTTGTAGAGACTTCTCCAATAGTTCCCGAAAAGGAAAGGTCACACACTACACCACAAATCACAGGCAGCTTCTGTTCTGTGATGTTCCACTCACTATCAAACGCAAAATGGAAAGGTCTAATGCAGAAGAATGTAGTTCTCATTCTCAGCACTCTCTTGCACATTTCTCTATGGGTACTTCAAAATATGGCATTGGAAGTAGGAAAATAATAGCTGCATCTATACATGTATTAATAGACCCAAACAGCTTAAAAACAACACAGAAGTACTTAACTACAGGAATCTTGACTAGGAAAATCTTAACTCATCGTTTCCCTATGTAAGAAGCAGGTGACAGCTGAAGGATCATTTTCTGTATTTGCCTGCCCTTTATATCAGCTACACTGTACTAAGAAGGATCAGCCCTAACGTGGCCTGAAGCCAATATACACATATCCCATTACACCAATAGTGTCTGATGATAAGATGTAGTCTAAACCCAGAAGACTCCCACACTGAAATGGCTACAAGACACTTGATCAAAAGACAAAAAGAAACATTACATCAAGATTTGAAGAAAAGCAAACTTAAAATGATGATTTCAGAAGATTATCCTATAAGACAGCTAAGAAGGCAACTCCTTTTTAACTTGCTCCAACACTTCAGACTCAGTCTTAAGTATCTAAGGTAAGTACTAACTGAATCTTTCTTACCCACTTATTAACCAAGAATACAAAACCAGTAATCAATTTAGCAGATACAATACTATATACAAATAAACTGCAAATCCTACAGCCTCAACTATACTGCTAACTGAGAACAGTTTTTATGCGCTCAACTGCTAAATTACATTAGGGACTTATTAGTTCACCATTCAGAATAAGAGCTTTGATTTGCATTATTGTTTAATGACAAAACTCTACCTCTTATGCTGATTATAATCTTCATTTAATTATAAGATATATCATTGCTTAAACTGATTTGCTGTGCTTTATTTTAACAAAATTATGCCCCACTGACAAAAGCTCTTTTGAGCTTTGCTTTTTGCTCCAAGACTGCTATCGGTCTACATTCTTTTATGAGCAATCATCATACTTATAAGTATCTCCATCCTACACATATTTGGTTTTGTTAGTTTTATAAATCCAGTTTTATAGTGCAGTAAAATTAGATTTAATTTGAATAAAATTGTGTGTCAGCCCTTTTTCACGTAGAAGTGAATGGAAATGAAAGGGCAGAAGCCTGGCACACTAAGCATGTATTTCTATCACTGCACTTATGGAAACAACACTTGTTAATATTCTATTAGGCTGCGTCTTTCAGTACATGAGAAATCAAGAACCACTGTCTGTTAATCAATCCCTTGCTGTCAGAGGTGTTAAATACACAGTGACTGAATTCCATCCCCTGATCGGGTCATACACTTTTTTATTTTAGGACTGTGCAATTTTTAATTTTTTTTTGTAATAATCATCGGAGTGGCATCATTTCTAAGTTAAAAATAAAGTTAATAAACAAAATGTTTTTGATTCTTGAAAATAACAAGAATTGGTTGTTTCAGGTGTATATATCCTTATTTATACTATTTATACTTTAATATATTGCACAGATATATATTATATCTCTTTTCATTACAGAAAAAAAAAGGCAAAAGAGAGAAGGATAATCAAGAAGAAACACACAGTTGGATCTCCTATTATTTGTCTAAAACAGATTTCTGAAGAGAATATCTTGATATTTGTCCTGTGGAAGATGCTGTTATAGCCCTGAACGTAATGTCCTAGTTTTTCTAATAAAAACTTTCCCCAGGGAGGTAAAGACTCCACTAACTCATGAGCCACAATATTCTGCACAAGTGCAAGAGCACAAGAATATACGTACAGCACATTCTGAAGGTGTTCAGAAGCTCAGATTTAATATCAGTTAAAAAATCTTTTGGTAATACCCAGTTCTTATACTGTCCTGGCAGGTTTTCAAACATTAGCTCTACAAACCCAGTTTAAAATTAAAGCAGTCTCTGAAGACGCAATATGCAACAGTCACTTGTCTCCAGGCTGAAGATGGGACAGGTATTGTACTCTGAAGAACCATTTAGCACTCTCACCTTACAACACAACACATAAAAACTAAGCACGTAGAAAAAACCCATAGATTTGCAATGCATATAATTATTTATATTGAAAAGTTCATGTCCAATTGAGCTGAATTACAAGTATTTCTTTTAGCCTTCCCTTTCCCAACAACTGTCTAAATACATATAAAATAGTAGACACATAGAAAGAGGGACATCATACCTTTCAACATCTCCCTGCTTTAGTGAGGAAGAAACAAGCTGAAAACAATTCAATGCAACAACCTACTCCAGCTTTCCTCTCCAACCTCTTTCCACTTGTTGCCAGGGTAACCAGTGTTTGCAGATGCCTATAGCGGGCGCCTGGGTTCATGACTTCATCACAGTTAATATTCTCTCTCTCGGTCTCTCTTTACACAGAGAATACACTATATACATATATCCTCACACTATAAACACACAGAATACACAACTCCTGAAATCATTTTTATACTTGAGACAATTTACTTTGCTATTCTGATGTGTATAAAATGAAAAATAACACCATAAAAAATATTCACTTGGCAATTTGCAGATGTGGAGAAAGTTTAAAAGCAGTGGTACTGTAACCAGTAAACAGCTGCTCTGGTCTCTGCACCACACTGTACACTAATCATTGCATTTTGTCATGCTGTCAGGTATAAGAGACATTAACATTACAGTGTTATAAAACATTTTATGTGGAATTTTAAAAAAATTCCTTTAAGTCATGCACTAAATCTATTACATGACAACTGAAAGACAAGCCCAGTGAATGTGACTAGCATCTGGAAAAAATGTTTTCCAGTTTCTGACGGAAGCAGTTTGAAGTATTATAGCACAGATGTTACAGGATACAAGCAACTTACAGTGCATACACAAAACATCATTTCATTATAGGAAAAAGGAAGGAGCTGAGCTTCGAACTCCAGGACAGAATACTAACATGGTTTCAAAAGCAAATGTTTGGAGAAATGAACAGATAACAGCTTCAAGTGCTTAAATAATGCACCACTTGCCTTCATCCCTCTGAAAAACACCTTCCCCAGCATTTCTGTGTGTCAAGATAAAAAAAAAAATGAAAATACATTACTACAATTTAGCAAATCTGTACTAGCTTGCCTTTCAACCACTTCAAAAGAGTAAGGACTGAATTCTGTGTGCCTACAGACACTAGGAAATACTTACTTTACCAGTCCCAGTAACAACTGGTTTAGTTTGTTTTTTAATGTCTACCCACTGCCCATGCAATTATTCACAGAACTGACTGCTACACATTTATAAGGTAGATATTTTTTTCCCCTGGTGATGGAACTGCGTCTGATCCCTGGCTCCCTGACAGTGGAGTAAATATCTTACCACATTTACAAAGAACAGTGCTAATGTGAAAACAATTTTCTGTATTCCATCTGCCTCATCCTCCAGTGTGCTGGGAATTAATACAGCTTTTTTTCCCCCCATAGAGAAGTTGCAAAGGCCATGGAAAGCTTGAATTTGAAGGAGCTCAGAGTTTCCTCATACACTGTGCTACTAAGTCAATGGAAAGACTGCACTGGAACCCAGGTTGAGTCAGTTGAACACAGTTTAGTTAAGGATAGAGACCTAGAGAAATAACAGGGGCATCATCCCTCAAACTGCATCTGCTGTGAGGTACTACACCACAGCAGGCAGAGATTTACTCACTTCAAAACAGGATGCGGTAGGTATACTTGGTAGCCTTTCCTTATGTGTTTTATTTCTCTAAGTTAATTTCAAATATCCTGCTATGAAATTTATTTCCAAAAAACCACTACCAAGTCATAGCTCTAGAAATGAAGTATTTGACTTGAAATGCCAAATTCAGGAAATTACATTAAAAGCTGACACACAAAGCCATGTGTTAAAAATTAAGCATCAGAGTAATTTTGGAGGCGAAAAGCTGCAGAACACAAGTTCTATTGCCCTCTGAAATGAAAGATATTCAAGCAGTCTGGTGAACAGAAGTTGGCACTGTAATAGCATGGCATATTGCTATATTTATCGCTAGGGTCCTGAGCACAGAGTTTACTGTACAGTTATATGCGAGATACCCCAAAATGCTTCCTAAGGCCAAGATCAGCTGTCACAGAACAACATTAAGGCGATTAAAACTTAAACCAGGTGGCTGATCTGAAAGTGCTGACAGGCAATAGTCCCTGGCCCATACTAACTCCCAAGCTCCCAGGTGCCTGTAACAGCCACACTGGGGCCAGTCTAACAGCAGAGACAGCGGAGTTCCCGTTTCCAAAACCATTTCTTGCCAGTACCAAGCCTCCTAGAGCTCCAGAAATCTGGTGTGCATGTTGGTAAAGAAAAGCCCTACTAATTTACTCTTTTTTTAAAACAAAACAAAGCTTCAATTAAAAAAACAGATGGGCCCAGATGAAAAAGACAACAGTTTGATATTCAACTACATGAACTTTCAAATGGCATTATAAAAACACAGCTAATTGATATTTGTGTCTTAGTATGTGACTCAGCAAGCACACATCACTTGGAGCACATCACATAGTAGCACCTGTGGATAGTAACAGTCACTCATTTGCAATCTACTGCTTCCAAATTTTATGTACTCATTATCTAAGGAAAGGTCTTAACGCCTTTCTTTCGGTGTTTCATCCTTCTTTGGCCTGACAGCCAGCTAAGCACAATGCAAATTAGCAAAAGCAGCTGTCAGAAAAATCTCTTAAAAGAATATGACACCCCACAATTTTCCAAGAAGTTTGTAAGTCACATAATACCTGTGCAGTGGACTTACAGCTAGATCTCTCTTCAGTCTTCATTTGTGCAGGAATATATGTACATTTTATGCTGCTTGCAGTAATCAAAACTAGTGAAACTAAACCATATTGTAACAAAATAGCATCATTACCATGTTCTTTTACAAAAGGTCTCCAGAAAATGTGTTCCATTAGTTTAAGATATCCAGAGACCAGTGAGTCCCCAGGATTTTCAGGAGTATCTAAGGGGCTAGAGAGCCTCTTGGACCACAGACCTGGACAGACTGCACCAAACCCCTGGCTATCATCACCTCACAGGCCACAGCTGGGAATCTGCTACTCCTGTCTCATTTGTTCTTCCTGATCTAACACAGATACATAGAAAGGAAATAAAGGAAACTTAAGAAATCTGAACGGTAAAGATGAGAAATAGACATTAAGTGTACTGAAAAACTCTTCTGGAATGAATTTATTGAGATAGCAAAGCAACTCAGCATACTTCCAAGGGGAAGATGAAAATACACCACGGACTGATACTGTCTGAGCACAAGGCAAAAAGGAATTAAGAAGTCATTCACAAACAGGAACCCCCCTGCTGACATTCAGCAGTGAAGTTGTTTGCAGAGTGCACCCATTGTGAAAAACAAACAGCTTCATGAAAAGCAAGGATCAGACGAGAGGAAGTGAGAATGCCAAGGAGGCTGAAGCAGCAAGAGATCAGAGAGTGCCAATGCAGAGCCAGATGAAGGCAGCCTGGCTGGTTTGTTAGTGACTCTGGAGTCACTAACAGGTGGATGGGAGCTGCTACTCCCGGATGGTACAACAGGCATGGGGTTACAAGTATTTAAAGAAGAGTTTTGAAAGCCAAGGATGGAGCACTTCTCCTATGAAGCCAGGCCGGGGTTGTTCAGTGTGGAGAAGGGAGGACTCCAGAGAGACCTTACAGCAGCCTCCTAACACTTAAAGGGGGCCTACAGGAAAGATGGGGAGGGACTCTTTATCAGGGAGTACAGTGACAGGATGAGGGATAACTGTTTTAAGCTGCAAGAGGATATGCTTAGATTAGGAAGAAATTCTTTACTGTCAGAGACAGTACTGTTGTGAGACACTGGCACAGGTTGCCCAGAGATACTGCGGATTCCCCATCCCTGGAGGTGTTCAAGGCCAGGCTGGACGGGGCTTTGAGTAACCTGGTCTAATGGAAAGTGTACCTGCAAGCAGGGGCGGGTGGAACTAAATGATCTTAAGGTCCCTTCCAACCCAAAACATTCTATAATTTTCTAACTTGTGTGTTTAAAAAAGAACCCTCATGCCAGGAAACTGCAATATGAAGAAGGCTCACATAAGGCAACAGCTCCTTGGCTAGCCTAACATTTTCTGTGTTTCAGCTTTTTTTTTTTAACCATCTGTTGAGAGCAACTCTCTGCTCTAAAGTAAAATTGTAAATTCTGCAGAAAAAACAGGTAAGACACTGATTGCAATTAAGAGGGTTGAATGTTACTACTTCCTGCCATTTAAAAAGTACTTGAAAGTTTGAACTGAAATCCATGGTTAAAATAAGGCATGGCCAACAAGGCCAAATACTTTGGGCATTTTATGTTAAGCAGAAAGTTTTCGGGAAATTGAATTACAGGCTCTTAAGTTTGTGTTTTGCCTTTAGAAATTTATGACAAGCAAGCTCAGAAGACACTGAGATCAGTATGTGGCTAAACTCAAGTAAAGATGACAACCTACAATCTCCATTATTTCACTCAGATAGAAACAAGGATTTTGGATGTCCACTGATGTCTGGATATCTGGAAACTGTAAGGAATCAAGGTGAATCCTTGTGCCATGCACTGCTTTAATACAAAGACAGATGTGGTCAATGCAAAATTATAGAGCTGACATTCTTTGCAGTATTTCCTTCTCCCTTACATAAATTCCCTCAGTCTTCTGAGAACTCAGTATCAACCTAAGGTCATGTATCAGTTGTTAAAATAAACTAAACCACAGACTTCTGGTCAAAGATGCTCTTTACACCTAGAAGTATTCTTATGACTGACAGAGAGTTAAAAGCCTACAAGATGAACTGCCCTATTACAACATCATTACTGAATTCTTTTGACTTAGGTCTTCAAAACACTCTTTATTTAGAACATCCCTCTTTTCGGGAGTCTGCTGCTGCCTGCATGCACACTGAACAATTTAGCCTCATTCCTCACTGTTACAATAGTGCTACTTACCTTTCCACACAACTGTCCTCACTTGTATGTATTTGTTGTGCTTCTGAAAGTCTAAAAGTTCTACAGGTTGAAATGCATTTACACCTCTGCCTGCCCTATTGTGCATAAGTAACAAACACCTGAAACTACAACAGGATATTCACATGGCTTATGGAGTGCAACTTTCCCGCACGATACAGAAAGAATTGTAATCCTTAGCTCTGAATTTCTAAGTTTGGACACCTATATCATGACCTTCTTGTTTTTATATTGAAATACTTAGGCCTCAAATGGACATAAATTTAACTGGGGGGACAGGACATTACTCTTCTATTCTGATTTTATATTCCAAATTGGTAAATATCGGCCTTTAAGTAAAACACATAACTTTAAATAATTCCAAGTATAAAAACCTTCTCTTGATATCAAAACTCAGATGTGAACGCTTTCCTGTCCATTCCTTACAAGAATCATTATTAGAATAAGGACAGCAAAGAAGAAGAAAATGTGAAGATTCTTCAGCAATTTAGAAGAGTATAATACTGGAACAGTGTGACAGGATGGAGAGGGTTTATCTTAATTGTCCTATTTTAGTTTCCCCAGCGAAAATTTTAGGCTTAAGCCATAAAGGTTACTAGTCCCATGTACCTTTATGCCTAAATGTAGGGAGTTCTTATGCTGAAACTACCACTATCATCACTTTGCTGCTGGCCTTCGTGTTTTATTTTGTACCAGGTATCAGGTACTAGACAGAATCTTGCTAAAATCTCTAGCTAAGAAATGAGTGGCACAGTATCAACACTGCTTGGAAAGCCATTCCTCTTTCTGGGTGAAATCACAGAAATGGTAACAGCTAATGCTCTCTGATGTGGAATACTTTCACATGAACAAATAGATACACAAAGAAGTGACAAGAAACAAAAAAGATGAAAACAGATTACTCTAAAAATGGGAGGAGTTTTTACAGAAACAGAGCTAATGGGAGGCAGATGAAAAAGGGTTATAACAGAATTATAAATAGTTCTTTTTAGAGGAGGTGGATGCAGAGGTAGGAGAATTAAAAAGAAAAGAAAAAGAGAAGACACAGCAGTAATTGGTATCTCTCTCAGCTAGAGAAATGACCTGTCAGGTAGGTCTGAGAGCCAGAAAGCCAGATACAACACATGCATTCAGCACTGGAATGAGAGCTCTGCAGAGAGAGCCTCTTGATCTTCAGACGTAGTTTCAGGGGTGTAATTCTGGCAGCTAACTCTTCCATCTCCCTCAACCAAGATGATGTACAGAAAGCATTAAAGAAGAAAGAACAATATATAACTTTACAACCCTAACAAACCCTAGGAAGTCAAAAGATTAAAATAAATGTTCCAATCACTGTAGTGTGGCCTGGGAAATTGCAGAGAGGAAAGCACGTCAGAAATACTCGTGAGTTTTGTTTGAAAACCAAAAGAACGAGTGAGTTGTTATCTGTATTGTCATTCCTACCAGTGTCCTTAGTAAGTGTACAGCAACTTTACAGAGGATTCTTTTTTTTTTCCTCCCTTGTTGTGTAGGTACCAACCTGAATTACTCCCTGTTGAACAAGCCTGCCAAGATATCCTATGACACCATGCAACTTCATTCTTTAGTTTCATAAGGACAGTAACAAACATGGTTTACACATCGACTAAGCCATTCCTTCCCTATCATTCCCCTTTCCTTTCTTCCCCTCCCAAGACAATCTCTCCCTGGTTTTGTGAAAAAGGAAAATTAGATGATGATAATGCAACCGCTTTTATTGCATGTTAAATTTCAATTTTGTCCTGTACTCAGAGATTAGCAATTTGCTTTTTGTTGCTGATGAATTCAGAAGATTATGAGCTTTCAGATGCCAAGGCTGATTACACGTGGAAAGAAATTAAATACCGGAAGTATACAGATCAAAATTTAGAAAGTCACAACACCAGATTAACAAAATATCCAGACTAGATCAGAGTCTCTTCATCATTATTTAATACTATGCACCATCAAATCTTGCAAATCTGGGCACTATTTTCACTGTAACCTCATTTGTCACTTTTCACAATGCCTCTATGTATATGGTCCATTCATAATTTTATCTGGGCTCTCAGCAATTTGTCTACGGCATTTTGTGAGTAGTGTTAGGACCCAAGCTTGTGAATAGATGGAGTGAGAAAAAGAAGCAGCAGATGCTTTTTCAGACAGTGTCCCTGCTAAGACCAGAAGTGAGCACGGGCTGTGGCAGGTGCTCTGCCACCTTAAAATGAACAAAAGATGCACAACCATCTCTTCTGGGCACCCAAGGCAAGTGTGAAATTGGATCTAATCTTACTTCATTCCCCAAAGCGGATCAGTACTGCCTTGCACGGTGATTTTGACTTCTGCTAACCAGCCAGCCTGCCATGACAGCACTTATAAAAAAGACAACATTCTCATTTAATTTTAATTCTTTCCTCATCTAGACAAACTGTACACAAACAAGTACATTACAAAGTCCTAAACAAATCACACAACCATGTGACAGAATAAGTAACATTTGTTCTGTTTCTTCAATCCTTTTCTGTACTCTAACTGTGCAGAGACCCACACTAGGACTACAATAATATGTTCCAAACATTCCAGTCCTGCCAGATGCTTTTTTTCTCAAATGCAAAAAGTAATAGCGATGATACACTGACTTTATGAACCATGTAAAAGCTGGGCATTTTCACACTGTTATCTATGCACACACATATAGAGGGCAGTGATAGCTATGCATCTTATTATATTAATCAGACACTTGTAAGTCAGATGTAGGCTGTCCACCAGTTTATTTCAATTGTAATCACTGCCTTTTTTTAAAGATTTAAGGTATTTTACAGAACTAGATCCTTACCTCTTTGAAGAACTTAAAGCAAATGTTTTTATGCTACTAGAAACTTAAATTCTCTATTTAAAACACATGACTCTTTTTAGGCTGCTATCCCATGATTGCACATGCAAGTTACGTTGACAGTGCTCACTCTTTAATCTATCCTAGTAATTAGAATATGTATTAGCTATGTAGGTGTGCCCAATTCAGGACCAAGACAAAATCTGCCTTTGAGTAGCCTTTTGAATGTGGTCTAGTGATCAGAAAATGGATCAGAGTGAGAACTCAGCCACTGACTCACCCTGTGGCCTTGGCAATCCAATTACAGAGGGCCAAAATGTTCTGTCTCCCTGAGACTTACCACGTGCAAGATCACTCATGCTGGGAGCAGTCTCTGCAGTTTGACTCCGGAGATGCTCAGGGTCCCTCTGTGACTCCTGGGACGGAGGTACTGAAGATGCTGAGGAGGAGGAGGATGAAGAGGAAGAGGCTGGTTTGGACTTGGAATGCAGATCGTTCAATCTCAGGAGATTTTCAGGAGTCACAGTGTCTGGATTCACTGGGGTAGGATGCAGTGTGGCTGGTGTTACTGGGAAGAAGCTCTCCCTGGTGTCCTTTGTATGCTTTGGGGTTGTGGGTGCTTCTCCTGTGGACTAAAGTAAAATAAAAAAGGGCAGGCAGAGGCAGTGAGAAAATACATTCCAGTAATTCTGCATATGCTACCTGCTTCAGTGACAACTGCAGGCAGTACAGCTTTTTGTAAAGAGAAAACACTCTCTCTAAAGCAAATACAAAAACCAATCACTATTAAAGAAATGTTTCTTCTTTACAGATGATCTTTCTGTTCTTTACAGTCTATCAAACTAGCACTTGAATGCTTATTCATATTCACATTTACAATGCTTTATTTAACAAATCCCTCACAACAAAACATGTATTTCTGAACTCCATTAAGCATGAATTACAAACTCGTGAACAGACACATTTCTTTCATTTAAAAATACGTTGAAAAATTCCTTGACCTGAGCAGTGTTTTAAGAGAATTCTCAAATTATCAAAAGAAATTTGTCTTAGGGAACAATGTGAGAAGGAATAGAGAAAGCACAAAAATTTATTTACATGCAAAGAAAGTGATCAGCCTAACCCCAAATCATACATTTCCAATAACTGCAGAACTGTGTAACATTGTTGTCCAACTTGGAACAATGTTCTGGAAGACTGTTGCCTTTAGAGAGGGAACAGTGGCACTAAGAGCAACACTTTTCGCCAAAGCCAGAGTTAAGAATTTAATACAGTGTCATTAATTATATAGACAGAAGGGAGATGGGTGACATAAATACACCAAAGAAGGGAACAAAAGTACCCATAAAATGAGTATCTTCACTATAATTTTTTATCAGCAATCACATAAAGTATTCTTGCCTGTGAGGCCACAGGATGCATTTATTTCATGCTCTTTACAGTCTTCATTTAAGGGAGACTTACTGGACTGTAAAAGATATGGCTGAATGGAATCCTCAACTGTTTAATTGTCTGTCTCCTACCTCTACCTCTCATACCTCTACCACGAAGAAAAACTCATTTTAACCATGGTGATAGAGTATGAGTGTTGGAAATAGAAATAAAGAGTTCTGCTGTCAAATGTAAAATCAAATTGGGCCTTAATGTCCTAGATAACCAAAGATTTATTACAATGCCAGAAAAGTCAGCAGAATTTCACTCAGAGAACACAGCAAGTTTCAGCTGGAGAAATTACATATTTAAAATTCAAAAGTGGAAAGCATGCAAGTACTTTTTTTTTTTTTAAATAATTGGTGGAATGTATTTTTAAAGTTCCTGAACTTGATTAATCAGTCTCTAAAAAGCATATGATTAAAACCTGCCAGATTCTACGTGCACACAAAAAATAAAATATAGCAGCCATATTCACAACAATTAGCATATTGGATCATAAGAGGTCTAATCTGCTTCTGAAAGCAGCAAGTTTCTGATGTTTAAAGCATCAGTTCCAAAACTAAACGTCTCAAGATGCACACAATGGGATCACAACCTGAGGGAAATTAGACTGCAGAAGAAAGCCCTAAGCCAGGAGTGAGATCACTAGAGGAAATGTTTTCAGCTGTGATTTAGAGGGAAAAGCCTTCACACCCATGCACTTCATTAACTTACATAATACATTATGTAGAACCTGAAATTACTCTGCTTGTATTGTATCCAAAATTTTTTCAGCAGAAATACATGATGGTACTACTAGTTAGGTACATATTTGTTAAAAATATATCTGCACCTCAAACTGCATTTCTATAAAAATGCACAGCTATTTCCATAGACAGGAGGATGACATTCAGAAAGTAACTCAGCAATATTTAGATGGTACTCTAAAGAAGAAGAAGAAAAGTGATTAGCGAGAGAAGAAGCACCACATCATGGAGTAATGATCCTCTTTGTCCAGGATTCCAAATCTTTTTTGGTTCCTCCCTAAAGAGATCATTCAGCTTCATGGAGGCTATGGACAAACCCTTCCCATGCTGAAAGCTGACATTAAAAAAAATAATAAAGAAAATGCAGGAAAGCCACAGTGGCATAGCCTTGCACCAAGAAAAGTGGCAGCTAAAGTGCAGAAGTTTTTCACAGATGTTAGTGGTAAGAATAGCTCCCTATAGTTTCCCAATTAAGGCACTTTAGTAATGAGACAAGAGTAGCAGGAAAAAGAAATAAAGCATTAAGATAAAATATCAGGAAATTATACTTCTTAGGATGCCCCCTAATGATTGCCCCATCCCTGCAGGTGTTCAAGACCAGGCTGGGTGGGGCTTTGAGCAACCTGCTCTAGTAGGAGGTGTCCCTGCCCAGGGCAAGGGGTTCAGAACTCGATGATCTTTAAGATCCCTTCTAAACCAAACCATTCTATGATTTTATCTGCAAAGTCATAAGCCAGACAACCTGATCAAGGGTTTATTTTTACTTTATTTATTGTTGTTTTCAAAACACATTTTGAAAAAAAAACCCTACAGGAACCTTACTGATACTACTTCTGGAACAGCTCACTGGTCTGGGGCTGTGGGAAAAAGTAACCATCAAATGTTCCATAGAATGGGAAAGTGACGGTCTTCCCAACAGAAGTTTCCTACTGAAAGATGCTGGCACTGAAACCGTTACATAACATTTTCTTGATTATTTTTTTTTTAAAGTTATTCCCATGTCTGAGTTTAGCACATAGTGCTCTGAATCCACCTACAAAAAGAGGTGCACCCTTTTAAAAGAATATCAGTGCATCACTACAGAGCCTGGAAGCTGTCACACAAACCGGCTGAACATTCCACATTATTACCACTCCAACTTCTGTTCAATATTGTGTTTTAATAAAACTATGCATATTCATAACTTTTTCTCTCCATCTCTTTACAGCAATATTTGAAAGAAATCTCCTTTGGAAATCTTCAAGGTACATTAGAACTAGAAGCAATATTCATGATCCAGATTCTGAAAAACTTTGTATTTCCTAAGGTTACATTATTATATACAGAAAATAATGAAGGTTTATATACATATGACTGAACTGCACTCTAGTCTAACAAAATCCTCCATTTACACAAATGCATGCAGGGGCTTAATGTCCTGCTTGACACAGGCAGGTATATTTCAGCAATGCTTCCATGTAGAAAAACGTCATTATTGGGCCAAGAGAGATAAGGCAGTAGGATGAAAAACATTGATAGACAAAGTAAAAGATAAAAAGTGACTTTTCTTTCCTTCATGTTCACTTAATGATTGGTTTCTGCAGGAGACAGAAGGAGGAGAGCTGTTAATTATATCAAGAATACACCTCCAGGATAGAGTGAGAGGGGGATGCCATGGCAACTGGCAAATGCAACAGTGAACAAAATGGTCACCCTTTGGTAGGAGTGAGACCATGAAAGAGCTCGTCCTTTTGTCCCCGCCATCCCCACCTCCTCCTTCCCCCTCCCTTTCTTGTCATTTTTGCTGCATTAATAAAGCATATAGAAACTCAGGAAAAACAACTTTTTCTGTAAGCAGTCTCTGACGTCTTGATGTGCAGGAAGAAAAGCTGAAAATTAGCAGCATGTGGGTGGAACAAAAAGGGGGGGAAACACATGAGGTAGAACTAGAGATGATTATTTTCTAATTATTTAATATTTTACTTATCTCCTCCCATCCCCAGCAAAGTGCCTTTACAGAAGGCTTTTAGCTGTTTCTTGAAGAGAACAGCTTGGTGACTTGTTGTTTTATGGTTTGTTTTTTTTTTTTATAAAGTGAGAATTTGAGAAGAAAATGCTCTAGACGTTCAAGGCAGTTCAAACAAGTCACTCTCAAGTTTTCTCCTGGAAGAAAAAAGCTTAAAAGACCATGTCACTGCCGCACTGACTGCATTCCACAGCAGAAGGGGAAAAATCCACTGAAGTGCCCTCTAGCTTCACTCACAAAACACAATTTTTTGTGTTCCAAATAAAACACCACATTCACCATAAGGTCCAGCAGAGATTGTAACATCACTAGACTGATGCTCCACAGTCAACCCGAGCACTGTTAAGGCTGTGCAGTTCCAGCAACAGCCCCCATACAAGCAGCCCATCACCTACGGACTCCCTAAAATTCTTCAGCATGAGGCTGGGGTTTCAGACTGCTCCTCACCAGCACTGGGAAGTGTTAAACACTGGTGAAAGGATCTCAGTTGCCTGATTTGGAACTAGAGAAGGGCAGGAACAGCAGCACTAAAACAGTGCCTTTCCTCAACAAATACTGCTTTTATATCACAGAAGCAGCAAAACTTTATAAAAATCAGGGATCATGCTGGCAGCCCTCCAGGAGCCTGAAAGGCATTGCTGATTTGAATAACCTGATTGTGCCTTTGTGTTTATAATAAAATTCACTTGTTTTGATTCTGGTGGCAGCTTCTTCATGAAGCATCATGTTTAATTAGATCTGACACTGAAAGCTGCTGAAGAGTTTTGACTGCAAGTTTAGAAAGGGAAACAAGGAGAGCACTCAGAGTTTGGCACAAGTGAAGGTAGAAGGCAGAAGTCGTGGACGTGTGAGTTTCGAAACGGCAAGTGAAGCTCAGGGTGAAAGGGAGTGTTGGATCAGAACGAGGCAGGGAGAGCTCCAGGTTTGGCAGCTGGAGCAGGAAAGGGTGGTTGAAATTGTCTTTTTTCTCCCTCCCTCTTCAGGGATGGAGCTGGTCCCAGAGCAAGGATTTTTTTTGGCCAAGGCAGCAGTGAGTCTTAAATAACTCAACAATGTTGAAACAGTCCCTTCTCATGACATTTAGATGATATACTATACTGTGAGGAGCCAATCGAAATTTCAGCAGCTACAACACTACCCATTACCAGGACTTTCTACATACAGTCCCATATTCTCAAGGGTCACAACACAGGCCTAGAGACTTAGTGGCATTTTGGAACTTTGCCTTTGAACACTCTCATATTTTTAGAGATGTTAAATCCAGCCCTGTGTGCAGTGTCGATGTCTGCAATGTTTTAAGCTATTTGTTTTATAGAAATTCAGTTCTCAGGATTGGCAATACACAGTATAGCTTAACACACAACCACAAAGGTTTACATGTCCTCTTTAGGCTACCTGTCATGACAGTTTCAACACTGGTAAAAGCTGCGATTTTATTATTAAGGCATTCAATATTAAGTCCACAGTAATAAAAATACCTTTTCAAATTGCAAGTCAAGAAAAAAAACAACCGATGTGTTCTTAGGCTGAAGCATCTACATATGCATTAAGTGAATACTCTGTGCACTAGGAAGGCTTTATCCTAGCTTGTGCTGCAATAACTTTCCCATACTGGCATGTCCTTAACAGTATCATAGACGTCATCATTATATATAAAATGAAGAATTTAATATGACCAATTTTAGGCAGTCAGTGGAAAGGTTTATTAGAAATTCTCTAATTATCTAGAAGCCTCACAACTGCCTTCTGCCAGCATGTCCCCGCCTTGGTCCTTAGGACCGCACATATAAGTATGCCATGTTATGGCAAGGTCAAACCAGTCTGCACCTTAATCTTTCATCCTCCCTCAACAGGGCCTCCTTGGTATTCCATTTCCAGGGACCATTAATTTCATGAGAAAATCATAGTTGGCAAGACTAAAAATATATCCTGTAACTCAGAGCAATAGCTGACTGCTTTCAGGATCTCTGAAAATCTTTTTGATAACATTCTCAGTCTGAGAAAATCAAAGAAAAGAACAAGCATCCTTCAAAATGCTGCTTGACCGCAAAATAAATTAATCCCCAGTGTAACTTTAGTAACTTATCTACTATTGACACAGTGATCACTACAGGACAGCAATTTCAGCCCATTTGATAGGTTTTTCTGCATTAGACATTAAAAACTCAAAGCCCCCATTAGCAGGATTTGGTAAAGCAAAATTGGTTTTGCTATGGGAAAAACATCAGTTACTCCTTAAAATAAAAGCTGGATACAATTACATTTGAAAAGATGTTTAATTGATAACATGATGCTCAACTGTTTGGTTTTTTTTAACTGGTCCGGTTCCTCACCACACTAAAGCTCTAATGCATTTTATCCAAATCTGTACTGAGTTCACATAGATACACCTTTCTTTTAAAGGCAGTACAGTCTAAGCACAAGCACACTGTTCAGCATCCTGTAAAAACAGAAAGCAACACCTGAACAATGAAGAACAGCCAAACGTATACAGCATCCCTTTCTGAAACACGATCTTCTGCCCCTAGCACGAGCAGGGTACCCTATGCTACCCTACTCAAGATCCCATCACAAAATATCTATATAAATATATAGATCTATATAGAGATACAGATCTACATCTATATTAACTTCTTTGTTGATGTGTCATATTTCAACAGAGAATACTTCAATTTCAACAGTTCTCCAGGAGCACAGAAACTTAGCATGGCAAGGTTTTATACCACCATCTTTTTCTGTCTTCAAAGCTGGGAGTCAACCTTTCTGGGCCACTTCCCCATCTATAGAAGACTCTATAGAAGATTACACTAGAGTCTCATTGGCTCAATACATGTTCCCATTGCATCAGTCATGAGGATTACAGAGGATTTCTAAAATCAAGTGAAAGGGTCACAGGATTGCCAAGCTATTAAAAGATTAGATCTCATCACAGAAGTTTAAGAACCCACTTTGTCAAATTCCGTTTACTGATTGCTGTATTGTTTTCTGCTTGTGGCTGAAGAGCCATATAAAAAGATTCCAACGGAGTTGCTAAATATTTAGGTTAAAAACTGACTGGTCTGGAAGAAAGTTGAAAAGTCATAATTCAAACAATTCCTAATTTTAGTAACAAGTGAAAACTTCCATAAAGGAATCATATACTGCCTGGAACTGTAAAATACAATAGCCAGCAGAGAAAGACATATATCAAGGTGTGGTTCACTTTTTTCTTTTTTTTTCAATTTTTTTTTTTGGTCAATTTCTTGGGACAAGTGACTGAAGAACCACAGAGCCCTGTGAACCTACTCAAACTATCCAATAACAAAGCACTTCTCTGGGCTGCTGCAGCTCTATACATGACATCATTTGTTTACAGAAGGCACATACTTGCCAATTTTAAATAAACTAGGATTCAGTCTGTTGAAAACAGACAGATGTCTACAAGAGTGGCTATTCCACATTAATTCATAGCGTTGTATTAGCAGGAAGGCAGCTTCACACGGCTTACAAGATCCCGCTAGAAACAGATGAAAAATGAGACTGCAGTATGTTATAATCTCATTAGCTGGGATCACTTCCTAAAAGGGAATGTTACAGGCTTCAAAGTGCACCACGTTAAGAGGTATGTTTTATTTCAAGAGATTCAACAGGAAACCTCATCCCTCCCAGTGCAGTTACATACCAGCTCACCTATTGTGCCTACTTTCAACATTAGTTTGTGTGCAGGTTTTTCACCATTCCAATGTTCTGCCACACGCCTGAGGAACTGCTGGCTTTGCTGGAAGAGCTGGCAGAGCAATCACATACTCAGAATCTTCAAGAAAGCCCAGCAAGGAACTTGGCTGATACATGAGATTTTGTCGAGTAGTTTTTGAAAAGGTGAATACATCCAACAAGCAAACTGTAACATTACCTTTTAAAGAAGCTTATTAGCACATTCTTTTTATTTTGAAGTCATAAATCACAGTGTGATGACTCCTATTTTTTCCCCCAAGATAAACTAAAAAAGTCTTAACATGCTGAGCCAAGATTTCTTTATTAAAAAAATTAGAATCTTAAATACCAGACTATAAGCACAGAAACACTTCTACAAGAATACCTCTCTTGACACTCCTGTTCATTTCTACAGCTCAATGGAAAAATGTTACTGACTTCCTGAGGGGCACAAATTGAAGAAAGTTACTTCCATAAAAATCAAATAAAGAAAATCTCCCTTTTACATGCTCTTCTGTTACTCTGCTAGGAGATGCACTGTTCAAGTGCTCATTTTAACTAGAAGCACTGTTAGATAATATTTAGCTCGGTATTAATGACTAGAAACCTTTATGGATATGCAACACTAAGACTTTCTACACAGCACATGAAAAAACACCGGTTGGCATGTCTCCTGATGACTAAAACTAACACCATTTCAGGAAGAAATATAGTGTGAAGATAATTTTGTCTAGAACAAATGCTGTAAAACAGAGTCTGTCTTCGGGTTTTGAACCTCCTTTACCCTCCTGGACAAGGCAATAGTCACCAGTATAACAATATACAGCAAAACGAGATGAGGAGAACAAGTATCCGTATTTTCAAGAGCTTAGTGCATAAAACCACAAGGTTCAGGCTCCACTGGAAGGCACATCTCTTAAACAGAAACAAGAAAATATCTGGAAACTTTCACAAAAGACACAGAATTATCTGCTTTTCCTGCAGTTGCAGAGTAGACAGCACCTTGCTACAGGAGCTGACCTACAGCCTCAATTTTCTTCAGCTCCACTAGGCAGAAAAACCTAAAAGGGAGCCCTCTTAACTCCATATAATACAAACAGTTCACCTTGTAAGTTTTTCCGCCTGTTAACCAGCGGCTCAAACATGGTTGCACTTTAGTTCCGAGAAGCATTTGTCTTTCAAGTTAACACACTGAAGGGAGGACCAGGCAATGGGCATTATTTGAGGTTAGGTTGAAAAGATCTGAAGAACTGAGGCTGGGTACTGGATTTGCTTCAGGAACTAGAAGAATTATCTGCAGGTTTAAGAAATGCATTTACTTTGAAAAACAGGTGAAATATGTATTCAAATCCTTTTCACATTAAGACAATATTTAACTTGCTAACATCAGAGATGTACCTCCTCAAAAGATTACGCTTTTGCGAAGCGGAGATAGTGGTATTTTATAGAAGAAAAGCCTCATCCAAATTTGGAGGATGAAGAGAAATTCTGAAAGACTTTTACTGTCCTTCCATTTTTATGAAAATTAGTGTGTAGGCAAAGGGAAATAATCAAGTGATGAAGAAACACTCCCTGCAACCACAATACTTTTTTTCTGGTAATGGCAAGTTGGACTGCAGTGTGCGGTTATCTCTAGGCTAGTTGTACTTCTACTGGGTAACACACATGATGGGAAGATAAAGTTACGGGAGATGATGGGAAGATGAAATAATAGGAGAAGAGATACTTGAGGGACAGCAGAGACAAACTGCAGAAAATGAGAATAAAATTCTGTACCTCATAAAATAAGTTTGTTCAAGACATGTGTGAAAGAGCTCTACTTTAAATCAGTACTGAACACGATTCAACATATTCATACAGTTATTTGCCTTTCCTGTGCAGGAAATCTTTGCAATGCTTCCTGTTTTACACACTTACAGACCACTTGTGAAACACTCAAAGACAACAGAAAGTTCCAAAGTTGCACACCAACAGTGTTTTTTTCAAATATCTTTAGACAAATACTATTTTAATTACTTTTTGAGAGAAGTATTTTAATATTTTAATTACTTTCAGAGAGAAGTAACTACTACCCAAGAAATGCTGAGGAGTGATGTGGACATTAGGAAATTTCAATTTGAAGACTGGTGTTTCCCCAAAAGTTTTTGGGCACAAACTGTTCTTCAAGCCTGACATAAACAGTAGCAACGACCCTAACAAAAGGGATGAGCTCCCTACACTAGTGTGGCCCCGCTTATCTTAGATAACAACAATACAAGGAATGTAGGTATTTCTAATTGTTGCAAACACTCAGTGACAGCCTCAATTGAACACTCTACACGATAAAAGCTTGTTACAAGCAGCCAGAGACATCACAGAGCTTACCTGTTTCTGTGCTGATGCTCCCATATGCACCTGGCAAAACTTGACTGCCTGTTCAAGTGCTACTTCTTCATCCACCTGAACACAGAATCACAACTAATGAAGTCATAATTACTTAGCTCCTCTATAAATCCAATTAAATTCAGCTGAAATAGGGATATAGGACATGGGAGTAAGGGGAAGAAGCAACACTTCTATGGCAAAATAGTGACCTCAAGTTACTCAAAGATACACAACTCTCTCAATTCAAACTAATATTTAGCATGAACAAACCCCACATAATTAGTATTATAGCTCTTAACTGATTTCAGAAATTTACTTCCAAAACATGGAAGGTACTACTTCCCCTGACATGAGTGGTCTTGCCATGAGAGTGGGTCTTTGTAAGATATTTATCTCCCCAACTTTTGAACAGGTACAGGGCCATTTATACACTGCTTGGTTTGGCAATTACTGTTATTCTATAATCATGTCTGAGGTCACATAGAGAAATTAAAATTAATGATAAAACACTTTACCTGTTTAATCAGCATGTACGTTTCAGACATGATCTTCTCAATTTTGCCCAAATCATAGGCCATGACTTTCTGACCTTGCTGCCACACTCGATAAGCATCAAGCAGAAGTGTTTTCCCAGACTCCACATCCTCAAGTAATTTCCTCTTCCTGCTTGATCTCTGGACAGGTTCTTCTGTAGGTACTGCTGGAATGATTACTTTACCTGCCTGCTGTTGGTGTTTTGAGCTGATACTTAGCTCTTCCAAAGAAAGTTCAGGAGTACGGCTCTCTGGAGCTCTTTCCTTTGAGTTCCTGCCAGATTGAAGCCGGTCTGGCTCACTGCGCTTACATGAAGAATCAATTTTTTCAGGGTCATTGGAATACCCATCAAGATCCATAGGCTCAACAGAACCAGGCCTAGGGAGTTCTTTAATTTCCTTGTCATTCTTGTCCTCTTGTTCCAGTATGTCCATAGCATTGGGAATTTGTCCCTGGGTCACTTCCTTTACTCCATTTTCAGTACCATGTACTACTCCATCTGATAAAACTGGCTTTTTGGGAAGTACGTCTTTCCCCTCTTCAGCACTAGTTTTATTAGAGACGTCTGTTGTCATCCTTCCTGAAGCAACGTTAGAGGACCTGGAACTTTGATCTTCCGAAACCTTAATAAAAGAAGTCATTCTTTGGTATTGTTGAAATCAGAAACCATTTGAGCAAAGCTACGGCTACCATGAATATTGACAATGAGTCAATACCTTTCCATTACTGCTTCTGCTGAAGAAAATGCATTTATTCCATGTTCATTCTTGTTTGTTCCTGTATATTAATTTAATTATAAGACTTGTGACTTGGATTAAGTATTTTAATCAGTGAAAACACCAGAGAAATCAACAGCATAGGCTGAACCGAAGCTGCGATGCTATATTTTCCCTCACCACTTCAGACTGTACTATGGGATCCAACTAAATGAAATCCAAGCATTTAATAGCACAAAATTTCTCTGCTAATGTATTGAAATCAAAACTGAACCTGTTTTTTTGGCAGCTGCAGATCAACCTTAAAATTTAAGAATCTTCTCTTTAGTTGCTCTTACATAACCTCTTCTTGTTAGTGTATCAAGAAGCATGCTAAACTCTGCTGTAGTATTTCAATTTTTGTACCCTTATTTTGGTGATGGTCCGATGGTAGAAAACCTCAGTACATCATCTCTCCTTTCAGAAATGTCTAATGATATAATTCTTCTATCCAGATATATGAATAAACTATTTCATACACAGAGTTCCAGTGTTCTTAAGGATGTTTTAATTTAATTTGTTAAGCCTATACTTTGTTAACTTGAAAAAATCTCAGGAACAAGTTCTTCCTTGAATGCATTTTCCAAATAAACTTCCAATTTCCAGCTATCTTAGCCTGGAAATGGATAAGTCTCTAAATCACTTTTTAAAATTAAATCTAAATTATAATTAAATGTAATAGCAGGTGTGGTGCTGTCAGGAACTAACAGTTAAAAACAGCACATGATATCTAGTTGTCTGGTTTTGTTTTGCAAGAAGAATCTTAGTTTATATCAAAAGGAAATTTCCAACAGATCCCACCTGAAAACGTAGCTTATATGTTCTTTTATGCTTTTATAAGAGCTTTTATGCTTTTAAAAGTTCTTACATTCCATGTAACGACCATCATTTGAAATCTAAGGGACAGTCAAAACAAACTTAGTGCAAACCATTCTCAAGAACTGTATTTGTTACTGGATTTCAAAAATGAAAAATAACAATGCTGAAAGAAAGTTTTCTGTGTAGTTGCATATATACAAAAGGTATTAGAATGAAGCAATAATAATGTGGCCTTTCAGTCTAAGGAAATCTAAGGAATGAGTAAACTCACCCAGGAAAATCTAATTACTAAATCAACGACTATTTACCACACTGCTGCCTTACCTGTGTCAGATCGTTGAGAGTGTCCTCCAACACTTTCACTGTAAGCACAAAGGCTTGTTGGGCCAGAACTTGGCGATCTGCATCACGCAAGTACTTCCTGTGCCACAGTAAGATAACAGAAATGAAGCTAACTGCCAAAAGCTTACAGGACTTTAAAAGCAAGAACCAGGACATTAAAAAACAACAATAAACCCCCACATCCAACACAATAATTTTAAAACAAGTTAGAAGAAAGCAAACAAAACATATACAGTTGCATATCGAAATATAACATTTTCACTATGCTTCCCTCCCCTCACCCACAACCAAAGATGATGTGCACGAAGCAAAAGATACCACTATCTACAATCAGAGGAAAGAGGAAAATGAAAAAAAAAAAAACCAAACCAAGACAATAACCAAACACAAAACACCCAAACAAAAAAAAGAGCCAAGCCCATAGCAAAATGAACAGAGCTTCCTATATCAAGCCTTCAGTGATCCTCAAATTCCAGCTTTTTATTCAAACATTTTCTTGAAAAAGAATATTAGTCACACAAAGCTATCTTGAACTGTCGGGTGATTTTCATGTTCTGGATAAACTGTGCATGTGAGATTAAGGACATAAGCAAATCCTTTCTCATTGGTCATATCAATTGCCTTTGGATCTAGGTTTTCTTAGAGCTGACACTGGTGTGGTAATATCTTTTTTGCCATTTACTATTATAAAAAAAATATTGTATGTGTAAATGTAAGTCACTTAATTTACTAGAGCATTGTGACATCAGTGTATTCTGACACAGTGCTTTAATCCACTTTCAATGGAAGTATCTCCAGCTACCAACCCTACCTAACTGAGGTTGATGGAAAATTGAATTTCTATTTCAGAGTTGGCCGGTTTTAAGGAGACGGATAAAAATCAAGTAAATTTTGAAGGGTATTATTTCAGTCAAATAGCCAACATTTTTTAGTACACATATTTTCTCTCTACAAAAATTGGTAGAGAGAAATTGGTAATTTTACGACTGATTCTCAGAAAAAAATTACAAAAACCTGACTCCTTATTAGTTCGGTAATAACTAAAGTCTGGTGATAAACGCCCTATTTTTAAAAATAGGGTTGTTACAGGCATATACCAGACACACCCAGAATATTTGCATTTATAAGTTCCTGCAACAACTGCAGTTCACTATGGCTGGCATTGACTGACCCAACATGTCAAATTACTTGTTTGTTAAATTCAGTCTAGACTTATAAATAACTTAATATTTTTAGTACAGCTGTGGCTTGCTTAGGACAGAATTTAAACCTTCTATGGTCCAGTACTTCTGATATGCTAAAAGTCAAAGTATTTTTGGCTTCAAGTTTGCTGAACATGTGGTAACATATTCCCAGACATACTACGATCTATGCAAATTCACATGCACTCACATGCAAAAACACATGAAGAAACTTCAATGCCTCCAACTTATTGCCATCAATCATCCAGTTCAATTTCTTAAGCATTTGCCAGAGACTAGTTTCAACATTTGCCACTCAGCAAGCTACTAGTATTTTACCTCAATCACTTCAATGTTTCCTTAGATGTTTATTTTGGGTCTTCCCATTGATATGAATCTGTATATAGCTCACCATTAAATGGCTTTTTTTTTTTCTTAAATAAGGTCAATGCAATTAAAATTAGATCACCTCTGAATAGGATAAGCTTTTTAAATAGCATCAGCTGCCAATAGCCACATAACCATTGTTCAGGATTACAGGAAGGCAGGATGCCTGGGCCGTGACCTCCCTCGCTGGACATGGCTCTTACACAAGAGGCCAACAGAGGGGTGCAGAAGTCACGATGCCACCAGCGAATCCCTCCATGTGACAGAAAACTTCTGCAAGTCTCAAGGCAGCTGCTTGGTGGCTGCTCCGAGTTTCAAGAGAAATGCAGAGAAATTCTAGACTCTATTATGGAATTGCAATCCTGAGAAAAATTAACCATCAATCCACCGTATTCCCAAAAAAAACCTGTCTAAAGACTTTCATCCTAAACCAAGTATGTCTTTAAATAAAATAGTTACACAGCGAACAAAACATATTCAAAGCTTCACAAAGTAATGGATTAAAATAAAGGTATCATACTTTCCCTGATCAGGCGTCCTCTGTAGCATAGATGAGACTTTGAGCAAGGTGTTGTAGTCCTTTAGCTGTGACAGCACATTTAGCAATAAGACAATAGAGCGGTTCATATGAGATGCAAAACTGCCCGGGCGGTCGATCTCATCCACGGGGATGCGCCAGATTCCCTGCAGAGAAAGAAAAAGAGGAAACCACTAAAGAGAGATCCAACTGAAAAGGACAGAAATCTTAAAATATGGATGGGATTCTGCAGCACAATGAATTTCACTGAGGGTCAGGGGAGTAATGGACAGACAAATGCTGTGGTCCTTCAGACAGGGAAATCTCGATTTGAAGTCAACCGATTCCTCCCAGTAGTTAAGGAGGGAGGCTTGCAGAAGCCACAGCACACCTTCTAAATATGCTTCTGAACTATTTCCAGAAAAAAACAAGCAAAGCCTAAATTATATTGTGCAATTTTTTCTTAAATTTCTGCCCACCTAAACCAAAGCTCAACTACCAAGTTACAAGGAGTAAGTTAGAATAAGTTTTCCTGGCCTGAAAGCTGCTACTCTTGTGCAGCCACAGCAAGTTTCTATCTTCAAATCTGTTACTGAAGGTCTTAGGAACTTGGTTACTGCTTTGATACCATCAGCATTCATCATGGCACTAACCAGTCTGATGCAAAGAATCAGGTTGCTCAGCAGTTTCCACTTTCCAGGGGCAGATTCAAAGTACTTGTGCATACAGCCTGAGCCTTCTAATTAAATTTCTGGGACAAGGGAATCTTTGGGGACCAAGGCTGGAGACTGATAGAAAATATAATTTCATTATGGTTACTCAGCTCAGATTTTGCAATGTCTAATAAGTCTAAAGAGAATTTTTCCAGGATTTTAACGTGGATGCTGTTAACACACTAGTCACCCATATTTGAAAAAATGCAGTGCAAATACCACTTTGCATGTTTATATGTAACTTATGCTATGACCATTCACAAAAAATTGCTGTTACATCAGTGCAAACACTCCTCTCGCGCTTTATTCAGTCCTGAAACTTCTCCTGTGGCAGCTCTTTAAGATGAAAATCCTCTGGTCGTGTATACCATTTCGTGACAATGCAGAAAAGAATAATCTCATTGACAGAAGGACCTGACTGAAAATGAATTTTGCTTTCCAAACCTGTTCAGAGAGCAGGATATACAAATATTTACTCTTTTATCCTTGTTTAAAGGTCTTGCTTCAGTATTTTTAGCTTTACTTTCAATGTGAGCAAAATCCTTCAGAACTTAATGCAAGGTGGAAGCAAAGAAAATTACTACCGCAATCAGAAACGACATTTGGCCACAAAAGCTGCAGATACGTAACCGACCGGTCTGCAACAGACCCTCCCCTGCACGTCTGCAGAGTATCTGCAGTTCTACTCCACAGGATGTATAGGAACTTGTGAAAAAACAACACACAAATACCAGGGTTTTTAAATAGGAAACAACGACTTCAACTAGATACAACACACAGACTGTTCTGCCAAATTCTCTTGCTTTTCCTCATGCTCTCTGCTCTTACTCCCTAGTGATCACAAAGAAAGCCATTTTTCCTCTTCGCTCCCTGAAGCTTTATTTCAATTTTTTTTGAAGCTTCCTTTTTCCAGAAAGTACATAAAACCGTACCATGACTGACCCCTGAGGCACAACTGTCACTTCCTCCTATCCCCAGCTACCAATGTCCACCAGCACCTTCCACGGCTTGGTGGCAAAGCTCTTCACTGGCAGCTCAGTAGCTCTCAAGCACACAAAAATATTGCAGCTAACAGTTCTGTAAAAAAAGCATATACTTTATTTAAACAGAGAAGCTTTAGCTTCCCCCAAAATATACAGTGGTTGTCCTTTCAGGCTACAGATGAAACACATGCATTCTGTAGCTGGTATATTTTTGCTTCTCTGCATGTATGTAAACTGGGTTTCTGCCAAATCCTAAAACAAGTGAATGTCTCATAACGGCACCACATTGCAAGAACCTACTTAGCCAATTTAACTATACAAACCAATTTATGGTCAACTTAGATGCAGACTGTAGGAATGGAAGACAGCCAATGTGTAGGTTCCTGGTCTTTTTCAGCATTATCTCATCCTTCATTTGAATTAGGCAGATCACTTCAAAGGAGCTTTCTGATACCGTACCCAGAATTAATTGAATATAATTTTGCAGCTCCTTCTCACATGTCCTGTGTATACATTTTAAAGTATATAACCCCAGAAATTACACTAATGCAGTAAAACTGCAAAAATTTGCCATGAGGGGATATGCCAATTGCAGCTCTGAAAGTGACACAGTCCATCCCACAGAAACAAAGTTGCATATTTTGAAGAATGTTGCTCCTCCGTCTTTCTACAACAGAACACACTGAAGAGCTTAAATTAAAATTCACATTGGAGGTGTTTAAGTTCAATAAGTTTAATATCACTGCTATTACAAAACAAGGTCTGATTTTAAAGGGAAAGTCATGACTTTTCATGTGTTGACTTGCAGTTCTACAAATGCAAAACAGCAATAAATAAGATTAGTCCTGTTGCATACCTGCCTCTTTCACATGCAGCCTCAAGCCAAAAGCAGAAAGAAACCTGCCATCAGGAGTCAGAACAATCTTCATTCCACCCACTGTGATTTTATTAAGCAATATGCAAAACATTGATGCTAAAGTGAGTTTATCAGAATGTATTTCATGAGTGGTGTTGAATTCTTTTTAAGATTGCAATTTGTCACAGATTAAAGAAACAGTCTCATTTAAGCCTCTCTCAAAGAGAAATTTAACTAAGCCTATAAGGCATGAATTTTTCCTTCCAAATTACCAATAACTTTCAGGATGAGTATTTGTGAATTCAGATCACACACTGCACCTTCTACAAAAAAAATAGCCTGGCAGTCAGTTTTTTAAACAAAACTTAAGATACAAAGGCCAAGCTTGTAAGGGAATAGCTGGGGAGGAGACTGGAAAACGTTATTTGGTTTGACTAAAATTAAAGTTTTCATATCCTCATTTGAAAATTCAGATTTGTAAGCAAAGTACCTCCCTTGAAAGTACACACATGGAGGAGTACAGATCCTTGTGACAAACATCTGCAGTTCCTTGAAAGGTTTTGTCACTGACCATCACCACTCAGGCCACTTCACAAAATGTCTCTGGCTCTGGCCAGCAGAAAGATTTCACTTCCAACGCACCGCTCCCGTTTGCTGGCCACGCTTCCCGCAGCTGAAAGGTTCTCCTCCCGCCTGCAACAGCCAGTGAAACTGTTTACATGAAACCAGAGGAAGGAGTGAGACGCTTCCAACAATTCCAAAATGCCTCTCAAGATCCAAAATATGAAGCTGCTCTCCCTGCCTTCCTGGCCAAACAAACACTCTGTGAGAGCTGGGGGCGGGGGAATCAAGCCTGGTACGTACTGCTAGAAAAAATAAATCTGAGAGCACGAGAAAATTCTGTGGATAACTCAATATTGAATAAAATATGAAACTGAATAATGAAGTTAGTATAGCATACTCCTGGTGACCCTTTAAAATTTTTTTTCAGCTTGAAACTTTCTGCACAAATTTCCCTTGCAGAAAACCGAAGGCCTGGGGAAGAGAGTGAGCAGAAGAGGATCACAGTGCACACAGATTCGTGAGCACAAGCTACAGCAACAGTGGATACTTTCTAGTTCAGTCACTGAAAATAGAAGGGAAGGAAGTATTTATTATTCCTCCACACTGCTTACTCCAGAACTTTACGGGAGGGGATTCCCTGGGGTTTAGGAATGCCTCTCCTAGGAGGAAAGGCTGACAGTTCTCAACAAAACCCAAACTTCTCTGGGGATGGAGGGATGGGGGCTGCTGACACTGCAGAGCTTCAGAGTAAGCCATTTTCTAAGCAGAAATCAAACTTTCCTCTCTCGATGCTCCATGGTTTCTCTTCTTAACGAAATGGAGAAACACTGGTCATACTTCCGACGACCCATTCCCATGCAACATGCAAACACATAAAACTACTGCTACAAATAAAGACCTCCAGTTAGTTATGCAATTCCCTCTTTTTTTTTTATTTTCTTTTTTTCCCAAAGGTCCCAGAAGTGCAAGCTGCACCACATACAAACGCAATTCCACTGCTGCCTTTAAGTGACCAAAGCAAAACCAAACACTTCAACCAAAAATTGTGAATCTCAATAATGTTGTATTAAGACAGTCCTATTTACTAAAAACAAAGCTAATTTAAATATTATTTAAAGATTCTTATAAAATATAAAAAATGAATAAACCAACTAATAAAGTGGTGGGGAGAAGCCACCAATTAATAATGGAAGAGCCGACACAATATTTTAAAAGCAGAAGTTGAACTAAGTACAACTGCATAATCTCTGAAAAGCTCACTTTTTCCTAAACACTTTCACTTTTTTAAGTCTATGTTTTAATACCGGGTTAGGCACAACATACTGAAATACTACTAGCTTTATTCATGTTCTCTCTTCACAGTTATCTAGG
The DNA here is from genome assembly GCA_026546715.1 of Gallinago undulata. Lineage (NCBI taxonomy): Eukaryota > Metazoa > Chordata > Aves > Charadriiformes > Scolopacidae > Gallinago > Gallinago undulata. Next base: position 22,292,681 of record JAOTQQ010000005.1, read on the forward strand.
TCAACATAAGATCTTGCACTGGAGGCCTGAAAAGGAAAGGAATATGGTTCAAGCTGAATAGTTTCAACATACAGGATTCGAAATCTCACTCTTTTCAGCTAAAAAAATATACAGCACTGAACCTTGAACATCCTTACTCTGTCCGTAAGCATCGCCCTGTTTTGTGTTCAACTCGGCGTGCATTTGTATGACTCGTGACTTCCTGCTAGTTCTGAATATAACCATTAAAACTGCTACCCCCTCCCCCACTTAGCAAATTACAAAGTCACCTCTTCTCATCCAATGTTAACATGCTCCCGTATCTCTTACTGCTTTCCTCTGACACCTGATTTTGGCTTTTCTTCTTTTCTACAGATAATTCTATTCTTTATCTTCCTCAATTCTTCCTTTCATCCACACTGCTACTCAGTATGTAGTGGAACAATTCCACCCCTGTGAACAGGAATGCGAGTGGGTACAAAAGAATTAAGAAATGAAAGCAGTGATATACAGAATATTAACATTACTAGCTGCAGGGAAAAGCTGCCCCTGCTTTCTGTGAGTAACTTCGCCAATTTCAGAAAAGTCTTAGAAACTTTTTCGAGTATTTAAGTAGCATTCCTCTTGTCTGCTCTTAGTCTTCTTCATGCCGTATAGTTACAGAAGATCAAAAATAGTATCATAATATATAAAGTACATTTTATCAGCCTGGAAAAGGAAACAGAAATAAGGCAAAACTGCAGCAACTTCCCTTTAGTAAGTCAAAATCACGCACAATTACAATTTCTGAACTACAAGGTAAATATTGTCTATTTCTTTTTTTTTTTCTTCTTTTTTAAATGCACACACACTTTGAAGTGAATGAGCAGCACAGACGCTTTCTGGAAGAACTATGGAATTCCGCAGCATTATTTTAGCAAGAGAGCAGCAAGAAAAATATTAACAAATGAAAATGCTCCACGTGTTCCTATTATCATATGCTGATAAAGAAACATAATGGACAATTTTCAACTCTTATTTGTCTTCTCAAAACACGGAGTCTAAAATTTCAGATTTTTCAGTTTCTGGAACAATCATTTTTACAGTTAAATTGGTTCTAACCCTATGAAAAGAACACCCAAGCCATACCCACCTGGAAAGACTATTATGTGTGAGCTTGAGTCAGGGACATACACACATGAGGCAGGGAAAGGGAGTCATTTCCTTGCTGCATAAGCAATTATATAAAACCAGAAATGCCTTGTTAAGATGATGAGTTACAAGTTCAGGTGAAATTAGTGAAATAGAAACTGAGGTCTATGGACAGCTTTTTCAAAACAGCGGGTTTGGCCGTTTGCCAGACAGAATCTAGAAGTTTTTGTTCACTCTGTCAGGAGGCTTGAGCAGATTTTACTGAGAAGGTTCCCATGTACCATGTGATTTCACGGTGATGTCAACAGAAAGTCACATCGTCAGTTTTTAAAGGGAAATTGCTAACGATTATAACAAAGGGAAATAAAGAATCCATACTACTCCATGGGTACCATGGAAAGAAAAGAGAAAAAAGCAAGGAGGAGTGACAGACCCTTCTAAGCCTGTTCTGAAGGTGCAATCCTGTTGAAGCAGTGCCACGGCTGTATTCCCTCCAGAGATCTGCAGCGGTGCCTCAGGCAGACATCACCTACCTGAAAATCCTGGAAATACAGGAGGTGTGTGCATAATGCATCATCCCCCAGACAAAGACGACTACTCCCCACACTACTTTTCCAGGTTAACACCAACAGCACCAGTAGAGTATCCTTCCCCAGAGCACTCTAAGAATCAATCCTTAGAGTCTATCTTGCCTACCCCCTCATTTCTCTATACTCTGCAAATCTGGGGTGCTAAAACAAAGGTGAATTTCAAGATATAACTGTGGAACACTGACTTCTTTTTTTTTTCCCCTGACATTACCAACATGAAACACTGTTCCCTTTTGAACAGTGGCACAACTCCTCCAGCTGGAAGGTCAGCCATTGATAAAAAGACTTCTGGACAAATTACTTCAGTAAATTTATTGTCTTTCCTCCAGAAGTTGCTCCCTTTAACCAGCTTTATTTTAGGAAAGAGAGAAAAAGGGATTGGTTAGAAAAGGAATTAATTATCAGAGGTAAGTTTCATTCATCATGTCTTGCAGCCAGTCCAGGGTTTAAAGACCTGAAAAAGAGGTTTCCCAAAGGGATGCTGAAGAGAAGTAACACAGAGATTTAGTCAGGCATTTCTATCTACCCAAAAGAAAACACTGAGGAAGGTGTCTGCTCACCCACGTTGGAGCTTTTGATTATGCCTTTGTTACTTCAATATCTTTTTTTGAGGTACGTGTCGGTTTATGTCCTGTCCCTGTCTAAAAAAGCCTGGAATTCTTTCTCTGGGAGGATATAAAGTACAGAAATCCAAAGAATGCAGAATGCTTCTACATCTTCTAATAAGCAAATAACTAGTGAAAGATGCAAAAATCTAGTGAAAGAACATGAAACCCTTTCTTTACTAAGAAATGCAAAATCCTGGTATTCTCAGGGGCCAGATGCAGGAAGATTTCTTTACCACCAAAAGAAACAGCAGCGCACATCTAGAAAGTGACAGGGGTTCTGGTTTTGCCTAACAAGCAGCCTTTCTTTTTTAAGGGGATTTTTCTGCTTAGATCTTTTCTGCGTATCTGCTCCAACCAGACTGCCTGACATCAGATGCAAATAGTACTCGGAGCTAACGAAACAAGCTTGGTACAGTCCATCCATCTGCCTGGAAATGGGCAAGCTACTGCCTTAGCCTCCTGCAGCCATTAGCAAACTCTCATTTTTCAACAACGCGGGATTCATTTAATCTAACTCCACATGTCTAGGATTCAGACACACACATTTAATGGTATCACCTACGAACCTTTCACAGAGAGAAAAAAAAGCATTTAGGGAATGTGGCTCACCTGAGCTATTATAGGCTTCACCATAGGATGTGATGAGCTACATGCTAGAAATGACTATTGCCCCTGAACTCAAAGGATGATGAGTAAGTCATAAAAGATTACAAATATTAGGGGAGATCAATGCCAAGTGGCAAGTCTGCAGGTGGTTCTGGTCTCTATCAGTAGCATGTCAAGATCGAGCCCCACTACTCATTCCTAAAGAGGGGGCTGCAGAACCAGAAAGAGAACTGGGGCTAACATAACGCTGGGAGAAGGTGTCGGTTCCCAGAGAAGGCTAAGTTTCAGAATGATGACATTTTTGTTACCAATACCTCTACATTTCTATTGCTAGAGCGACTGTCCTTATCTTCCCAGAGGTTCCAAAGTAAACAGCTAGTAGCATAACACGAACTTTAACTGGCATTACATTGTATTTGACACAGGGAGGCTTACCTCAGTCTAATTTTAAGAAAATCAAAAATTTCTTCAGAACACAGAACTATGAGCTACCATTTTTGCCTGCATCTATTAACCCCCCCAAAACAGTGAACCTGGCATAGTGTATGACTGTTATTCTGACAACAATCTTGCCTTCAATGAACACAAGACTAGTGCAACATGGCAAAGCCTAGCTATCAAAAGAGCTCAGAAATACCTAGCAGTCTAATGCAGGGACAGAGGAGTTAAAGTCTGAAGATAAGTCTCAAATGTCTCACTGTCCAAAAGGTAGCCTTTCCACTCCTCTGGGAATAACAACAGGCCAAGCTTAAATGGAGAATAACTTAAACTTAAGACAGATGTTCAAAAGGATGTGCAGAGTGATACAATCCACAGAATAACCAAGTGGGCCAAGGCAGCTGCTACAAGAAAAAGACGACATATTTTTCACAAGAACATCAGCTAATTTTCAAGTTGGGTAGGTGAGTGCAGCAAATGAAAAATGCTAAATCTTACCTACTTGTCTTATGGGTACCTAAAGTTGTCTGTCTCCAACAAGCTTACACTGATTCACCTCCATCATCTAGTGCAGTATACATGATACTAGAAAGAAAAGGAGGACAAGAACTTTGTAACACTAAGAGGTATGCTAATTATTGAGATTCAGAACATTGTTCATGTAGAATTATGAGCTGTTTGGCGATTCTTCATGCTGAAAAATGGCACGAAAATTCTCCTAGTACAGCATGCCACCTTTTACTATTTCAGTAGGCGTGAAGGATTTCACAGGATTTGAAGAAACACATTTTCACCTACTTAAATAAACAAGTTCTAGATGTAATTTGCTGATTACCCAGTGCATAAAATGTAAGTGATTAACCTTTTAACAGCAAGACAGTCTCCACATACAAGACTCAACTGATTTTGAGTATTTTAAGGTAAGCTGTCACAGTGCTAATAAAAATTTTAATATTTTGGTAAAATAACTTATGCCACAAAGATGGCTCCTTAATCCTACATCCCTTACTATGAAGCAAACTTCTTAACTGCCCACTCCCACTCCAAAAATGACATCCAGCATCCTTGCATTGAGAGCACAGAACGTCTTTCAGCTTTTAGACTCTCTTCTGCATAAAGACACACGCACACACACTAAAATATCAAAATGCGGAACTATAAAATCCCAGTGCTTGCAAAAGATTTCAGCGTATTAATAAAATGCTTAGAAAAAGTAACACTATCCACCTGTGTGTTTTACAAATATATCACCAAGTTAGACTCAAAATCTCAGAAAATACCAAAAGCTAGAGGGTCTCAGGTTAGATCAGTAGCACAGAGGAAAATGTCATAATTGCATTAAATAATACTCATCGAGCACTCAATGTACTTTCTCGTCAGCACCAAATCACCAGAGTACATGGCATTAGGAGATCCTGCTGAAAGAGATCTTTGAGCCTGAAGGAACATAAATCAAAAGATCCAGAGAACACTTGCTACTGGTTTCCATCACAGTTTTTGAAAAGAGAAAATCCTCTAAAGCAGTATCACATAGCGGCTCATAAAATACAGTTAAGTTATAATCTTTAAAACTACCAGAGAATGAGCCTTCAGCTTAATTTCATCTTGATATAAAATTTCATCTTCTTATAAAATTACCTAGAAACATTCTCCTTTTGGCTAAGATGCATCGTTCACACACATGAGTTTCGCTTATCTCAGAGCACTGCAAGTGATCATGCAGCCACGTCATCTAACTTCGGGGGACCACATACAGACTTTTCAGAAGAGTGTATTTTTCCTCAGCGACCTGTTGGGCGTAGCTGCTCTCGACTGACCTGGTAAGTATGAAGTAGTAAGTAGGTTCAAGGGGATGCAACACAAAATCAAACAGATGTGTGTACTGTACATACTGCAGCTTGGTCGGGAGAGAACCATGTCATCATTAGAAGGTGACATATCAATATGTAGCTGTAACAACTACCTCTTGTTGGGTACTAGCATCGTTTCATCAAATTTTCATGACGGCTGTTATGACCTCAGACTCATGTTTTGTGGCTTACGAGCCAAGGCCTTCGAAATATATACAGATAGGGGTTTTGCAATTTACTTAGGAACAAACCAACATTATGAAAAAAGCTAATAAACGTCAGTGAATAAGCTGTGAAGTTATTTACAAAAATTAAGACAGCTGCATATGGAAATGTAATGGAGAACTGTCAATATTTTTAATAGCAAGTGCTATCAACCAGGAGAAAAATATAAAATACCATACATACCAGGAATAGTACTAAAAAAAATAAATACTCAACTGCTCACTACTAGGCACCAAATTCTAAAAGCCTTTTGGAAAGTGACAAGAATGGCATGTTCCATCACTGGCTGGTATTTCGGTCTGTGCACACAATCTGGAAGCACAGAGAAGTACTTGCATCTTTCATCAATGTTGAAAAGAACAAAAGCAATGGAGAGCTGAACTGAACAAAAATTTAAACTCTTCTAGTATCCTGACAGAGGTAAAAGGACAGCAAGGGCTAGTAGAAAAGCCTTTTAATCTCAAATCAGAATCCCACAAGATCTGACGAGGGTTCTCTATTTCTTTTCTTTAATGCCACCTTTATAAAGATATGTGTTTGCAAACACACAGTTCATATTTGAAGGTCATAGTTCTGCCCGAGGTTTCCTACTGGCTTAGGAATGACAGAAGTACACATCCTGGATTTCAAACTGTTTGTCAGCTGAAGCGAAGGGCAGGAAGCAGCTTATTTAAAATAGGTAATAAGAAACAAACATTCCGTATTACTAGTTATGAGCCTTAAAAAGACTTGTGCTGTGGTAAAAGGGAGTCAAGCCTTGGAGAAGGCACACTCCTCTCAAACAACTAAACCTCTATGTGAATTTGCACATTTCATCCTCAGTAATTAAGAGCTTCAAATTAAGTTATTAGGAGCTGACAACTCATTTCACTACCTCTTCTCCCCCCACTACAGCAGCATCCACAGAACACTTCCCTTCTCTGTCCAGCAAGCGGAGGCCCTGAACGAGTCCTGACTGCTATAAAAGGCAAAAAAATCTCTTAGTGTTATACACCCCATAGCTAACCTCAGAATATCTCTTCTCCTCAGATACAGGAATTCATGCAACAAAAAAGAATTTCATTAGCTCTGTTATTCAACTATTTTACCTTTTTCTTTTCTGTAGAGTAGGGATGTGTGTTAACACTTAATACTGTGTTGCTTTCAGGACTCCCAGGGCTTTCTCAGCCACACAGGGTTTACAAACAAATGAACAGAAGTAGTACTTTATCCAATTACAAGACTTACTGGAAATGTCTAATTTGAGTAAACATTTAGGCAGCAGCCTGCCTAGCACCCCAGCTAAAGTTGACTGATCTTTGATAAGAGGAACGAGACATTGCAGAGAAGCTATAATTCAATTACCCTATTTACAGTAATGTAAATCACAGTATACACAGGGGATCTACATTATTCAACCAGCGGCAATACTGTAACAGCTTAATCTAGCACAAGGCACGGCAGTGACTCAGTTAGCTAAGCAGAAGACAGGGTACAGTCTGCTGGTGTTTGATTTCAGGGATGGGAATTATTTGTTTGAGAACAACCAGAGTAATTATTGAGGGGGAGGAGGAGAGAGGAAGGCCTCAACATTTAGAGTATTTCAGACTCCGATTAAAGATGCTAAAAACACACAAAAGTCCTATTATTGAAAACAACCAGAACAATATCTGGGTATTCAAGATGTCAACCTGAATACGCTCCAATAAAAAAGGCACATCTTGCAGCTCTCTGGGTAATAAAAACCTCCACAGCATATGCTTTAGTTCCTAGATCTCCTTCATGCAAAATACCCACAGCACGCACAAAAATCTGCTGTTGCACAAATAAACACATGCTGCAGTAAATTAAAAAAATAGAAACACAAAGCTGCCACAGCCGATGCCGCAAACATCATGTAGCACTTGCTTTATGCACACCAGAATTTACTGCAATTAAGACATACGTTCTAAAATTATAAACATGTGACCAGACAAAGCTGACTGGTTTTAACAAACTGCTAATTAAATTGGAATCCTCTTATCCTCTCTCTCTCTTCAGCTGAATGAAGCTGCCACTGCTACAGCATAGTAGCTCATGCAAAATAGATACTGAACAACAGGCTTTTCTGTTAGGTCACCGTTAAGAAGGGGAATCTCCAGCGTGAGGCTGGCTGTCGTAGGCACAACAGCAGAGTGCACACCAGAGATCACAGCTGGGTTGCTCTGTGCCAGACATGATTTTTACAGACCTACCGTCTCTTTTTTCTTCTAGACATGAAAGCCTCCCCTTGCAAGCTTTAGGGCTGAATTGAAAACGAGGGTGCTAAATAATTCATCCCACTAAGGGGGTGGAGGAAGGAGACCGAGAAACCCCAAACAATGCAGACAGAAGAAAACAAAAATCCCTCACCCGTTCGTCCCCCCTTCCAAACTTCTCTCGACTCCTCCGTTTCCCATCGCTCTCGAGATTTTCCTCCGTGCAGCAAAGCCTCTACCCGAAGGCGAACCGAACTAACGAAGTATTTCCCAACCACGACGGCAAATGTCATCAGAGCACATCTCCTGCCCTGCTGCCAGCTCGGCGCTATGGGTGAACCCGCGGGCGCCCGGAGCCCGCCCAGCCCAGCCCCGGGGAAGGGATTCCCCGCGGGGAACGACCCGCTCGGGGAAGGGCTTTACCACCCGCGGACGAGCCGATCGGGAGGGGGCAACGGCTCGCCGCACCGAGAAACGCCCTGCAATTTAGGGAAGCCGGCAGCTGTTTGAGCTTCTGGTGGCAGAGAGAAAGCAAACTTACTAAAACATCGCATCTGTCCCCGCCGGGGAGGGACCGGCTCCCTCCCCGGCCTCCCCCCGGGGCATCACCCCGCAGCCCAGCGCCCTGGCTACAGCCAGCAGCACCGGCGCGTTTTCTCCGCCGAGCAGGAGGCTCGTTTCCCTCCCTCCCTCCCTCCTGCCGGTCCCGGCCCCCCCAGTGTGTGCCGTGCCGCGGGAAGGCGGGGGGGGGGAAGTTTCCCTCCGGCCTCCCCCGCCCGCCCCGCACGGGGCGGCCGCTTCCCACGGCCGCGGGGCCGCCCCCCGCACTCACCATTACCGGGATGGCTCCGCCGGAGTTCCCCGGCGGCCCGCACCGCCGGAGCGCGCCCGCCCCCGCCCGGGCCCCCGCTCCGCTCCGCGCCGCCCCCGCGCCCCCACCTGACCGGGCGGGCCGAGCCCCGCCGCCCCCGCGCCTCACGCTTCCTCTCGCACCGGAGTTCGCCCGACCGCTGGAAACCGCATACCTTAGATTTCCTGCCGCCGCGGATATTTATTTATTTTATATATTTTTTTTTTTTTTTTCCCCCTCCTCTTTCTTCGCAGCCGGGGGCGGCTGCAGGGCTGGCGCTGTTTGCTCGCTCTCCTGCCGGAGGACGGTGGTGTTTGACATAGGATGTTGGTCCCAGTTATTGCCGAGCCTGGCTCGGAGCCATCCCACTTAGGGCAAGCGAGTAAACAGCTGCTCCTGTCGGTTTGCGAGCATTAATAAAAAACAGTTATCAGCTCCCACCTGTCCGCCAAACCTTCCCAAAATATTCCCTGACCCGGTTTAACCCCACTGCTGCCGCTTCATCGCCCTTCACCTCGCCATCACCGAAGGGCCGTTCATGACCTATTTTTCTCCAGCGTGGCCGGTTCTCTCCTCTCCCTGCGGTGCGGAGCTGGCCACGGGATGCTCGGAGCGGAGGAAAGAGGCAGAGGCCTCCTGCCACCAGCCGCCGGCCACCCGCCAGCAGCTGCAGCCATGGCTGCTGGTGGCCGCAGGCAGCCAGGACAGGCGTGTGCTCGCCCCCACACCCTCGCCACGCTCTCACTGAAACACCTTTCACGGAGCGGCAGGACAACCCTCTTACACCATTTCCTTGTATTTATACTGTCAGAGCATCCCCTCCCCCATCCCTGGGGTTTTTATCTGATCTCCAGCTTCTGCAATACCAAAGGGTGCTGGTGGCACATTTCTTTCACCACTCCTTTGCCTCCTTCTCCTCCTTCTGTCAAACTATCTGAAGGGAAAAACAAAGGTCTACCCTTGCCCTTTGCCTCCCCCCCCCAGTAATTCCCTCTCCACTCTTTCGATGCATTTAGTCAATCCTGTATTGAGACCCAAAATGCGTGCCAGTCCACTGCCAACCTCAGTCCATCTAATCCTGCCTCACAAACTGTCTGATGTGACTTTCTCAATCTGATTTTAGCACAGCTCAACTTACTGTCTTTTCCCCCATCCACTCATCTGGGCTCTGCTCCTGATTACCTTCACCACAAACGTTCCAACATTTTACCTCTACTTGTTCCTTCCCTCGCTTTCGCAAGCAGGGCAGTTGCTTTGACTTCCTCCTTGCCTTTCTAAGTGTTGCAGGGGCTTAGTTTGGTTTTTACCCTCCTAATTGCTAGGATTATTCTGAAGTGCTCAAAAATCTATCCTGTTTACTAACACCTCTGGTTTAATAGCCGGCTCCATAACTGTGACAGCCCCCCCAACACGCTACACAGAAGTCAGCTGCTAAAGTTATCTTTCCCATCATTTCAGCCACTTTTTACCCTTCTTTTCATTTCTTCACATTTCTCTTCTCTCACCACATCGATTTGAGGCTTCTTGCACTGAAAGCCCCACCATATACCTTGCCCCTTCCTACTTATTTGCATGCTTTATAGATATACCTTCATGCTTAACAGCACCTTGAAAAAAAAAAGCTAAAGAAAAATTTAGCTATCCTATTTATCTTTTATAAAATTAGATTAATCATCAATATCCTGTGTCTATCTCTCCACTTAAACTGTTCAGAGTCAGCTTTTTTGTTTTAAAGCTAAGATTTCAGAATGGGCATTACCACTCTTTAAAATAACCCATCTCTTCAAAACTTCTTACTTCTGGCTACCAAAGGCAATAACCCATTCTATACTGATTAACAATGCAGTTTTGGCGTGACTGTTTCAAAAATCCATTAACCTTTAATCTTTTGACTGCATAGCACAGATTTATGTTTTATATACAGAACTGAAATGAATACTTACATTCTGTGTTCATGCAAATAGGCTTCTTTTTGACCTGCCCTTTTCCATCTGCTCATTTAGTCATTGTTCGCAGCAGAGCTCCTACCTCCTATTACACTGGAGTTTTTCCCTACGTATTATCCCATCATTATTTATGCAAATTAAGTAGCTGTTGTACCTGGAATTAAATACATTGCAAAAAGCTTAAAATTAATAGCCCAAGGACTGGGTGTTCACGAGATTAGAAATTATGTCATATAAAAGTTCTACACAACTAAATACCTTTAAAACCTAATTACGGCAATGTAAGGATTTAATTTTCTAATTAATGCCCTTTAGCTGTTGCAATGAGCAGTCATGCTACTATAAAAAGCAGCAAGAACATTTATTATTAAATGATAATAAAAGGTAAACAAGAATTATAATACTTAGTTCCTAGATCTCAAACTGCTTTACAGCAGTTCATTTGGTAAAGGTCCATTACCAATTTAAATTAAGGAAAACAATTTGTCTCTTTAGAGTTTAAAAGGATATGGTTCTCACCAGATTATCCTCAATTCCATCCAGTTCCAAAAGTTTGTGCTTCTCTTAATTAGCATTTTTCTTAATCACCATGACACTTCCCAGGTTTGCTTTTTGTACTCCTACACCACACGCTACTCAAGTGTCTGAACTGTCACAACCAGAATGAATTTTGCACTATTTGCACACAAAGGTGTTTTTAACTTACAGTGCCACTGAACAAAATTCAAATTTAGTTACCAAGGGTAAAAAAAAAAAAAAGAGGCTCAGGGAAGTGCTAGTGGCATTCCCTTTACCTGTGGGAACTAGAAATATTCTGGGTACAGGAGACAGGTTGGTTACAGAGACACCCGAAATCTCATACTGTTGTGACAAAAAGTAGACAAAACTATTTACTTAGTGTTCTCAAAAAGGGAGTAAATGTTTGGGGCTCATGTCAGAAATGACCTCGAGCTATTCACATGCATCCATCAGCACAGCCCTAAGCTACAGCTCTGCCCTCGGTAGCTCAGCCCTGCTGCCACCCGCTCCAGCTGGGGGAGAATGGCTGCTGCAGAAGGTGCCTGGCACAACTAAGCCTGGGTTCTTGGATCAGACGTAACACTGTGTAACAGCAAAAGCCTTTTATTAATCATTTTTACACGGCGCAGTATTTGGGACACTCTATTCAAGTCTTCTGGCTGATTAGGGGCAAAAGATGATACAGTATTTTCTTAATTGTTTAATTACTTGGAGACATTGTGCAAGTGGGAGCTGTAGAAACAGCTAAGATCTACTGCTTCTTAAGCTTAATTTGGGTGATACAGGAATGAAACAATGAGACTTTATGCATTTTGGCAAGGAGGGATGGATGGGAAAAAGACTGAAGAGCAATTACAGGGAACTTGAAACATGCCCAGAGTCAACAAGATGACCTAACATTTGTCCTTTTAAAAATAAATACTCATAATGAATACTTTCAGTTCAGCAAACCATCTCTGAGAAAGAAGAGCAGTTATCCAAGGTGCAACCATGAATTCTCAAACCCACGTCCTATACTTGTCTTTTAGTTATGTATGATGGGAAAGGAGGAGGGCAAATCACTATTCCAGACCATAAAAAAGTGGCAAGTTTGTATTTCAGCCTGTGTTTCCTTCTTTAAGAGTTTTATTTCATTGAGTGCTTTGTTTTTGGGGTTTCATTTGTTTAATTGTTTTCTCTTAAATCTTCTATATCTTTAAACCCATAACAGCCAAAGAAAGTTTGAGGAACGTTTCACACAGAATAATCTCTGGGATGTGAGCTCTAGATGCTCTCCAGTGCCATAATACCAGGAGCCAGATGGAAGTGATTTTACACTTTTAAGCTTTTTTAACTTTTGCACACTGGGATTTCTTGGTGAAATGTTCTGGGGTGAATAACAAATGTTAAGAAAGATTCCAGACCTTTCTGCGCTGTTGGGATAAGGGTGCTAGCTTTCCCTGCAAACACAGCACATGAGTTTGCTAAGGTCAATGTATTTGAAATTCTGTTCCATTTTCAAATTATTTTCTTCGGCTCAGGATATGCATTGTAAATCCTAGCATGAACTCTACTTCCACTTAGGAAGAGTAGACTTCATCTTCTGTTTTTAAGGAAGTAGGATATTGTTTTCACTTACAGATGGCATTTTTTTTCTTGTAGAGATAAAAATAATCTCAAGTTTCCAGTGCGATGGAATTCCTACATGAACTAGAAAGTATCCTTCCTTCAGCAGCAGTATTTTCTTCCTTTAACACAGATATTTTAATTTTTTTTTCCAAACAGTCAGATAACAATAGTGACTAGATTGGAATATTTGCCAGTCTAGTCCAGAATAGCAATTTTTGTGGTCTTAGGTATTTTCCAGTGCTGGAACTACTGTAAGGAGACCACTAATGCTGAGCAGCAGAATTGGCTGTTGCCGCCAAAATCAACAACAAACCTGCACTAGAGTTAAACCCACACGGTGAACAGGGGGTAACAAAAAGATAGAGGTTAAGGAGAAAAATATATTTCACATTACATATATTCACCAATTTTGTTACCTGAAGATGATACCCTGTTTATATACAGATTTATTTTTACTGTTTATTAAGAGGTAATTTTATTCCTTTTGAATTTCAAAGAGAAACATAAACCAGCAAGTGCCAAATCTAGACCTTCAGAGGACTTGTATCTTTTAAAAATCTTTTCAAATATTCAACAAGTAAGGGTAATTCATACCTTTCTGACACTATTTTGCTTGAAAACCACAACTTTGATTGTCGAAGAGTATTTTAACCAATTCAATATCATTTTATATCTGACTTACTCCTTAAATCAGGAATTTCTACAGATAAAGCTATTGTTTTGGGAATTTCATACAGACCATATGCTGCCTTTGTCTGGAGACAAACAAATGTAAAATAATACCTAATTATTTGTTCAAACACTAAATTTAAATTGCTGATCTTAAAAGGACAAATAGAAGAGGAAAATAAATGCAAATGGAAAAACAGGAGAGGAATATGTCAAAAGGGAGCAAAAGGAATAAGAGAAACCGAAAGGAGATTTGGAACAGAAAGCTGTGGTATATTATCTTACTGTCTTCACCTTGCTGCCCACATACTTAAAAGACTTCAGAGTCAGACTCATCTCCTGGTGGGCCTTTCATTTTGTCAGCTTCAGTCTACCGCTGGAGACAGCTCTCAGACAGAAGTTTTCAGGAAGAAAGACACTTTGCTTTGCTTTACCTTATCGATTTGAGAACATAGAGAGGCAGGAAATTTTATTCTGGCTCAATTATTCACAAAAAGCAAGCAGAGACTTGTCAGATTGTGAAGGGAGAAAAGTGACATATTGAAAAGACAGTGACAAAATAACCCAGAAAATAGGCCTACATGTGAATGGTTTACCTGTCTACATTGTCACACTAATGCTGTGCCCAGAATACACTGTCTATGATTTCTAGCAAAGATTTCAGGAAGAGAGCAATACTCACTGATTACTAATTTGCAAAGAAGAAACCCACCCTTCTGCTTAAAATATTTTCCCCTTTTCCTCCACACTTTGTCAGCAGGGCCACATTGACTGATTGTCTAAATTCTGGCCGAGAACTCTTTGGGCACAAAATGTGTAAGGTAGTTAAGTCCTTAAGTCCTGTCTGTCTGTCTTTCTCCTTCTTTCTTTCCTAATCCAAATCCTTTTGCTCCCTAAGTGCCTGGGTGCCAGGCGGCACAAGCTGAAATCATGTGATTTATGACATGGCAGTTGATACTTCTGAATTTCAGCAAGGGAACTGATCTTCTAAAATTTCTCATCCAGATACTGATCATCTCCAAAGCAGTCAAGACTGTGACACAAAACCCAGAACTTGCTACTGTTAATTTCATCAGTTTCTAATACTTGCATACCTTAGTGTTTTATGCTAAGTCTTTTTTATTTTTGTCCCAAAAGCAACATTGAATTTAGGATAGTTAATTCAGAAAAATACTTTTGCTTTCTTCTTTATTGGAAAGAAACTTACAATGAAAATATCCTGTCCTAAAACCTGTTGGGAAGTAATTTTCAGTAAGACCTTTAGTACAGAGCTGTTAGACTAAGGGCAAACAGAGCCAGATGTTCTTCTTTTGAGCCTGCTGGAACAAGTACTTCATTACAAAAAACACCACCTTTCTGTGCCACCAAATATAATTTTTAAGGATTAAGTTTATCCCATTGTCAGTATTTCAGCTTACAAAGTAATCGGAATGTGTATTTTATTTCAACACTTACATTCCTATTATGAGAACTTTCTCTTAATCTACAGAGAAAATGCTTTTGAAATCATTGCACTGCATTCACATTGAAAGTCCCACAACTCTACTGGCTGGTAACCTCCACCTCTTTTTAAAATCTGATTTATGATTCTATTAAGGTTTTTGAACACTGAATCTGCCACTAGCTGTGACACACGCATGGATTATAAACATGCATTAAGCAGATCTCTATATTAAGCAGATCAGGCATCATAGCAGACAGTGTTAAAAGTATCACAGAGTTTGGGATGGCTACACGCTTCTCCATGGATGAGCTACTTAGACATAAAAGCCTGGTCTATCTTCAAGTTTGTCCAAATTTTTCCCACTAGAAATGTTTTAGACACTTCAGAGTCAGTATCACTGGAGTAAGTGGAGCTCAGTGGCCCTGAAATATGGTAATATAGTTACAGCATTAATTAAAAAAAAAAGCAGCAACAAACCCCAACAAATTCTCTTAAATCCTTAGTGCAGTCTGTTAGGAAGAACAAACTAGGTATGTGTAAACAGAAATCATTTTAGCTGTTACACCAAACTCATTAAATTATCTCAAACATTTGAATACGTAAGAAAATGCCATTATATTAATGACTCACACTACGTCCAGTCTACTAAGCAAAAGATCCCAGCATAAGGGCTGATACACCTTGAATGTGCACACAGAGAGAAGTTCTAAAGAGAGAAAAAATTAAATAGAAAATGACCTGGTAGGAGTTTTCAATTCTGATTTTCATTCGGTGTCAGCAAACCAAATAGCCAGTGAAATTCTTAAGTCAATCTGAGTAACTGTTAGGAAGTACTTCAAGTGAAAGGTCTGTGTTTTTTCTAATTTTCCTTCCTCTAACCTATAGACAAATTAAACAACTTCATAAAAGCCAAATTTATGAAACTTTATTGGCAGGAGGTGAGTAAGCAAACCAGTGGAGATGAAGTGTAGGCAACTGAAATGAACAAAGGTCATCAGGCTCCTGGAAATAAGCCATTTTTCACTCAAGCTCTTATAGGAACGTCCTTTGTTGGACCACAGTAATACATTTAAATGTTCAGAGGAGCAAGTTAAAATACAGACTACTATGGACTTCATTACTTTCACTCACCTGCTCAATCATATTTTGTTTTAATTCCTTTCAGGAGACTGAGAAAGTCACCTTGTTTAAGTGGACAATCCTTGCTGTTTCACGTAGTAACTATCACGCAAACTTCAAAAGTGTTCACATTATGCCAGGAAATCCTACCTCCTCCACAGGAGCCAAACAGTCTGGAACAATAATACACTATACAATATTCAGCATTTTTACTCTGACTTTAGGAATTTTGCCAAAGATGGAGTACTATTACTCAGAGAACCCCTGCTTCAATGTCTTCATCTAAGCTCCACACAGTGATACTGCAGTCAGCTAGCGAACTGTTCATCACACACTAGCTACTGCATGACAACAAAATCTGTTCTTACCTATCATCATCTGCCACGTTATCTTATCTTCTCCATCTTAACCTTAATTTAGCCAATTATATCCTGCTGTAGCCATTAAATTAAAAATATTTATCTATAAATGCTATCCACTTGCACAGATGTACACACAGACTTTTATCATGCTGCTCTCATCCCACGTTATTCTGTTTTCATTTTTACACTAAGGCAATGTATATCCATGAAAAAAACTTAGATCCTTCTGCTGAGAACTGTAATTCCAGGAATATTTCTCATTAAATATGCTCCTTTAATAAAATAATGTTGATTTCACTATTAATTTTCTTCTTTATATAAGCATTAAAGTTCTAATAAATCACCATAATGCCAAGCAAATGAAAACCATCACAGGTGCAGAATTAAATTGTCACAGGGTTTCAGAAAAGTATGAGTTGTTTGGCTGATGGTAGCTGGTTTTGTATTCACCAACTGAGATTTGGCTCCCTTAACCTTTAGAGTGAGGTGGGTATTTTTACACAGTTAAGATACAGGAATGAAAAAATCTGCCACACCTGGAATGTGGAACAGAAAACTGCTGTACTGATCAAGATCAGATACAGACTGATACCTATCCCAAATGCAGACCTGGAAATAGCTACAAAATTAAATAGATAAAAGAGGAAACTGCCTTGATTGAGAACACAATCCTCTTAACATACAACTGGTAGAAACAGCTCATCAAGAAAATACATGCTTCATCTTGGTGATATCACACATAGCTTCACCTAAGAAAGAAGCGCTGAAGAAAATTGCTCTGAGTATGTCTTGATTCTGGCTCTACATCCATTAAATATATATTCCTCAGAGTAATGTATTAGTTTTATAACAAAAGGAGAGGGGATTTAAAGACAACAAGGTATGACCTTCAGACATATTCATAGTATACTTGCCTGTTCAACACTCTTGTGTGAACTCTACATTTTGATCTTAAAAGGAGTTATGTCAAAGCTTTCAGTCAGAGGCTATAGGAATTTGTAGGGGAAAATAAAACGCTAATGCCACCTAATTAAAAAGATTCAATTTTATGTCTCAGATTTTATTCTACGATTCCAAATTTACTCTTTTCTGGGTTTGTTTGCTTTGTTTTGTTTATGCAGCAGTCTATGCAGATGTAACCATTCTTGCCATTTATTTCTACGATAAAACAAAGACAAATAACTCATAGTAAGAAGCTGCAAAAACTAGTTTGATAACCAGGTAGGGGACATAATATAAAACCATGTATTTTAAAGACATTTCAGGCATCATCACCTTTAAAACTCTGCCCGCATTCTGTATTTAAAAATCTACTTAGTTTTTAAAAAATCCTATGTAGATTTTTTCCAACAGAAAAGAACCTAACCTAAGTTTGAAACTAACCCCATTAAGTATCTAAAGGTAGCTCTCCCATCCATATTTCATAACTGGCAGATGGAAAAATCAAATTATGGATTTATCCATTACACATTTGTAAAAGGACACTCATCACACCATATTCCAGCAAGCTTGCACCTTTCAAAACCGTCTAGAGTGGGTGAAATGGTTACTGTTAAACTTTTAAGATCTGGCTTTAAAACTAAATGCTTCATGTCTTGCAACACACTACAACCTCCATGACAATCTCTCTTCTACAAAGCTGTATCTCCATTTATTTCAGGGTTACTTGTTCCCTAGCTTACCTTTGTCTAGAAATTCATCTACTCAACAAAAGAAGAAACTTTTCCTAGGGAAACAGAATGGAAAAAAATAGCTGTTTAATATCCACCGGCACAAACGACAGTTCAAAACCCCATGCTTGTATCTCCAGGGATTTAGATTTATTGGCATCTTTACTAGCTGGGTCTTGGAAGCTTGCAACGTTAGCCAGAAAGAACAGCGTGTATATACTGAGACAGAAAACTCTGTGAACGACAGACATTTTTCACTGATGAGTTCTGTTTTTCCAAGAGGATGGAGTGAAGAACTGTAAATAACATGTTGGGCAGAGGTTGAAAAAGTTATCTGGCTTTTTATAGGCAACTTTAAGACTTCATCGCTTACTGGATTTCTGGTCTTAATCCAATCACTATTAAAGTTTCACTTGCACGGTTAACTCCTTGCTCACCTTTGTTTTCAGAGTTGGTATGAAGATTGCAGAAGACAGTGAGGAAACACAAGAACAAGCAAGAGAGAGTAAGAGAAACTCCTTTGTACCAACTAAGAGCATTCTTCCAATTAAAACATTAGAAAATCTGGGCAGGAAATATATGACTAGAATTGCATTCACTTTACAAGTGGGAAAAAAAGGACAAAGAAGGAAAACAACAATCAAGTCAGAAAAAAAATAATGAAATTTTAATTCTTATTTTAGGGGCATCTACTATCAAAATCTCCCACTTTCCCTTTCCCCAGTGCAAGCCATTTGCCACACTAGACAAGAAAAACAATGGAGATTAATATGGTTACTTGGCTAAAATATGTGGATTCTTAAAAAGCTACCTTTTTCCACATAGAAAATATCTGCCCTTTTCAAACACAGACATTAATATCAGTACATTTAATGGAGTCAGAGAAAACACTAATTGTCTTCCATACATTCACTTTTATAAAATTGACTTTCAGTCATGGTTTGAGAGAAGGGCCAGTCTATAACCTCATATGCATTTTAATGAACCAACTTATCAAAAATTTAAGTGTCTAGATGATGCAAAAATATTGAATATATGAATTATTTTTGAGCAACGTACATAGGCCTCCTGAATCTGCAGGCAAGACAAGGAATTTTTCAGTACGAGTTCTTCTATCCTGTGGCTCAAGGGGTGCTGGGACCACCATGCTGGGACCATGGTGTTGCTCCACAGAGGATACAGTGAAGGAAAATTGAAAAAATTAATGAAGACCAAAACGGAAGAAAAACAAGGAACAGAAGGTGGGAAGATACTGATTTGGTTTCACTCTTCAGTCTTCCAAACTTTAGCTTACACTGTAACCATAAAATAACTCCCATTTATACAGCTGGCTGTATTTACAAATTATAGCATAGGCTTACACAATCGTTTGGCTCAGAAAGGACTCCTGGAGGGTTTTTTATTTATTCCTCTGCAGCTTTCCACACAAGTATCTCTTCACCACACCAGAAATGGTTTCCTCACAGAGACGAAGAACAATAGCTTTATAATGACATTATTCAGGAACGTAAGAAAAGTGATGAAATACTTGTTAAAATTACTGAGGAAGCAAGCCAGGCAGGCAGCGTCTTAGCTCAAACTTATCCTCAGTGCAGAACAGCAAGGTCTCCATTATCTCTTCTTAAGGAGAAGCACTGGGTGACCCATAACGGTCTCGGCTCCCACAAACGGCTCTGCAGCAAAGATTCCCTGCAGCAGAGTGCCTCCTCACAGCACACCCGTGCGCTGCTGACAGTCCTCCTTTCTAAATTGTCAAATCCTTTCATGAAGTAGCTTGCTCGTCCTAGCACAAGAAAAATATGTAGCAGGGAGATGTCTTTTACTTAACATCTGAAAACTTCATAGTCAGTAGAAACCTGGCAGTAAGAATCTGCATTTGACAAATAGTACTTTTAGAAAGCAGAAAGCTCGCTCTTTCAGGCCTATTTCCTGCACAGTGAAAACACAGATATTTCATGGCTACAATACGGCCAACTCCTGAGAAGATTAAAGACAATTCTGTCTTTTCAAGTAGGTAGGGATTTAACCATCCTCTAACCAGATGACCCTACCTGCCTACCATAAGCATAAAAAAAAAAAAAGAAAGAAGCAGCATAAACATATTAGACTTGAGTGTTGTCATCATGATATGATTATTATTTTGCTTTATGCAACTACACAGAAGGTCAGTGGTAATGGCAGAGGTCACATTTTCTAGACACTTTTTTTGTATACCACCTATTAAATGGTACTAAGTCTAATTACTTGTTTCAAGCATTATCTAGCTACTGGAATCAAAAAGTTGGGTTTTTTTAAAATGATTCCTTTATGGTTTCTGTTTCGTTGTGGTTGCATAAAAACGGCAACCAAAACAGAAGTGTCGAATAACTAAACCCTTGTGATTTCTGGGATGTCACTTGTGATTTTTATTTATTTATTTATTTTTAAACTTGAATTGGCATCCTCTCATACTCATTTTCACATGAAGCATTAGCAGCACTAAAAAGACTAACATTTTTTCAACAAGTTGCAACCAGTCATGATCAAGCTAAACCATAACTCTTACAGTCCCCACACCTGATTAAACTCAAACTCTCACCACAGTAAGAGTTTCAACTCACATGGATGCACTGTAACTTTCTTCAAGTTCTTTCCCTTTTCCCCAAATCTGATTCAAATGGCACTATTTTTCTTAGAAGACTCATGTTCCACATAGCAGATGTCTAGGAGCTGGCAGAACATTTGCCAACTGAAAAGACACACACCAGCTATGAGCAGGAGGAGAGTAACCCAGATCTATCACCAGCCAAGGACAGGAAGGAAAGCAGAGCAGTAAAAGTTCTAGGAAAGTGATTTTACTTTGCTGTTGCCTCCAGTTTCAGGCTTTTGCAGTACATGGTAGGAAACAGTGAACTTGAGGCTTCAGTCAAGTTGCCACAATCAGCTTTGAAGAGATGTTCCTGGCCCTGCATAGTATTTGGAGGTTCTTCAGGTCAGCATTAGTAGCAACCTCAGACTGGACAGAAGTCTAGAATAGGTTCAGACCACCCTAATGGATTTCCCTCTTCCCTTAGGTGATATATAGCCAGTTATCTCTAACAGATACATTAAATTCTGTAACTAGTGCTTCATTTTAATTGAAGTCATGGGAATCATTAATGCTGAGGTTACACTTCAGGAGCTGGGAGAGAAACAAAAGGCGTCTGTATCAGAAGAAAGAAAATCCCACTCAGTGCCATGTTTCTGACAGTGACCAGTAATGTATGCCTAAGGGGAGGTGCACAAACAATTCAGGCATATAATGAAACTTCCTTGATAGAACTGCTCAGCTTCCAGCAAAAATGAAGAACGTTGTGTTTTTTTCCCCTCCCTCAATAGCCCTCTATATTATAGGGCCTTCATAACAGTCGTCTTTTCTGCCTCTCAAATTCACCCATGTGGATCTAGTTGCACAGAATCCCACTACAGTTTCAGCCCTTGCACCTTGCTCTCCTTTCCAGAATTAACTTTCCTCTGGTAAGGCGGACAGATGTAACTCTCAACCTGAAACACAACTAGGGGAAAAACGTGCTACACAGGAAGAGTAACGGAGAAAGCCCCCACTGGTTAACACCATGCTATAATAAGAACTACTTCTATAAAACTTGCAACACCAACTTAAGACTTTCTTCTTCGACTGCTCTGCCAGTGCCCAGTCACACCTGGTATGATCAACAGCAAATTAAAGTGAAATCACTGCTATCTCTCAGCTTCTGGCAGCAGATGCTGCTACCTTAATTTGACCCTGCTTACTCAGACCACAGAACGAAGAGCTTCAGGGATACAGCAGAGAATAAACATACTGGGTTTCTTTTGGAATTAAAAATAGAACAATTATCCTTAACAGTTTGCAGCAAGACTTCATGCACATGAATGTCTGCATTGTGGGATATTGTGTGCATGCACAGTTTTAATATCTGGGGAACAGTTACCAAAGATGGACATCAAGATCTGTGGTAATAACAATCTGTTGTAATATGGAAGATGTGCCAGGAAAATACAAATACTGTATATTAAACCATATGGAGAAGTTACTGGTACACTAAGCTCAGCCATCAAAATGCTTCTTCCACAATCACCACCCACCCACAGGCTGATGAATACCCATCATCTGTGCACAAAGTTTAACTTTATTAATAGTGGCATGAAATCTGAATATATAAAAAAAAGCGTCCTACTATATAAAGCAATGTTTTGGGATTTTTTTTCTCCTGGTGAATTAATTTCTAATTTAGTTACTATAGAAACCATCCTGGAGCCCTCTTTTAAAAAAAAAAAAAAAAAGTCTCTCTATATATTTATACACACACAGAGATGAAGAGGAGAAAAACTAGAGTGTATAGAGTGTACCTGAACATGCAGGTTATAGAGAAATGTGTAACTGGGCAAACAAAAGAAGACTTGGTATTCATTTCTAGGAACACAGCCAAAACTCCTGTAAGTCTAAGGGCAATAATCATCCATACAATGATTGCTGTCACTAGCAGTGCCATGAATGTGCAAAAACCTCTGGTCCTAGAAAATCAAGGCCATTCTTTTCTGTTTGGGAAACAAAAAAGTATAATAATGCAGCAAGCATATTTTTTTAGAACTGCAAAAGGGAAGTTCTGTGCATCCTGACATTATTCTAATATGTAAAATGAGAAGAAATGAGAGCTAAGTGAACATGGCTTTTTTGCTCATTCTGAAGACAGTAAAAAATTAATTCAAAGAAATTTCAGTTGCAGCTGAGTGACAGCTAACAAATTAGACAACAGACCGTGACACACACATTCAGACCAGCAGTTCTGCAGTAAAATTTAACAGGAGACAGCTTTACCCAGGTTTATTTCTTTTCATATGGTGCTGCCATAAACATTTCATAAATAATTCTACTAGGAGTATGCATGATTTATAAAATGTCTGGGAGGAGCAGACTGGCACAGTCCCTGCTTGTCTTTGAGCTTTCTCTCTTGCACAGTGTAGTTTGTACTTGTAAAATTGAGTCAGCTATAATTTCAACAACCCTGAATCTTCTGTACAAGAGATTAAAAACACTAGTGCTACTTGCTCCAGAAGAAAAACATATTTCAATAGTATAGAAATAGTAAAGTAGCTACAGAAAGCCACTTAGACATTCATTTAACTCTTGTATCACAAAGGCCAAAGAGTTCTCAAAAAATAAAACCAAATGCATTTCATGGAAGCAAATGAACACTTCAGGCAAAGTGTTTCTGTTGAAAATAACCCTAGAAGACACTAATACGCTTGGGGAAAAAAAATCATAAGGTTGGCCATTTAATTTCTAAGATTAGATGCAACTACTTACTTTTGTAGAGCTCTATCATTTCTGTTTTATCACCCGACTTTGTATGTGAAGACAGTTGCTGGGACAGTGGGCTGCAACACCATCTGTATGCAATGGATGACACACAAGTCTGTATTCTGAGCGCTGACCCAGATGGTGCGGTACGTTTGCTTACCCACCGCCTGGCTGGGAGCTTTGCAGGAGAACAAACTAGTTGAGGTTTAACCCAGACAAGGTCAACACAGTGTTGAAAGATTTTTTTTTTTTCCCCCCAAGTTGTTCACAGATTTAGGTTTGTCCAATTCTGGAATGTCAGATGACACTAACAGCTTTTTTTTTTCCACGGGCACTTGTAGCCATTTCTCTCTCAGATCTGGATTTTCTCACTGTGCTATGTCTGTGTCATCTGTACTGGATTACTGCCACACAGAGTAATGTTCCACACAGAGTGTTACTTGAAGAGGATTTAGAAAATGTAGCTGGGTAGAAGATACCCACCAAAAGAGACCACCAAAATATTTTATCATGCTAAACTCACAATGTACGCTGTACCTGTTAACAGAAGACTAACCTGCATGTGTGCCGGAATAAGTCAAGATGTAAGCACTGATTCACAAAGGTCTCAACAGGCTGTTTTGCTCTCTCAGGCACTCTGTGTGATACATACACTATCATCATAGTTGAGACACACTGGAGTTGAGTCCCCATACTGAAATTTCTCAAGCCTGGAGGCAATGGTCTACGGGCAGAACTCTAGACTAACATTGTCTTTGTCTGTTGGAAGACCCAAGTTCAAGCTGAGTTCATTTTCGCACATCTTCTCTCTTTTTTAACAGTATTGCTGATATACTGCACTGGGCTAGCATATACCTTTTGTTGAAGGTTAACTTTTATTTCAAAGTGTACTTAATTTCTTATTAAAGAAAATCAATAATATTAAATTATGGGAATTAAGTTTTTGTTGATTTACAAAATAGAATTATTATACAGCTGTTTAATAATCTATACCAGCACTTTGCATCCTTCACAGTATAAAAAGACCGATATACACAATAAGGAATAATTGTTTTTTGAAATAATGCCGGAAGCATTCACCTAGGGATAAAATGGAATCTATCTTTAAATTAAATTATCTGGCATTAGCATTCAAAATCTAGATGTGATTTAGGTCAACCACTAATCTCTCTTAATGTGGCAATTCACAAGTAGAAACACGCCCTTACATACGCTGCTCAGTTCCCTACTGCTCATCTTCCTCAGACATGAAAACATAATATACTCTTGACACTTAACCCTGCAATGATGAACAAATCAACCTTGATCATGCAAAATTCATACTTAAAGCATGTTGAGTAATTTCATTAACTTCTACGAGAATACTTGCATTATCTGGATATGAGCCAAAGTATTCAACAGCTTAAAGAGTTAATCACACTGCAGGATTCTCATAGGGAAAGCGGGCAGATATTGTGGGGAAATAACCAGAACAAAGCCATGTAGTCATCAATCAGGCCATAACTGTCTGCTCTATACCAAACACCAGGCTGACAGTATTTGTTAATCAAAACTTCCATCCAGAAAAATGGAATGACATAGAAGCTCTTTTTTGCAAACCGATCCATGATACAATTTTGAACCACTGTCAGTATTGCTTAGTTGTTCAACCCATCTGAGGGATTATAATCCAAAAAGAGCACTTACCTTATACTTAACAGAAGTTTGCACAGAAGTGTTAATTAACACAACACGCAGAAAAAATGAAGATAGATTGTAACTGATATCAAATGGAAATAAATTTAACAATTAAAATACTAAAACAGAAGCAGTGGATGGGAAAGCAAAACCATAAAATTCTGTCACTGCAATCACAGGCAACCATGTAACATAGTCCGGAAAGACAAACAGAACATCTCCAAGTTCTTGCCAGACATTGCAAGCCACAAAACAGCTACAGAATCCTATCGCATAAGAGCAGAAGGCAAAAAAACCCAGAATGTATAACAGAAAAGCCAGAGATACTGAAGACAATTGCAGTGTGTTAAGTCAGTCACAAGAGGGAATGTAATAGATAAATGCTCATGTAAGTCTCAGAACTATTCTGCGTCCCACGTCACTGAGAGGCACAGACACCCCTGTGGACTAGAAGATATCACAGCTACAGGGACGGTCTGTATGACAGTGCTGCTACTACACCGTGGGACTCAGAAACACTCTTTCTGCTGAGCCATGCTACAAAAGCTGAATACAAGAAAGCTCCTTTCAACTCCAGATTCTTAGAGCAACTACCACTTTTTTTTTTGTCATGAGAACTAGTCTAGTTGGAAGTCTAGTCTCATTAGTCAAGTTGGAAAAGAGTAAACAAGAGGATAATCAAGATGAACAGTATTAGAATTTTTATAGAGGGCTCAACCATTAAGTAGATGGTAAATGATGCTTAAGAAATGTTGGTGCTTCTTTCCCCATGTTTTCAAGCTCATCAGAAATAATCCCTCTAATGTGGTTCCCTTCAAGAGAGGAAAATCCCAGTGAAAATCTCTATAATACTACTTTGCCTTTCCTTTAGGCACTTATGGCTTGTTTAATGCACTTTTGCTGAATTTCACATTACCATCCCTTTGCAAACCATTCAAATGAGAAACAGGTGTTAAAAGGATGGCTGAGAAAGTACGGGTGTGTTTATCAGCTGTATAAACTTACGTTGAAGAAATTTGTCTTGTTCCTCTCGCAGAAGAGGCCCTGTGCAGGCATGTGCTTCAGCTGCTGCCAGGGAACCCCGCTGCCCAGCAGCACGTCTCGGGCCCACTGCAGGTTCTGTGAATGAAATGGGGCAGGTGAGTTGCAGGCAGGGCATGGAAATGCCACCATAGGTAGCAGTACAAAGTGCTCACTGGCTTTTGTTTATTAACCTGCATTGTCATTTCTCATTTTGCATGTAGCTGCTGTTCTGACAGTATTTGTAGAAGCAATTTGGAGAAGACACCCCTCAGGAGAGAGAAGCCAGCTTGCTTCCCCATAGCAAGCAACCAGACTGATCAGCCCCAGCAGACTAGTCAGTCCCCAACAGCTGCCGAATCCAGCCTCATATCATCAAGTTTTTCTTTCTTGTCTTTTTTTTTTTTTAAAAAAACCTGTCTTCTCTTCATTGATATCTATTCTCCATCTCTTGTCACCTACAGAAACATGAACTCTAGGTATATTTAAAACACCTTAGTTTTTTCATTAAAAGCTGTTAAGAGTTGTTTTATTGATCAATATAGAGTAATTTATATATGAAAATAAAGAGTTTTGCAGCAAACAGTGGAGCTGGCTGTCTTGGATATCCTGCGGCCTTCCTCCACACACTAGGCCTCCCAGTTCCCTCCCCCAGCCCTCCCTGTTCCTCAGTCTCTCCAGTGTCACAGAATCATTTTGGTTGGAAGGGACCTTTCAGATCATCAAGTCCAACCATCAGCCTAATACTGACAAAAACATCACTAAACCATGTTGCTAAGCACCACATCTACCCATTTTTTTTTAAAAATACCTCCAGGGATGGTGATTCCACTTTCTGAGGCAGCCTGTTGCAACGCATGCCAACCCTTTCAGTGAAGAAATTTTTCCTAATATCCAACCTAAACCTCCCCTGAAGCAATTTGAGGACATTTCCTCTTGTCCTATTGCTTGTTACTTGGGAGAAGAGACCGACCCCCCCTCACTACACCCTCCTTTCAGGTAGTTGCAGAGAGCGAGAAGGCCTCCCCTCAGCCTCCTTTTCTCCAGGCTGAACAACCCCAGCTCCCTCAGCCTCTCCTCAGAAGACTTGCTCTCCAGACCCCTCACCAGCTTCATTGCCCTTCTCTGGACAAGCTCCAGCCCCTCAATGTCTTTCCTGTAGCGAGGGGCTCAAAACTCAGCCCCTCCTTGAGCTACCTACCCGTGAGATACACCTCCTGGCCCCCGAGTCTAGCAGAAGAGGCAACCATTAGGCCTAAACTGCTGAATTCAGGCCTTTTACCTCTACCCAGCCATTGCCTTCCCTGAAATTCCCTTAACCTCGCTAGAAAATCCCATGCCTGTCATTGAATTTGGTTAATAGCACTCGGTGAGTTAACAAGAAAGTATCAGTAGGAAACTAAATGATAAGACAATTCCTAACAGCACTACCGCCCTAAGAGTTCAATGCACGAGCATCTCCTGTGTAGTTGAGAACAAGGGACAGCTGTTGGCTCCAGGCAAAACATTACTAACAGATGGGACAATTATTAATTGTAAGGTTTCACCGATGGAAGTTTTGCTTTACCTCATTTTTTATTTCTGTATTAGAAAGTAGCATTCAAGTCGCATTAGACTGGCGTTTTTAGAGACAACTTCCTTACAGAGCAGATGAAAGGAAGAGGAAGATGTTTGGTTCATAGAAACAAATGAGAATGTTGAATTCTGGTTTGTGTTCTGTGGGCTGGAAATACGCCTCTGTGAATCATAAACTTGATTAAATCATGTCCATCCAAGTAGTATATTCCAGTTCTACTATCTTTTCTTTTTTGGGGAGGCAGGACATTGGTAAACTTCTTATCCTGTCTTCCACATTATTTTCTTTACAAGACTGGTGAAATAGCGAAACCCCTGCTCAATCATAAGTGCTCTTGTCCTAATGACAGTAATCCTGCAGAAACCTCCAATGTCTTATTAGAATTAGAGCATCGCCTCTAGCAAAATGCTGATTATGGAGTCATGTAAGAGCTGAACACTGGAAATACTAACCAGATATTTACAGATGTCAAAAATCCTTCATTCAGAGAGCTGATACAGGTACTAACACAGGACCTTCATGATTATAGTGTACAATAGTTGAAGGGATTTTGATAGCTTGCTTTTGGTATGGAGCAAATACATGTTCACTCATAAACATCACGAAGTGTTTTCTGGCTAGTCAGGGGAAGCCGTAGATTTCATTATTATCACTGAGTGTGAAGTTTAATTAAGACTGAAGAAAACTTAAATGTATATGAACTTTTTCCTACACTACTACTTTTGTAATATGTATTTCTGTAATCCTATTAACCTAAGCCTACAAAATACTTTGAAATACATACAGAAGAAAATATAAAACAGAAAAGAACCTATAAAAATCTGGTCTTCCATGAAAGTCACCCTGTTTTGAATAAAATCAGAATCCAGCAAAAACAAGCCTATCATAATGTCCAATATCCAAGCACATAAATGCTTTATTTTATGCCAATCATAGTTACCCAAAACATAAGTAAATTCCAAGTGTGAAAATGAAGTAAAAAAATTGCCTAATGTGTGGCAATCTGAATCTTACAGTTAGAACTATCACATAAAAATTAAAGGAAAACAAAACCCTTAAAAATCTACCACCATAAAGCTTAAATATAAAATCCCAGCCAAAACAAATTTTAGCTATGGATGTGTTCCTGAATCTAAGTTTTATGATGAAAATCTGAAGAGATCACTAAGTGTAGTGTCAGAGTCTGGTGATCTCCTGTGCACATTCTACTGACCATCTATAGGCATGTATTTGATACATATAATTCATAGGCTTTTATTGAACAAGATGATGACAGTAACCCAGGTAGGAGGAAAAAAGATCATTCGGACAAATGGGGCAATTACACGGTAACTTCACACAATCAAAACTAATAGGAATAAAAGATATAGTTAAAGATTTTCCACTACCCTTCTCCTTAAATCAGCATGATCAGTTATTCCCAGTAAATACGCCTGAGCAGGTCTCAACTCATTAGATTTCACAGAGTCTGCTCTGCTTAGCTGCTCTGCTTAGTTTTTAGCTGATGAAGTTATTAAGAGTGGGTGAAGGGATCCAGGACATAGCAAAAAAGGATTTATTCTTCTTGGCACACTGCTTGCCGGTCTGAAATGCTGGATTTAGCTGTCTGACTCAGGGCAATTATGAAGTACTCTTTCCAGTTCAGCTGTTGCCTCCCACATCTTCATCACCCCAAGACTCAGAGACAAGATAACTGACAGGGTACAATAACTTGCAAAAAAGTTTACCAGCATTATTAAAGTGGAAAAGGAAAATCTCTTATGGTCAATCAAGTGGAAATCTGAGTCACCTAAGATAGACACCCCAATAGTCAATGGTGTCAGAAGCCACCTTTACCTAACTTGGAAACTCCATGAAGAGCTGCTGGGAGGCGTACAGAACATCTCACTATATCTTAATCTTTCCCTCTTGTTTTCTTGTTAGAAAGCTTTGTCTCAAAAACCCCCCAAGTGCTACCACATCAAATAAAAGCAAAATAAAAAGACTACTGACCTTGAAGGGTAGCCTTTTGAATGAACTGTTATTACCAAACTGTTGCTACTTCAAATGCTTACATCTATTATGCTTACAGATTATGCCTGTCTCTAGGTATATATATTAATCCTACATATATATAATCTTGTAAGTTTTTACATGAATGTATTATGCCTACTTTGACTAAATTGTGATGCTACTGACATTATGTTATACCTGACATTAACTTACCCTTTAAGGACTCTGTTAATAATGGACACAATAGAAGATACAAAGCTAAGTCATACAGTATCTGTGAGCAGATTCTTTTGGGATTTACAGACTACTTTTTCTTTCGAGATGAAAAAGCACATAAGTAAATATTTTTATTTCCTGACAATCTGCTGGTTGCAGAGTATCAGACCAGTTCTACATCCTGATCCAATACAGACCATAAGGCAAATGGCTTTTTAGTTACACTGATGAACAGCATCTTGCCAAGGCCTATCTTCTCCTTCCAAACTGTGCCAACACTCATTTTGGAGGCAAAAATCACAAAGGATGAAGACTTTACTTCGAGACAGAGACATGGTGAACAGGAAACTAAAACTACTGCCCAAACTGGCAGTGAAGTAGCTTCTGAAAATTCATCCTTACTTTCCTGCACATTTATGTGCAGGAAAAAAACAACTATGTACAAACTTGCTGTGATAACAGCAAGTTAAGAAAAATAGCCTCCACAAAATAAGCAGAATTTTGCGGGGGGGGGGGGGGGGGGGGGGGAAAAAAATTTCGCCAAAACAGTTTTTGAAAATTTTTT
>JAOTQQ010000005.1:22322886-22387403 GCA_026546715.1 Gallinago undulata
CCCCCCCCCCCCCCCCAACAACATGGAGCCAAACAAGATGTTGAAAGATTTTGAAAAGGATGTTAAAAAAAGCACTCAAGAACTATTTTTACTAATCTCACAACAGCAAACCCAGTAATACTGTAAAATGGGAGAAAACAGATTGCATATGGAAAACTTGTTTTTCTATGTGCTATGGAGACCTGCCAATCCTCTCCTTTCCCAGCCAACCATGAATTTTGGCCATCAGTCTAAATTCTTCATACAAATTCCTGGCACTGGTACATAAATGCTGAATTTTCCAAGATGGTTATATGCATTTAAAAATTTATTTCAGCTTTCTAAAATTTACCAGTAATCCCCTCTGCCCCCACAGCAACTTAACCTGATGTAATTTATCTCGTTTTTAAAATCAGGCTTATCATCAATATACCTAAGCATACTTCTTACTCCAGTTACTGCTGAAAATGAAAATGCATTTTGTGGTTTAAGTTTGTTCAGGAGTGTAACTCTCACTAACGACACAGTAGTGTACCATTAAACACAGACATTTGACATCACTCTACAAAAGAACATGAATGAGTCATCAAAGAAAGAAAATTACAACCTCATGGAAGTATGTAGTATACATATATCAGTTGGAAGATTTTTTTTTTTTTGCAGTGTTAAGTAGTTGTTTGTTATGCAGAGAAGCAAGAAAAATGGAAAGCAAAATGCAATAATGTTAGTTGAAGCTGACCTGGTAACTACTAAGCTTGAACAGGCCGAACTCAATTTCTTTGAGTTGCAACAGGAGGTAAATTTAGACAAGAATTTGTATTTCATATAGAAAAACATAACAAATCACTAAGTGATATTTCTATAGGGAAAGAGATACAAAGAGCAAAAGAGAAGGCTTCATCAGGAAAAAAAAATAGAAGAAAATATTTTAGAAGTAGTTCCTCAGGCAAGGACATGCTATTTGAACCAATAAATTGAAAACAGGCAGCCTTTTTTGTTGAATGTTGATACAAAATCATTTGTCAGCAACAGTAATGACAGATTGCAGGAATCTACAGCTCCTATTAATGATTGGCTCCATGGAAAAATTAACAACTGTCACATACAAACAGCATAAGAATGTTTTCAAAACAAGCTATCTTGAACAAAAAAACGGTAATATTTTTCTGGATAATCACAGTACAGCCAAATGGAATATTCATCACCTTTCAGCAGATCGGTAAGACATGTTACTGCTCAATTTGCAGCAGTACTGTTGAGATGTTTTCTACCGTGACACAAGGGCTATGATTTATTTCCATTCCCTTCCCTTTCCTATTATTCACACGAGCTTCAGTACTGGTGGGGAAGAGAATTCAGGAAGCTATGCAGTGCAGCTATGACATAACACAAGACTTCCAAATACAAAACTTTTGAGTTCAAACCCTAATTATGACAATTAGGGAAATAACACTGATAATTTCAGCATACTATTCATACACATTCTACTAACTGATATTTCAGAAAGACTAAGGATTATAATAACAGAAGTACGCAGAAGTAAAATAAAGAATGACATAAAGTTAAAACCAAAATTATGATAATTCATAGCAAAAAGCCTTTGAAATTAATTTTATTGTGAAGAATATGCAAGGGTCATGCTGGAGCAAGCAAGTTATTTTGTCCTCGCCTCAAATAGGAACTGATACTATTACAGGCACCAAAACATTATTATTCCTGTTTAATCCAAAATCACCAGCCCATGAGCAGTAGGATCTCTGACTGACTTTCACTCATGTAACTTCTACACAGCAAATAATTTTGTCTTACTCAAGATGATCTCCATGCCCTGACAGTAGGAAAACTTTCATTCTATGGACAAAGACCCAAGATATGCAGAAAGTCTGTGTCACATGATGTGTTTACACCAATAATGATGAATTTCTGCTTCCAAGTCACTTTTCAGTCCACTTATTCAGTAAAATAAATAATTGCTGTCATTTTTATGAGAACATCTTAATTTATGTGACATATCTAAAAGGTAATTCCCTGCTGAATGACAAAAAATTACTTAGTTCAGTAATAAAAAAAGAAATTTTCTACTCAACTAGTCTTACACACATGAATCAGAATCTAGGAACTGAAGACTTCCCAATTCAAACTGCATTAACCAAACTTCCCAGTTGTATTTTAACACTGAGACTTCTGAATTAGTACAAATGATGATACAGTTTGTTTACTTGGGCAATAAACACAGGCAGTCAGCTATTGTACCAGTGCTCTGCTCACCTTGTGTGTATTGCTGTATGTGTACAGATATGCCAATCTGTAGAGACTCTTGTAGTGCTGGGGAAAGCGGCTGAGACACAAACAGAAGGAGGCAATACACTGCTCCGTCAGGAACTTCCGCTGCTCCTCAAGGTCTGCTGGGAGACCATGAGGAAATTCAGATGCATCTCCATAAGGTTCAGCTTTCTTTTTGCAGTCCCACTGTGAGGGTGTGGGGATTGCAGCTTTGATGGGATTTCCAGAAGCAGATTGAGGATCCACCAGAATTTTTTGGCCAGTAGGCTCAGCAGGATGGTAAGATTCTGAGCTTTCTAGCAGCTCTTCTGTTTTTCCTGCAACTTTAAGAGAAGACAAAAATGACATTGAAAATTATGAAATTTACAAACTGACAAAAAATTAAATACAACAAATGGTAATTCTTTTCTTTGTTAAAGCATAGACAGAATTATTGTTCTCTCCATTGTTCTTTTTTGGGATTTTCCCTGAGTAACAGTAAGAATTCAGTACATCTTACACAAAGCAGGATTTTATATACTGTTGGAAGATGAAGGAAGAGGGGGGACAACAACAAAATAAAAGCATAAATTCAGTAAAATTCTATTGCAAAGAAAGGAAGAAAGAACAGAAAACTAAAGCCATCCTGCCAAGTGAGATGTATTATTCTTAGCAATCTACCTAGAACACAATTCCAGAAGAAAATTTAGGTTCAGACAGAAGGATTAGTGGCAGCTAACATGGCCTTCTGTATACGTAGACCTACAGTTCCATCCAAATATTTTTGCAATTAACTTGGTAATTCATAGTTCAATTGATCCATCTTTTCTTGAAGGATACAAAAAATCTTTTTTTAGAAGACGTCCGTGACAGTGGGAGCTTCTACATTTCCTGTTAGCTAGTCACTATTGCTGATAACATGCATGCTGCATGTAGAATAATTTTTTTAACTTTGATTTTTAGTCATGGCAGTTTACTGTGTCTTTGTCTTTGCTGGAATAAAGAGCGTCTTACATTAGATCCTATCTCCTGGCAGGCTGGAGATATACTAAAGTATACCTCATCCTCAAGTATGAAACTGCTCGTTTTTCTCCACTAAGGCCTGAACTTTGAGTAAAACATTTTCCAGAACAGAAAATTTGCTTACACAATCTATGTATCCATTATAATTTTACTCTACAGATAGCTTTATAGAAAAATGCAACATTGGTTTTAATAAATGTCAGCAGTATAAGAATGCATTCATAGAGTCATAGAATTGTTTTGGTTGGAAGAGACCTCTAAGATCATCACATCCAATGGTTAACCCAGCACTGCCAAGGTACCACTAAACCATGTCCCTCATACAGTCTGACAGACAACCGATGACAGTAACACAACTCACTGCAAACCTGACAAAGAGCCACATCTTTAGTCTGGTACCCAAAAGATTACTGAATTTAGTGATTATGTAAGTACTATTTTACAAAACTAGGAACTGGCATCTATTTCATCATGTTGATGCAAACATCACCACAGACTTCTCTAGCTTAGGAAAGACTGAAGTAAAATATTCTTAAAAACAAGAAACCAAGCTAATCCAAGTCTGCGAACAAAAAAAGACTAGTTGGCAGTTGTTCCTAGTGAGATCAGTGAAGTAAATCAGGGCTATCCACATACCATGGTTTCTGGATCTATGAAACTGGAAAAGACGTATAGCGTGAACTGGCAAAAAAGACTTAACATCCCACAAAGGGCCACAACTCAGAAACATGGGCAAAATTTATATATTGGTCTTGTTTGTCTTTCCCTGCTGAACTCCAGAGTCTCTATCTGCTGCCACATCCAACTGTGCAAACATCAGATAAAGGGAAATTCCAGCTAATGGATTTTGAAACAATTTTTCCAGTGGAATACAGAACACTTAGTACTATTGTATATGGAAAAATCTGGTAGAGGGCAATTCCACTTCTCCACTAAATAAAGTATCCAATGGAATAAAACATCTCATTCCACTGTTTGTGCTCTTCTATGTACTGAACATCAATCTGTTACTGGGCCAGAACAAAAAGGCCACCCATATATGGGGTAAAGAAAAAATGTTTTATTTGAGATTATCTTCAAATAACTCGTCCTTGAATTATTTAGAGATTTGAAAAAACTGAATAAAGAGTAAATAATAACCTAAAAGAAGGCAAGCCAGTCAAGGGGCCACCACAGACGGCAGTTTATTATTATTCTTTTCTTTGTAGGGTTTAAGAGGTAGCACAAATTGGGATGATGGCCACATAAGCAAAGCACATTTTGCTACACACATACATGCAGCAGTAACACCTAGTTAAAATTCTCAGTCACAGTGCAGCATATTTTAGAGCTTCTGAATGCCAGAAGAAATATTTTACTGAGAATATACCAGCTGACATTATCTATTAAATTGGGCATACTCTTTTCCTCTGTAGATCCCAGAGTCTCTTTGCCGGGCATCAGTGCATCAGCACAGGCAGTAGAAATCCTCTTCTCTGTGTAAGTCTTCCTCAGGCTGTCTTGAGAACTGGCAGGCTCATTAAACATATCCTGTGTGGAACTGGAGTCAGACAGCACCGCTGCAGTGCTATCCTGACTCCGCTCTGCAAAAGAGATAAAGAAGGAATGCACCTCTTCATACTCACCAAGCTGTTACTTGCATTTGGTAACAGCAACATCAAGCTGCAGCCACTCTGCAAACCTCTTATAAGCGCAATACAGGACCCTTAACAACCACCAATTCTGCTGTCTAGAAGTATTTATTTTCTTTTAAGTTGTCTACTTCAACTTATCATTTTCATCTCAGCCCTTTGTGCTAAGAAATTAAATCCCCAGTCTTCTTTCACTAGGTATTATTTAACACTAATGTAAGAGAGAGCTCCCTGCCTCACCACATTTCTTCCTAGAATATAAGCCTGGAATTTGATTCAAAAGCAATGATGCTCAACTTTCAAAAGCAGTTAGGCTGAGGACGCAATATTTCAGCTACTATGGTCCTATAAAATCTCCTGGGTTTACTGTGCCATTTACCTTGAAAAGCAGACAGTATAATTTTGAGTCTGACACAAGCAAAGCTCAATTGACAAAAAGAAAACTATGAGCAAGCATAGGGGTAAAAATTACTTGTGAAGGACAGAAAAATCAGTACCCTTATAGGGCAAAGACTTACAGGAGTGATCACTGATGCCATCTATCCTGCAGGTGTTAGATGCTGTTCACCAAGTGTTCTGAAATGTGATTTGATACGGCAAATAAACAATCCATCAAAGAACTAGGTCTAGGATAGATAGGGAAACTCCTTGACTTCAAGGCAGCAGACAGAAGAAGAAGTGACTTTGCCTTGACAGAGTGGAGTGGTGACTGTGGGCTCCTGAGTACATTACAGTCACAACTACCTAGTTAATCTGCTGATAGCTGTACATAATAATAATAATATTATTAATAATAATGATGATGATGATAATCTGCTGATTTACAGCACAGGAAAAGTTGTACGGGATCATGACTTTATCATGGGAAATAAAATTCACAACTCAACAAATAGGCAAGTGAAGACCTTCCACCCATATCTGAAACTTGTCTGATATAATCCAAGTTCTCCTATATCAAGGGTTATCAGAGGCAACCCTGCATGACTGAAAAATGCAGCTTATTATCTCCCACAGAAAGATGCATACATATTCCCACTGAGATGGGAAATGGGCATTTTTCTGTAATACTGTGCCAACATAATTCAGTGTCCAACAACAAATTCCAATACAGGCAAATCTGTCTAAATCTGTAGCCCAAAAGATTAATCTCCAGTTTCCGCTTAAGATACAGGAATAGCTTAACCAAGAGGCATGTTACATCCATTGTCTAGGTAGCTCCACTGCATTCTTATTCATTAATTTTCTTGATAAGATCAAGGAAGAAAATTAAAAAAGCAAAAGCCCTTGCTTTGAGATGAGCTGATAATTTAATTAAATTTCTTCTGTTCCATCTGAAATGCACTTGTTCAGGAGAGAGCTAAGGGCCTCCTATGAATTTATTTTATCAAGATAAATCCCTCTGCAGACCTTGAGCTTGCAGATCAGGTTCTGCTTATTAGGCTTCCAACAAATTTAAACCAAATTTGATGCACTCTGTAGGCTTTTCACTATCACACAAAGAAAACCCTCCCTTTCAGTGAACAGATCTTAATAAAACTGTATCTTGCAAAAAGAATGGGGGAACAGTATTTGCTTCCTAATTGGAAGCTATATAGCTGGTTAATGATGACAAGTTTTATACAGAAAGAATATAATTATAAAGAACGGGAAGAGAAGAATTCTGAAGAGAGGTCAGTCAAGCTTTAAATGACTCATTTATAAAGCTTTAATAACCTTCTGTGGTATAAATGGATACTACTGAACTCCCAGTTGGCATCAGGAAAAACATTTACAGTAGCTCCCTTGATATTTTTTTAAAGGAGGTTTCTGCATCTGTGGCAAAGAGGCTGAATTACTCATCTAGGAAAGAAAAAAATAGATAGCAAACATCCAAATGTTGCCGTGAGCCTGGAGGTCAGTTCTGATGAGTGAGTTATGACAGATGAAGCATCAGAATGTAAATCAAGAACTGCTGGACCAATATGTGACAGCGGTATCAGATCACTAGGAAATGACACTAACTTCTCAGCATGCAAAGTCAGACAATGATTTAGCATGTTAAATTTCAAATGTATGCATGACAGGGAAGCTTTTCCCTGGGGGGAACAAATGTAAATATCTTCTTACAATTAGCTAGCTATTTTGATTTGAATTCCACTCTAAAATGAGTGTAGGTCTAGGTATCTATGTTCATTCTCCTTTTCTTTCAATACACCAAGTATATAAAAAAAATAATCTTACTGATATTAACATTGGGTTCCTCAATTACTGGAAAACAGAGGAAGACTACTATTGAGACAACTTCCAATTATTTTAGATAGTTCTTGAATGCAGTAGATGCTTTCAAACTAAGCAGGCCTGATGAAAAACACTCAAGTATTTCAGAAATTAGCAGTAGCCACCAGCTATTACTATTAATTTCTCAGAAGTCACAGAGGATAGGTAAAGTTCCAGGGACTGGAAAATACAGTGTAGTATCTATCTTTACAGAAGATAAAAGGTTAAAGCTATTAGCAAGCCAGTCTTCATTTTCCACAGAATTATTTGAGCATAAATAAATAAATCTAAGACACCTAAAAGTTAACAAGATCAGCCATAGAAAATGTGTGCGTATCCCAGCACATATATACAAATGGGCCTGTAAAGAATTAGTGATTCTCAAACCAGAACTGGCCAAAATGTTATGCTATTGTAAAAGCAATTCAGGAAACTAGCACACTTGAATGTATAATCAGTAACTTCACAGAAAAAATACATAACAGTCTTCCTGTTCTACTGAGCACTAATGAAAATTAAGCTTAATTATGGTGTCTGTATTTGGGACCCACATTTAAAAAAAATACCCTGAAGACCTAGACCAAATTCAGAAGAGAAAAAATGGTGAGACATTAATGAGATGGCATATAAGAAAAACACTGGGAGAATTGGGCTTATTTGTCTTCAAAAAGATGAGGGAGAACTTCCAAATACATACAATTAACCAAAATAAAAATACAATAATTGCTCTTTATATTCACTAAGTACAGAGCAAGAGGCAATAGGCTTTACTTAAAGCAAGAAAATAGTTTTTTTTCTTATCCCCCCCCCCTCCTAATTTCTAGGTTAACTGTTACGTACAATTAAAAAAATGCATAGAGAACCTGTGGAATCGCTGGAGATTTTCAAGGACAGGTAGACAAATAGCTGTCATTTGTTAGGTTACCCAAGACATAGCTTAATGTAATAAAAAAAACCCTCTGTCAATACCTACATGCTGCAGTATGTAATGGAGAACTCATGGCAACTGCACCAAGTCACATCCTAACTCTGCTTTTTAAATGAATATTTTTCATATTTTTCATCCATGAAAGTACTATGCTCTGCCTGCCTCACAAATGTATCTTATATATATACTAGACAGACAGCATATACTTTTACATTCATTGTGTTACAAAGCTTTTCCTTCATCTGGTAAATTGACTATAGTTGAAAGACTCATTAGGTGTTACTCAACCTACATGCAATCTGAAAAACATGACAATTAATTCCACATTCCCAATGGCGATTGATACCTGTCCTTTTAAAAGATGAATCCAAAGAGAACACTAGTGCTTTTTAATAATTTATGCTATAAAGACAATTTAATACAAGTCAGAGTAATTTAAAAGTTAAAAAATTACTGGGTTTTATATTTTGTTTACCTAAGGTATTTTCTTGGTTCCTCCATCTGGCAATAGCAAAAGGCCAAGCTTTTCTAAAAAGCTAAAGTGATCCCTCAGTTACAAGCAAATGATAAATCAAGGACTAAATATTCTTTTGAGGTCTCTTCCTGGAAAGTTTCCTATTATTTCAAAAGCTAAGATAAAAATACAACTGGGTATTAACGTCCCCAAATTATTATCTTTAGTGAAAATGAAGAGAATAGGGAAAAAGGTCTACTAAACCGTGCATAAGCAACTGCAACAAAATTCCTATTAAAAATATGGCCTGATATCAGATTCTGTCTTTGGTATTACTATATTTTGTTTCATTACTTTGCTGTATCCCTCAAGTTTTAGGAAGATTTCAAACAACCTGACAATTGAAATCTGTATTTGATGTAAAGTTAAGTATTTTATGTTAATTTGTAAATATTAAGGAAACGCCACTTGAAAGCATTTTTTTAATGCTCATTCCTCCTAATGTACTCAACTTGTGATATTTCAGGGATTTCTACATCAGACTCTATCCCCTACTCTGTCAACAGGTGAAAAAGAACAGCTCTGGACAGAAGATGTAAAAAGGTCAATATTCAAAAATATTAATTTAAAAACATTAATTATTATTGGAAAGATGTCACTGGGAAGAAAGAACTTGTATGTTCATCTGTACTGCCAAGACCTTTATTGTATCGCAGTGACATACAATAAAGTGAGACAGTCAATTCAATAATTAACTATCATTACTGAAACACATCTGTCTTCAATAGTAGAAAAATATCTGTAGTTCACTTGACTTAATTTTATGCTTAAGAATATTTTAAGATTAATTGAATCTTGAATGAAATAGGTTTACTGGGTTGACTGCAAAAATCCACTAAATGGCCACTAAAACGAATGAGGGATGCTTTCTTTTACTTCTCTCCCCTTCAGATGCACCATAAGCCCTGTGGACCATACACCAAAAGCCTTGTTCCCAAAACTGTGTCCACCCACAGGGCTAAAAGGAGGGAAGAAAGAGACAGCGTTAAAGTGTCAGTGACCTGAACTAGACATACAATCCTAATGACAGAGCTCTTACTGTTAATTATGCTCACCAGGTAACAACTCTTATGGTACAAACTTACATTATTTATCTCAGGGGAGCTGAAGTACAACTTCGTGGTGCCAGTATGAATGAGGTATTTTGCCTTGTCAATTAATCACTGTGCAACTCAGTAATTGTGTTGTCTGCCCTCCACCCTTTGAAACTTTGAGGATTAAAAGGAGACAGGACAACACTTCTGAAATGTCTGCATGTGGGGGTAGGTAACAAGCTCAGAGAGCCAACAGGGTATAATTCACTTTTTCTGAGTGATAACATTTTCTGCCTTAAATATCTGAAGGAAAACGTATGCCCACTTAGTACAGGAAGGGAAATGAAATGAAATGAGATAAACAATCAGCTACAAGTCAAAAATCTGAAAATGAGTGGCACAGAAAGCTTTTCTAATGAGCTATATCCATATGCTAACTCAATTTACAGTAAAGAAAAATCCTACTGCACAGTTCAGAGCTTATAATGATGAAACCAACTATCTACTATTAAAAACAAAAAAAAATTGTCTCATGCAATAAAGGTGGGCTGTGGATACAGCTATTTGTCCTGCCTGCCTGGCACCATATCTCCCCTCTTCTCTTTACTTGTATGTATGAGCAATTCCCTGTATTGCTCTGTAGTCAGAAACATGATGTATCACACAATTCTCATTCTTGAAACAGACTCCACCCATAACAGAAGACAACATTCAGACCTGTATCAAAAGGCACTTGCACATTATTAAAAACAAAAGAATCCAGAGATTTGCATGGGAGCAGATTAATTTCTGGAGGACAGCAAGTCCTCTGAACATTTAAAAGGAGTTCTCTTATAAAATGAGGCAAAGATGAGAGTCTATGTATGATTTTGTGTGGCTGCACTGAACACGGAATCTGTTTCTGTTACTTGCAGTCCTATATCACTGTTCTTCTGTCTTCAAGTGCAGAGCAAGAGAGTATCTCATCAATGTTCCATGTATTTAGTCAAATCTTTTTTACATAATCTCACACTAAATGGCAGTGTGATACTTTTCCTAATCAGAGAGAGGTTAAATTGGGGAAAGGTAAAAATGGAGGACACTGCAATAAACTGGATCTGATTCATTATTTATGTAGTCCAGTATGCAGTCCCCATGAACACCCAGTACCATGTGCCAGAAAAGGATATGTTCTGCAGACCAAAAAATTTCATTTTAAACTGCTGGAGAGAGAGAATTTTGAAGGGTAAGATTTTAATGTTCCAAAATGCAATGTGGACATTCTTTTTATGCACAGAAATGTCCACTCCATCTTAGAAGCTTATTTAGTTTGGCATGAATGACAACCTGGTGCAGAAAGTTTCTCAGAGATCACCTTTGTCTCATCAGGATGCTGAGAACCCCCGTTTACAAAAAACTCTGCATCTTCATAGCATTTGCAGAATTACAGACCGACAAACTACGAAGTGAGACTTCTCCTACAGCATGAAGCAAGTAGCCTTTCCCAGTGAGCTTATCATGCAGGTTCTGCCAATTATTAAAAGCAAGCCGTGACAGGTAAAAGCAGGAAGAGAATGCCTGGGGAACAGAGATTTGTATAAAGGTTAGAGGCAGCACGGGCAATATTGGTTGCAAAAGCAATCAGGCAAAGACAAACACGAAAAAGGACAATCACATCTAACTACACACAACATACTACATGACATGGATGAAGACTTAAACAATAGGACATTTTAACTCTGCAATAATAATGGATTCTGAATATATCATCTGCATACCACCACAATAACACAGAACTGACTATCAACACAACAAAGGCATATTACAGCAAAAAAGACCTCAGAACAATCTCCCAGTCCACATTTTGAGAAACAGATTTCTCATTCAGATTGTGGGTTTTTTTTTAATTTTAGTACTATAACTGCTTACTGAACTAACTTTAATGTTTAGCACAAAATTTAGGTAAATTTAAATGATTGGTCTTTACTGACATCCAGCCTGTAAAAAGAAGAACAATGAGCACATCCGGTTTGGTACGTAACACTGGCTGTTTAGCTGTGTAAGTATGGTGACATCCCAGGTAACGATAGTTGGTCCATGCTGAATTCCTTTTTGTTCTGGTTTCCTATGATGGTCTCGGAAAAGAAAAAAGAGTCTAAACCTCAGGCTTCTACTATCAAATGCAAGTTTTCAATTTGGAGGGTTATAAAACAGCAACAGGCAGGGGTGATGACAGGGGAGACAGGATTAACAGAAGGAAGGAAAAGATGTTGCTGAATGGAAGAACAAGAAAAGAGAGGGGAAGCTGCCTATTTTATACACGACAGCAGCGAGTCAGACAGCAAACAACAGCTGCCACTCAGCAATACTTCTGTCTCCTGGAAGGAGATATATGCTAGCAGCTGCCACAAGGAAAAATAAGTTTAGTTACTTTACAAGCTGTATTTACTGGTTCCTTTCTCCCATTTCCATTAAATATATGACTTAAAACTAAGACCAGCGTTCACTGGATATAAAGCTTTTCAATGCTCTCAACTTTAAGAGTTTCACCAGCAAAATGTGCTGGAGAGCTACAGAACTATAATGACACATTTAAATGACAAATTTAAATATAATGTATCAGAAATAAGTCTGCCCTTACAGCTTTACCTGTCTATACACGAATGCTTGAAGATCAGAATCCCAGTATTTCCAAGGAAAGATATCTGGCTGTACAACAATTC
This sequence comes from Gallinago undulata, assembly GCA_026546715.1. Lineage (NCBI taxonomy): Eukaryota > Metazoa > Chordata > Aves > Charadriiformes > Scolopacidae > Gallinago > Gallinago undulata. The sequence continues at coordinate 22,335,216 of JAOTQQ010000005.1, forward strand.
TCTCCTGCTTGTAATGAGGTAATTTCATGCACTAGAAGGCACATTGTTTAAAAAAAACCAAACCCAACAAACAAAACCCACAAACTAAAAACCCCACAAAACCCATAAAATTACTAGGAAAAAACAGGGTTCAGAAGGAACCACAGGAGTTCATCTAGTCCATTCCTTTTTCCATCAGGATAAATTACAATTACATTATTCTTGGCAGATGGTTGTATCAACACTTTTTAAAGACTTCCAGTGTTGATGTATTGCAGTGTTATACTATTCCCAGGAACATACTGTAGCATTTCACCTTTTTTTTTCCTATGTAGTATTTTCTAATAGTATGCTAACACTATTTTCTAGTGTCCAGACTGAAAATGCAATTTAAGTCTAATATCGTTTGCCCTATCTCCCATGGACAGGGAAATCCCCGGTTTTGCCTCTCATTCTTTGTACAGCCTCCGACACCATTCGTTACGTCCCCCTGTCACTTCCCCCCTTAGTCTGCTCCTCCCTCGACAAACCATCCCAATTCCCTTTCTCTTTCCTCATGGGTCATGTTTTCTTGAAGGATAACACAGAAATGGTCAAAAGAGGCCTCACAGGTCAGCAGTGCCAGGGATCCCAGCTAGCATGTTTGCCTGAGGTAACACCTCAAGAGAACTTTGTAGGTAATGCTCTTATTTTGTTTATGTCATCTATGATCAACAATATCGATACAAGAGTAAGAGTAAATAAAGAAGATTGTCAGGCCTCAGAAAGAATATAGATCTAGGCTGAATTTAGGCCAAATTATTTGTTCTGCGAACAACAATATAGACAGTTTCGTCTGCTGTCAGAATGGTAAAAAAGATAATCTAGAGAGCAGTCAAATGATGGGTATTTTCTTGCTATTTTTAGGAATAGTACAATGGAAATGCAGGTGCTGGATTTCTTCAGTGATGTGATTACATGTAAGATGTCAAGAGCATTTTACTTCAAAAGTATGTATTTTAGTACAAGTAAAATGCAAATGCATGCAGAGGAGCACAGTATGTATAATATAAAAGTGGAAGACTTCTGAGCATTGCTCAGCCTGTTAGCTCTCCTTCCATCTGTAACAGCCCCAAGGCAAATAGTTCCGTTTCCTGGGGCTCTTCAATATGCTGTATCCAGAGCTTAGTTGTGCCAGCAACTTACAAAACATTATAAACGATGCAGTACTTTGCTATTCTACTGGTCACAGTTACACACAGCCTTCCTAAAGATCACCCAAACTCCGCTTCTTTCAGCGGTTGACACTTTGAACTGCTTTGAGAGCAGCAAAGCTCAGCCCTAGCTTGTCTAAGGCAGCACACCCCAAAACTGCTGCTTCAGCCCTGGCAGAGACAGACATTCCTTAGCTTGCACCTTCAGGCTTTGTGAAGCAGCCAACTTTGCTCTGTTGGGCAATTAGCATGTCACAGTCCATAATATCGTACTTTGAGTGAAGGTACTAACAACGCATATTTAGCTAACTTATGTATCTCCTGGGAACATTTCAACAGTCTTCAGGACCTAAGCAGATGTAGTCTTAGGCAGAACGGCTTCTCACAGGAAGTATTATTTAGGATATATTTAAATATTTCCTCCCTTCTGTGTTTGCTGTGTCACAAGACACGAGAAGGCTAATAGAAGAGCCTGATCACTATATAACCCATTCACACTAACACACTACACATGATATCAAAACAGTCCAATGAATTACTCCTGACTGAAATGTAAGCAAGAACAAAATAAAGGTTTCTCTATTGAATTTAGTGAAAGAGATGAAGGATCTTCTGTCAGTTTCACCAGGAATTATTTGTTGGGGAAAAGGAATAAATTCTCCTCAGAGTTTCCAGGCATATAAACGCTTGCTTCAAAACTATGCCAACAAAGTTATTTACAAATTATTGGTCTTCAGAAATTGACAACAGGAAGCAGCCCACCCTCCAGAAATAAATTCCTATCAAGGACAGCATTTCTGTGGGGCCCATCACATTCTGCCAGCACTAAGCTATACATTGCAGATATTTTACTCCTCCTTCTCATAGATGGATAAAAAAACAGCCAGAAGAATAGAAGCAGAATAAAATTCCTAGCCAAATAATAATGTCAGGTTACTTAACTAGTAACTTCATTTCTACTACATATGTATATTGCAAAATCTTCAATAACACTGTGATACCATCCTACCTTCTTCATTGATAAGCCAATTATTTATTATATCGCTTTATATTCTATAGAGATGAGCTGCTAACCAGTCACTGTAAATGATAAAGAAAAATTAAAAGATGAAGTCTACTGGACTGTCATGCAAATCACTTCGTGCTGATACACAATATATTCAAAATAGTTGCCACCTGCCTCCTTCAAAAAAGGATAATATTGTTTTGATTTGCCTTTTTAACACTTTGCCTTGTTTAAACCGCAGTTCAAATTTTCATCTGGTCATTTCACACAGGCATTGAAATAGTGTCCAGTCTCCTAAAGACTGAACTCACATCTTTCCTAATAAGCTCAGACAGACATTTAGATCCAGAGGAAACAAAATTTTAAAAAGAAAAATCACTGAATATTCAGTTAGCTACAAACTCTTCCTATTGACATTCCCATTCTGATTAAATGACAGGTGGCAGGTGACAACTTTGAATTTTATATTTAAAGCTCTGACTGTACATTGATTCTATTTAAAGCACTGAATTTATAAAAGTAATTAGCTTCAATATTGCCCGTGATACCACAGACCCATCACCCTCCTTGAAATGAGCAGTTTGATCATTCCTGGTCAAACCCCCCATGATTAGAGCACCTCCCTGTGCTGCCAGTATTGAGAACAGGGACTGTACCGTCCGGCGTTGCCTGCTGACGGGGTTTTTTACATTTGACGTAATCGTGGTCAACTGGAGTGGCTGTGTAAGGTGGGGATGTCAGACCTGGACCGGAGGATGAGGGGAGGGAAGTCCCAGGGCCTGGCACTGTTCCGGCTGAAGAGTGAGAGTCTTCATCAATCATGCAAGCTTTTTCCCTGGGAGGGGCAAGAAAAAAAAGTGTTAATATAGTAAGGACATATACAAAGAAAAAAAGGAGACTAAAAGTTCTTATGACATTTTCAATACAATCAAATCTTACTAGCAAATTCTAAATGATGGGCTTTTAGTACAGGTTATACTCCTCCCTTGTCACTGGTCAACAGTAAAACATTCTTTATTTTGTAGTTGGTAATAAGACAAATTACGAGAAGTAAAAAGCCTCTTATCCTTTAAAATAAAGGCCATTTGTTTTTTCGCTTGTTAATAGCTGAATAAAAAAAAATAAATTTTATTATTAAATAAAAACAGTGGCTTCAAAATGGATCACAAGATCAAAACTGATACATTTTGTTCCCTTTCCACCTACACTGTAATACACTAGTTCATAAATATGCTTTCAGAGGATAATCCTGGAAATTAGCACTCACTTTTCTGCTACTTTTGGGGTGTTCTTCTCTTCACCCCTGGCAAATGGTCCCTCAGAAGCTTCTTTCATGAAACTAACTAGTATCTCTGCATCCACTCCAGAGTCCGGTTTCCCCACAAGTTTCAAAATGGAAGCGTGAAGTCGAAAGTACACCTAGAAAACACCAACGTCCACTCAGTCAGTAGAGAATTCATAGCTTTGCAACCTATTACAAATAGTCTCTTCTCTGTAGAAACTGCAGGAGTTAATACAGTCATCTGTTATCTAAACTTATCTCAATAGGATTTTTCATGCCTTTGGAAGTTGCTGGTAAATGACAAGATCCGAACACCGTAAAAATTTTATAACTGCAACCTATGGAATACAACAATCACCACTGGGTGTGTTCTAGATTCACTAATTTTACCAGACAACACAGTGAAAGCAAAGGTGTTATGACTGCTATTCCAACTCACACATGAACTTACGCTTTCATAGGTATGGGATGCTCGTGAAACCTATCCATGTTTGATTTTGAGAAAAACTGTGTGCAGCAAAATCCAAAAGTGGAATTTCTGCGTATCTGTCCAACACTGAGACTGTAAGCATAAACTGCCTTTAAAGCAAAACCAACCTCAGTAACAGGGTCCATTTCATTCCCCAAGTGAGTCTTGTATATGTTCCCAGATGCAGAGCACCATGTACATCTACCTCATAATATAAATTAATAACAGATATTCCATTATCTGTAGAGAACAAGGTTTTCAAGCTTATGCATTTAACTTTCTTTACCTCCAACGCTTCCATGGCCAGTTCTGGTGGATTATGGTAGTGAATCTTCTTTGGATATCGGGCAGCCTCCTCATGTAAGTAATGACCTGCCTGTTTGTAATGAAGCAGATAGACAACAGGAGGCTGTTTCTGCTTCTCTGCGATCTTTCCCAGCATGTAGTGAATAAGCCACTCCTCTTCATCGCCATCTCCCTCACAGCGAGATGCTGACGTAAAACACAACTTGGCTGTCTCCAACATACTGTCTCGACGCTCTTCCATCTGTGATCGAACAAGAACACATGAATTCACTGTGGCTGGGATGAAAAATTCTAAAAATACACTCCTGCATAAACAAGGTACATACATCATTTAAAACATTTGCAACCTGAAAGACACAGAACATAACCAAGCAGATCCATACTGACAACCCACAAAATGAACTTATGGATACGTTTTTGTTCATTCCAGTAACTGCTGACACAAATAACCAGAACAAAACAGTAAGACAGGAGTCTAAGAACATGCACATAAACACAAACCTAAAAAACAACAAACCAATATAAATGTCAACAACAGGTTATTTTACCACTTTTCCAGCACTGCAATTAACTTAACTCTTAAAAGAAAAAAAATAATTAATTATTTTGTTCTGCAACTAAAGTCTGCTACAACCACTATGGACCACTACCATTTGAGAAGATATGGATTTCATCTGGTTTGCAATGCATTTAATTTTGCGCTGAATATGCCAAGACTACTTTTTTCTTTTCCCCCTAAAGAAATTAAAACCAGCAGCATAAATTAAGGTTAGTTGCCAAATAAAGTCACAGAAAAAACTAGGTCAAAAGATGCATTAATGTAATTTTCTCTCTTTGAAAAAGAAGTTCATAAATTTAAATTGTTGGGCTAGTACAGTATCCTAAACACTTGCTGCCCTTCAAGAACTGTAACATAGCCTTTCCTTTCATAAATATTTTGTAATGATAAGAGAATAATAAGGTTTTTATGTATGAGAAACACATTTCTGTAGAGATATACCCCTGGAAGGGATATTATATATTGTTCTAATTTATCTTTAATTATAATAGAGCTTTTCTTAGTAAATTATCTCTTTTTAACATATTCACTTGAAAAAATGAAGACTCAAGTAGGCCTAAAGAAGCACTCTGATTTAATCAATAACTTCAGATGTCTGCTCTGTATTGTACCTTTTATTTGATAATATGAAATAACTCCAGCATTACCCCTGGAATTCTTCAGCAAGTCCCTCATATCCAAGAGGCCACAAAACGGTAAGACCAAACGTCTGATAGATCAAAGGCATAAAATGTAGTAACTTCATTTTCTGAATAGTTACTTTTAGAGCTCTTGGATGTTATTAACAAATAACCCTCAGAAAGAAAACTCTATTGTTAGTTGTCATTTCAAACATACTATTTAATAAACCATTTGTTCTCCTTTAATACGCATGCTTACATCATCTTTCCTCTTAGAGGGTCAAACGCCGTGTAAGTGTTTATGGGAAGTGCAATGTTAGTAGAGTTACAGAAGCAGCTCAGATGCAAGACCCATCGCTGGAAATATATTCTCCTGGAAACAAAGGATGTTCCCAATAACAATCTCTATAGTTCGAACACTAAAAGTTTCACAGCAAATGCTAAGGAGCGGTACTTCTTTTTTTTTCATTCTGCTTCCCATTGCGGACTGCATGAGATTTGTAAGTCAGAATAGTTAAATCAGAACTAGAGTTTACTGGTCCAAGAAGACAGACAAAGCATTTCCCCTAGCAATTCTTATCACTGTCAGAGTATTTGCAATTGCTCATTTTGGCTTAGCAGCAATAACCTTCATAATAACTCTTTTTCATCACCATCATGCATAAAAAGCTAATGAATTCATAATAAGTTTTTTCTATGAAAATTCTATCAACCTCCTCGTTTCGATCTTTTGTTTGAGTAAATAGCCCAAAAATGTAGAAAAGGGGAGATGTATTTAGATACAAGAGATGACACATAGACACAGATATCAGAGTAACTCCTGATCTTTTCACTATTTAAATATATATACATTTCACCTTTTCCTAGAAACAGGGCATGACATTTACAGAAAGGTAAGGTAAATATAATTTTCCTTTCCAGAAGGTTACAATAATTTTGTCTCACCTTCAAAAGATAATTCAAAGATCAGGCTCAAACTAATTTTACACAAGGAAAAGAAAGGAAAAAAACCTCTTTAAATACTGCTTGACACTAGCAGCTTATATGAATGAATATTAGAATTTCCAATATTACTAAGTAACCATAGAGTGTATTACGTGGTATACAGCATGTAAGTATTTAATTTAAAAAGTTATTACATTAGAAAAGATAGTTTAAAATATTTAAAAATTTCATACTGCTCTCAGTTAGATCCCACCTGCTGCACAACTTCAGGGGGGAGTTCTGATTTCCACTGCTTAAGCTGTCGGGATGCAAAAGAATGTAGGGCATAGGAAATAGTGCCATATTCTATCCACAAGGAGAGATTAGAGCTGTCAATCTCCAGGGCTCGCTTGAAGCAATTCAAGACGGGGGTAGAGTGCTTCCAGATTGGGCCATCGCTTTTCAATTCATTCGAGTTCAGCTTGTCCTGAATACGGCTTGCTCGAGCCAGAGCCATGCCAGCCCACGAATCAAACCTACGCAAGCAAGAACATAACACATAAACAATTTCCCCCCTAAACATTACACTGAATGGCACAGACAAGATGCGTTTTGTTATATCCTCAAAACTTTCTCTTCCCTTCATCATATGCTCTCTCAAAACAGATTTGTGCACCTCTTCCTCCTCTTACAGAGGAACAGAAGATGTAGAGACTAAATCATTCTGATTTTACTAAAAATGGATTCCTAATAGAGCACTGTGCCCAGCGATTGTCACACATGAAAACCACATGAAACAACAAGGTCTATTTGTCATGCAAAAATAGGACATATATACTTCTAATGGCAGTGCCCCCATTGATTTCTTTTCTCAGTAACCAGGCTGTCCTGTCCAAACACTGTCACCCTTTATTTCTGTAAGCCAGCAGAGAACCATCACATCATTTTGTTTTGTCGGACTAAACTATGAATGGTCTTCATCATCATCATTATTTTCCAACATAAAAATCACAAAACCCAAAATGCATTCATGTAGGAAAATTGTGATGAACAATAAAGATTGCTTACTGAGGGGACTGTTCAGGATCTGATCCTTTGTTTATCAGATCACTGACAATACAGCCTGAAGAGATGTTTCCATATTCTATAATCTCACATTAACATCTGGGGTCAACATCTCCAGAATTTTTCAATTCTACTATGATTCGGACACCAAAGGAATAATCATAATGTTTTCACATTATTGCTTGTAATTTCTTGCTGATTTCAACTGAAAACCCATTTCTGGGTCAAGTGACCTCAATAGTCAGATTCCTGACCAGAATGGAGGAAGAAATCTAATGCAAACATTTGAAGAAGAAACATCTCATATGGCTGGGTTATGCTACCACATAAAGCACCTTTTGAGCAACAAAATGTCACACATTAAAATAAAAATACATTCCACTCATTTATATATTAATTTAGGTATTAAAGTGTCAAAACTACAGAAAAATGGGGATGGGGATTGGTAATTTCTTTACCAGGCTTCAAACAGAAGTTTTAGCAATCTGCTAATCACAGTTCCCTGACTGGAAGATTCAATAATGTTAAGCTCCAGCTATTTCCTCTGTAGATTTCACATATAAAATTGCTCTGTGCCTTCACCTTCCCTTTTGTCTCTGGTATGTGCCTGGATTTAGAAACAGTTTTCTTGTCTCAAATCTATCAAGCTAGGGGTTTTGTCACTGACCCTGATAAATCAACTTCAAGGAGAATTAAAATGATAGCCAACATCTAATATGCAAACCCTATTATTTAATCAGTAAATTTAAAGGTTATTTAATTTCATTTTTAGGAGATTGTTATTCAAAACATGCCTTATTTTTAAGATGAGAGAACTTAATCTTGGTGGTATTTCAGTAAGTTGTAAATTACCAAGAAACAAGGTGTTTTGGTTTAAATACCACTTAAATACTTTATTTGAGCTTGTGTTCTGTGAGCAGTTCTCTTGCAGCAAGATCAATAATTTTAGAAAGAGGTCAGCCTAAACAGTTAATCCACTAAGGAATGCTATTGTGCTATAGCTAAGCTATTAAACACTGACATTTTTCACTCCTTGTCACATATGAACATGTCAAAACAAAAAAAACAAAAGGTGCAAAAGGGAAATATTGATTCAGCCTCTTCTCTTCCCAGTTATTCTTAATTTTAATTTAGCTTCCCTGCCCCCCTTTCATTCTCTGGTTTTAATTTCAAAACAATCAGGTATTAAACACTAAGTTTGGGGTTTTGTTTTGATTGGTTGGTTGAATGCCCTGAATTAGACAATTTACCTATGATAATGGCTTGCAGGCAGGTTTTTTTAGTTTTGGGGTGGTTTTTTTTTTAAACTCCTGAAAAAAATACGTATCTTTTGTTTTTTGCTTTTCAGTACTGAAAGAAGCAAGAAGGATGAATGAGATGCAACGGGATTCAGTAATACCAACCTGTTTGGACAAATACAGATGTCATGCATGTAAAATTTAATCGCCTTGGACTGTTCTTTATTCTTGAAATGATAGTCTGCCAGAAGATAGTACAACTCAGTCACCACTGGCGGAGAATAGTCCGCACCATCTGGGAGAGAAGGGGCCTGAAAATTTAAAAAAAAAAAAAAAAGTAGAAGTCCATATGAAATAAAATGTTTATATTAAATGAGCTGCACACTTGCTTCTTCCTTGTAGTGAAAATATCCTTTTCATCACAGAATGTGAAGGTATTGAATATGAAGACAGTGAAAGTGTTCCACAGATACACAGAGCACTTACAAACACTAACGAACTTTTCATACTGACTCCATATTAATCAATATTACATCTTGCCATTCCAAGACTAAAAGCTTTGTTGGTGTCATTCTTATTTCATTTAGATGCAATTACCCGAGGAAATCCAACATCACGGAATAAATCATTCCCCTAACCATCTCAAAGTCAACATAAAAATGATAACAATAATTTTGACTTTTTTCAGTTTTTCTTTTTTTTAAAGCAATTAATTATACCTTGCTGCATGTTCCTTCAATGTAGGCAGATACAGTGTCTAGGCTCAGCATAGGCTTGTCTGTTCGAGGAACAATTGTAGCAGTCTTCTTCAAAAGGTTGGCCAAATCAGCAGAAACAGTACTGGTTTTGTAACTATCAAATTCTGGAAGAGTTTTAGGCTTAAAATATTCAAACATAAACAAAGCATCTTCCCATGTTAGATCAACCTGAAGAGGGAGGTAGATGAGAGGGGAAAAAAATTAATTATTTCAAATTCCAAAATTCAGAAGTCTACTAACAATGAAGTTTCTATGGCTTTTCTAGTTTGTAAGAATATAGATACTACTCTAGCAGGAAATAAATTAAAGGTCCCAAGAACAGAACAAGTAAAGGTGTCATTAATTTATGCTGCTCACAAAAATAGCATACTGCTCTCTGATTTAAAAGGCTGAGATACTGGGCTATAACTTAGTGTATGTCACTGAAAAATAAAGTCATTCTACTTGCTTAGAAGAGTTGCTCAGAAAAGTTGTTTATAAGCAAGAATCAATTGGAAGCATCCTGAGTGACACTGAGCTCATGGGTAAGAAATGGAGGAGAAAATCTTCAAACTCAAGTAAGAATAAACGAAATAGGAATCAGATAAAATTCAAAAATCTTCAAACTCTCTAGAGAAAGCTACTTTCAAAGTTTATTCCTTGTTTTCGCTTCACTTTTCTTAAAAACAGTTAAAACCCCTAAAATTTACAGTTCTCTTCAGACTAAGTTTTTCTCCTTTTATTGTTCATCTCATTCCTTACAGTAAATTTTGCTTCTGTACTGAAAATGGTGAAGTCACATTACTAAAAATCAATTTGTCAATGTTTTTTATAAGAACATATTGACCCAGAATTGCCCAAATGTAATAGATTTATTGGGGGTTGCGGGAGGAAAGGAGGAGCACAGGGTAACTTATACTTCATTATACCTTCCTTTTTCTTAGTTATTCCCATTTTCTCATTATCTTGATTTTATAACAGGTAAGTTTAAGAGACAGAATTCACAAATATTCAATGAGTGATAATGTAACAGTATTTGTGTATTTAAAAAGGTTTGTTCAAAGGAGCCAGACAATTGTTTTGCTTGTAAGATTATAATTCTATGATCATTCACATTTGGTAAACACAAAAATCTGACGGTTTTGAACAAAATCTGTGACATTTCAAGGCAGAGGATTATTGACCTGCTTTTTCTGTCCTTAATACTACAACCCTCTTTCCCAAGACACTCTATAGTTGTTCTTCTCCCAAACTCAACTGAATTTCACACATTTCTCATGAACAGCTACCAAATATTTACCATTGCAGATCTCACAATAAGCTATAGTATAATTTACTTGCATAATTTTTTAACAGTGACATTTTTCACTTTCATAAACTGCAAGGCTGGCTGCTTAAGTTTTCTTCTTGCAAGCTGACTTTTTTTCTTTCTAATTTTCCTCAAACTCGAACTTCTTCTCTGTTGAAAACAGGAAAGTCATGGCTCAATAAAATTGATTTGTCAATAGTTTTAAAATGGCAGACTACTGTGAATAAGACTATACCAGCATTTCATTTCAAATACCTGATCCTCTATATTCATAAAGGCTTCCATATTATTTTAATGATTTTTATCTTCTAGAATACGTAAAATATGTCAATTTTACAAGGAAATAAAAGCCATCTTTCTCCAAAATATATTAAGGCACATTAAAACCAAACAAGGGTGTACCTTTCATCAACTTTAAGATATTCCACTGATATTAAATAATACATATCTTACCTGCTGTACTGAATGTTCTTCTAGGTATCTTGCTTTGCTTTTTTTACTAGGGAAACCATATAAACAATAAAAACACTGTTCCAAGGCTGTTTCCAGCTCTTCCTTGTATGGATGAGTATCTTCAGAAGTGGATGCTGCAAGTTCTTTTTGTAGTACCTGAACCTACAACACCACAAATATCAATGAAAAAGCCAGCTGCAAGCTGAAGATTGCATTAAGCTTCCTAGTTGTCTGAAGGCAGATGATGAAAGTGCCATTAAAGAGCTACACATATTTTTCCCCAACTGCAACCAAATATTATTCATTTCTGTAAAACAGTCTCACACGAGTCATTTCAATGGCACCATAACTGCAATTATGTGTTTTTATTTTTTTCCTATGTTAATTGATGAACTCTTGTCTTTAATCAATGAGATGGATATCAGCTTTAATGTTTCAGACTTAAGATCATTCAAATTTTGCCACTATACACCAATTTGCTTCGATGAATATAAACAGTAGAGTTTGCTAAACCTGTGAAAAACGAAAAGGCACAGACGAATTTCTCCCCTAATTCACAAACATCAGTTTCCTCTGCATGAAAAAAGGGGGATGAAGAGGACTTTGCAGAAAAAGAAGGGACAGCTAATGAAAACCAGGCTAAAAGGGATACCGAATTGCACAGTATGAATAGTAGTATACAGATGGCTACACACCAAGGAAAGTGGCTGGATTGATCCCAAATGACTAAACACCCTAGCAAGTTGCTATATTTAACTTCAACATTCCAAGAAAAGGTACCCATCAGTATCATATTTTGGAAGCTGCTATTACTCTAAAACATTCATTAAAGAAAACTGCAACTGAATGCCAAAAGACAAAAGGTAATTCTTTTAAATTTTTTACTAAGCTTCCTTAAAAAGCAAACCAAAAAAGAACACATCCAGTCAATAAAAATATGTTCACCAAGAATAATCTGTGAAGTGAGATTTTGGTTCTTTATTTCAAAACCAAAACAAAATCACATGTAATTACTGAAGTTTAAGAATTGATTCCAACATGTCCCCCTATGAAATTTAAATTAAAAATTGAAAAACTGTAAGTAGAAATGACCTTCATAATACCTTGCACATCCAATAGCAATATGTCGTGTGTGTATTCCCAGGATCAGAGTGCACCTGTTACATCTAAAACCCATTTGAGGTGGCAGAAGCAAAATGTTCCTACTGTAATCATCATTTGGGAGACTGAAGGGTACAGCAGAATACCAAGTTCTCCACTGTCATTTACCTCTACAGTTTTAGGAAGTTGCGTACTACCGGGAGAGTTCTATTAACTGATAAGTAATTTCCTTTAACGTTTTCCTTCTGACAGAATGCATCAACTTTCATTTATTCATTGTAGTAAGATGTGACTTCTCCAAACCACCCACAGCCCTCAAGACACTGGTTAATGTAGGATTTTCCTCAACAAAAATTCCGCAGTCATAAATTGAAAATGCAAAACATTCACCTATTTGCAATTCGTATAAAAGCTGATCATATTCCTTTTACAGTACTTCAGCTGCCTATTTATCACCATTTATCATTTTTCAACATCAAGGATTATAAACTCAATTATTTATGCATACGATGCATGCTACAAGAAGCTGCTTCTTGTGATTTGCTTTCCTGACACTACAAACACTGCACTTCATCACAAGGCAAAATTCTGTCATTCCACATGTAAGAAGCTCATTTGTAAGTGCCGGGATTAACTATAAGACGTTAATTCTCTTCTGCTTAAAAGATCAATATGCTGAGAACAAGGTACCATTTATTGAGAGCCAAATCCCTGAAAAATAAGCGTAAAGACAATTCTCAAAAGGCATTTCAATGAAATTTTGAGTCACAGCAATCATCTTTGAGTCACAGCAGACACCTTATTTCTGCTACTTTTCCTCTAAGAATTTGTGAACGTTTGAAATTTACCAAAGGTGTAAATAAATAAATTGAAAGGAAGATGTAAGCATCACAGGATATTGTAACAAAAGCATCCTATTCCTATGATTGCAAACAAAAATCACATCTAAAACCAGTAACAGAATTCGCACTCAAAAGATGTTCAAAACCTTTCCCGTGTTCTTAAGCAGCCTTTAAATTCTTGGCAGTAGCCCAGAATTGTCCTTAATAATTCAGACTTTTGACTGTTGCTAAAGGACTGAACTAAGTCCCAACATCTTCTCTTGCACACCATCTTCAGGCACAAGCAATACAATGTACTTGAGCAGGCAATTTGCCTACTTAAGTTGAACATTTAATACTAGTCTATAAAAACACAGTTTTGTTTAACATTCTTGAAGCTGCCTTTCTCTTCAAATAATTCATCCCACTTTATCTTTGTCTTTCCTTACCCTTCCAACACCCTCTTGTCTCTGAAAATAAAATTCTTGTGCTCCATAATACCATATTATATTTTAGCTTAAGAAGTGGGCAATTCTGCAACTGAAAATTTAGTATTTTGTTCAAAGTACCTGATGACATTTGCAAAGATGTAGCTGTAAACGCATTCACAGCTCTCAGTTCTCTGTGGTTTATGCAGGTTCACAGGGCATACTATCACAGACTGCCCAGGCTGTGGATACAGGCACAATACACAGACACAATTTAGGTTCATCACTGCGCCTGTGGGCAAGCTCGAGCCAGGAAACAGGCTATCTATTTTCCAAAAGCAGAGAGCCTGAACTAATAAGGCCTCTGGACCCAAGGCACATCCATGCAGAGGCAGCTCAGGTGTATCAGCATTATGCTGCTAATACCAGGGAGACTGAGGAGAGTAGGATGCAGAGATAATCTAATAGTGCTGTGCTGAATCAGCCTCAGTTCAAACACTGTTCATTAGCCCCAGCCTGAGCAGGGTGAGCCGGCTCCTGCAGAACCCCTCGGGCTCTCCGTGCCATTCTTCCCAGCTGTCTGAATTCCTGTCCTGGGCACGCTGCTGCTCAAACGCAGAAGTAGATGGGGCCTGGCACTGAGCTGTGGCTAATAAGCTCCAGGGACTGCTGAGAAGGGAAATTAAGAGATTCCCGAGTAGCTCTATGCAGAACTAATCATGATTTTCTCTTGGCTGAAGGTAATAAACCTCAATGAAGTCAAGCCGAATCTGCAAAGTGCCACTGAGTAATCCCTGTAGAGCACTGCTCAATGAATGCCACGGAACTGCCTTATCTGGGGTTTGCCAACAGCCAGCCCACCCCAGGCTGTCAGCAGTGAAAAGCTGACTGCACTTTGGCTTCTAGGCTAAGGATAAAGTGAGGAAACAGCAACACACAAATATTCTCTTTCAACCATGGGAAATTTCTTTTCTGGTATAACAACCAGACCTCAAGGAATAATCTTAAAAAGGTCAACAACAAATGGGCAACTCCTTTCATTTAATAATGCTACAGCATTACTGCCCAGATACCCATTTCTAGAGTATATTGCATCTTCTAACTCATTCATGTGAACAACAGTGCAAAGAACAGCCTTCAGACACAAGGAAGCGAAGGACTGAAGCAATTCTTCATTCTCATGACCTTTGCTCAATAGATGAACTCTATATGTATGTTTGAAGCACATGAAAACAACAGAATTACTACTGTTTTTCAGTCTGTGGTACAAAATCAAGGCAGGTCTAATCAAACAAGTCAAATTTATCAACAGCTCAACAGCCAAATACATCATAGCTTCAGGACCAAATCTGGGTAACACCACATGGTCTGTGAGTGATCAATAGCATTCAGTAGCAGACAATGGCCTGCAAATCTTTACTCTTGCGATTTGGAAGAAACAAGTAGCCAAGTTTAACTGCAAAATTCACACCTGAATTTTCCTGGCTGACAGTTAAATATGCTCTTCTTTACATGTTAAATAGTATTTACCTATATGGAAAATGTGCAAACTTTACATAACACTTGACAAATTCTGTTCTGTGAAGTGAGCAACTTATTTAGAGTCACTGAGACAAGAAGAATATGGAATCCCACTGGGCTATTTTAGCAGCAATTCCAAAGAAGTAACACTACAGTTTTTCTTAGCTTGTGAATGATGTTCAGTACTATCAGATCACCTGGTTATTCCTACTTCTCTTTCAAATCCTAGCAACAAAATAAAATTCTAGTGCAAGCAGCCAAATGGAGAAGAAAAATCAGAAGAATGTAATTATTCTTCCCAGTGAGGCAAGTCCACAGAATTAGGGCAGGAAAAAAAAAGTGTTCTCAGGTTTATTTTCAATTTTATATCAATACTCAAGAGTTCATTTCTGTTACTTGCCAGATTTTTGAAAACCGATTTCCAAACAGATAATGTAACTTTGTTATTCTTATCCTTAGGTATGCTGTCATTTTTCTTGCATTCACTATTCTTAATTTCTCTTTTCTTTAATATGAGCTCTCACAATTAAGACTTCTGAATATCATTTTGATTACTGAATATGGTTCTTGACTTCTTGTCTTTCTTAGAAGAAACTACCCTTTCAATGTATTTTTAAAAGCAAAGGCTATACACACATTGTTCCACGTAAAGGCCACTAATACTTGAAACTTGGCCTCACCATCTATGGTGACAGAAAAACATCCTTAAAATTTTAATTTTTCTTTATATAAATTTTAAACACTTAAAGCTTCATCTGAAAACAACAGTTACAGTATTTTTGGTTTAGGAAAAAAAACAACAACAAAAGAGTACCATGTACCAAGTTGCTCGGCTTTGCTGCCAGCTATCCACATCCCTACTGCCAACTATCCACATCTCTAGTACATCCCTTTTTATATTTAACATCTTTGAAAACATGGTAAGTTAAGTTAAGGATAATCACTCCACCCTTTTCAGCACAAATAAGACTTCCACCCAGGTTCTTTCCCGACCTTGAACTAGCAACATTTGTGTCCTGGAGAACAACAAAACAAAAATCAAAACCCAGGAAAAATCCTACAATGAACAAAACAAGTTATGCAAAGCTTTACAACAGCTTTGAAAAAAAGTCTTTTTCTGCATTTTTACTTCACAAGAATGATTAGATAATCCATCAAAGCATAAGATGGTTATCTTTAGCAGTGTCTAAATTTTGCACATCTTCAGAGGTACTATACATTATAATGAATTCATGATGAACTCAGCATTGTTCAACAGAAAACATCTGAAGTGGCCACATACAACACTAAGTACTTCCCTTTCCTCCTTCAGTCCATTATTTTAAATCCCTTTTATCTTTGTGTGATTGGAGAAAAAAAAAAAAAAAAGTAGACCTGAATAGAATTGAGGCTGATTAACAGCACATGGGAGGAAACAAACGTTTTCATTGTCATGTCATGTCTATCTCACCTATGCATAATTGACTAGAATTCTGCTTCTGATACCATTAATTATGAGTGTTAAATCTACTTAATTGAAAATTCCTTATCAAATATTTGAACTCTGAAGCATGGTGTACAAGAAAACTGATCTCTCACTGGCAGAAGAGCTATGCAACATTACTGGCAATTGCTTTACAGCATATTTCCACTTCCAGTGTTTGGTACTCATTTCTGGGGAAATACCTGACTCATTCATCATGTTTGGTTACTTTCTGGCATCACACTCCTTGTGATGAACAAGGGTTATCTGCTCCTGCAGCAAACTCTGCCAAGCCCACTTGGTTTTCTCCTGTCTGAAAGACTTCATGAAGTACAAGCCCACCAAAATGCACTGCTCATATGGCACACATCCCTTGCCTAGAGTTTGCCATTTCTGTCCTGCCTAACTTACCTCCTGCTCGGGGAACAAAAGCCATGGCCACTGCTGGAATATCAGAGCAGGATGCATGCTCCATCCACACAGAGAGCTCACCTTCCAGCAAGACATTTGAGAAAGCAGGAAACGGGATTTTGTTTTGTCTGTCATTTTTCCTGACATTCCATGTCCTCTCTGTCTATCTAGAAGACTTGGGGTGAGTATTCATCTTTAACAGTTGTGAATTTAGAATTCTTACTCTTAATTCTCAGAGGATAGCTAAAAATTAAGAGTTTGATTACTGAGTAAAATGTTATTTGAACATCAAAAAAAAAGTTCTGAATTTAAATCAGAGTAAACCATTGCTGCAAGCAGGGCAGGGTTGTGGCTGAGCTGCCACACACAGAAGATAAAAATGGATAGAGATTCAGTTTTCAGATATTCCCTTTCCACAGGTCACAAACTGCAAGCCATTGTATATGTTCATTACAAAAAATACAACCCAAACAACCTCTGACTTTACCACAGCACATGACAAATTAGCATATTACCAGTCAGCTGGATGAAAGCTAGTAAGAGCCAGAATTTATTAGCTTCAAAATTTACCTCTGTGTATTTTTAAGAGTAGAAGAAGCATCCTTTGAAGGTAAACATCACAAAATTCAAGTAATTCAACTGAAGTTTTATCATGATCAGTAGCTGATACAGGCCTATAGTTCTTCTAAGTACTCAGACCAATCACTTAACATTTTTCTGGTGCTTTCTCTTTCAGGGCAAGGTAGATCATTTACTAATTCCCATTTAAGATGTTTATAGAACAGAGCTGGTTATCCAAAGGCACCTCTTGCCTGACAAAAGGTCCTGTTTAAAAAGTATGTTCACGGAGAGGGGTCTGGAATAACAAACCTTTGCTACTCAGATTAAACTGATTGAAATGTTCATGTGTTTGTCTGGGAAAAGAAGTGAAGTGGATTTAAAAGTGCATTTTTAACATGAAGACAAGGCAATAACCAATCTAGTATAACTTTTAAGTTGTTCCCTGCTCTGAGATGGGGGCTGTCCAAATGACTTTCAGAGGTCCCTTCCAACCTAAATTATTCTACGATGCTAACACTTACATAGAACTTGAGAAGAGCTCCATCTGAATTGCAACACCAGGATCTTCTTCCCAAATACTCATGGGCAGTGTTCAGCAGCATGAGTGAAGAAGGCAACATAGGGGTATCTGGACTTACTGAAAGAAAGAAGTTAGTAAATACTTAAGTAGCACAGAACTGTGTTAAATCCAACTAGTAAATGCTTCATCCGGCAAGAAGTTTCCTGAGCAATAAGAAAGTGACGTTTGCACACCCCTCTACTCCCTTCAGCCAGCAAGATAAGATGACAAACAAGTATTTTCTTACTTATATTCCAGATCTAGATGGTTGTGAGCTCAGCTCCAATATGTGAAAGTGAATAATTAACCCACCTTCTTCTCCCTGGTTCTGCTGCTGCTGCTGGAAGCAAAGGGATCGAAAAGCCTCTTCCTCATGCTGGATGATCCTGTGCAGGATAATCCATGGAAGCACTGAGGAGACATATGGTTCTTTTGGCTCTTCTTGAACTGACATGCTGCAGTCTATGATCTAATAAGGAAACAGACATACAAAGTGATATGAAATAAACATCAGCTGTGAATCCTTTCTAAACAACGCAAAGTTAGTAATGCATTGTATCCTAAGGAGATAATATAAATTTGAGTCTCAGCATCTCATAATAAGCAGCAGTAAAAGTCCTACAAATTAAGTCAACTGGTATGGGGAAGGGAAGAAGATAATTTCCCTTACCCACATTCCTCTTGCATCCTCATTTTCTAAATAGTTATTTCTCTGTTAATACCATATACAAACAATTCAAAGTACGCAAATGCACAGCATAAATTCTTAGTGTTAGTAGGCCTCATTACTGCCCAAGAAATTTATCTACAACCCAGCAAGGAAGAGGAACTCAGCTAAAAGAATTCCTGAATTCTTCACCAGTTGAAGACCAGCTAGAATCACTAAGAGGTGTATAGAAATGATGTAACTGAACAAATTCTGAGAAATGCAATGCTGTGTCATGGAACCGTTGTGCTAGCATTTCTCATAGACAACTGCCCATTTTATTGCCACAGTGCCAGAAATTTCTGAAGTCCTCATATTCTCTCACACATACAACAGTTTTTCTATTGGTATTTATGTAGATGAAGAACAGTATTTGTTATTACTACAGAAACCATTTACACTATTACAATGAATACTCTGTTCTCCAGAATTCCATTACATTCCCTAAGATAGTGACACACGTATAACTTTATACAATGAGAGTATGATTTTGTGAGTAGTGAATGTCTTTTACTGAAGAAAATGGAGATTTGAGAGTTGCAAGCACATTGAATTTTGACATTAACTAGACTAGCTTCTCAACAGGACTGAGAGTCTGCCATTTGTTACCTGGACTGAAAAATATTCATTCAGTAGTTTTAAGGTTCAAAGGTACCTTCGTTAAAATTAGCTGTATTAGTGGTGCTAGAAACAGCCCGCACATCGCTTTTTTTCCTGTGTTCATCACTCTCTCTGTTTTTACTGGAAAAACCCTTAGCTTGGCCAGCACTTACAAGCAATTCCACCACGTTCGCAAGACTCATGAAATCTTATCTTCTAGCCCAAAGCACATAGAGCCAAGATCAGTGTCATATCTTACAAGCTGCACCCAGCCAGCTCAGTCTTCTCATTAATCACCATTTCAAATAGCATAATAGTGTCAATCCTTGGGTTACCTTACTACAATTCTTTGATTATTTTGTGCAGCTTGGTGTTTGAAAGTACCTGCCATTAGTGATTCTAGCACAGGTGTGCTCAGTGCATCTCTGACATACTGAAATGGAAATGAAGACTATGAAGGTAATGCTCATCTTCCCCTGACCTTTCCCCAACAAAAATGTAACCCAAAATGGCCCTGTGAGTGGGTGGCAATTCAGACACAGCAGCTGTATCAAGTGTGAAGGTCTGTAGCACGCAATACCTCTTTCTAAGTGCAAGTGAACAGGTTACCTGAATCAGGTTGTTTGTTAATCGAACAAGGCTTGGTGTTACAGAAGAGTCTTTCAGGATGCTGTTGACTGATGATAATGAAGTATCTATTCCTGTGAGCAGTTGTGTTACCGTAGCAACCCACTCTTCTTTAGCAGAGGCTGCTGTCATATTAATCATCTGTTGAATTGCTTCATTCAAGGCAACTTCTGAGCGTTCAAAGCATTGTTTGTAATCTTTCAGTTTGAGCAGGGAGTCCTAGGGAATGTAAATATAAAAAAAAATCCATTATAAGGATGAAGGTTTTATTTTAAACCATGAATGCACAGCAGGGCAAAGCAATACATTGTATACAGTTAATGTGGTTACTTCAATGAAACGGTAACAGAACACCTTTAAATAAGACATTAGAAAAAGGACAATAGGAGGTGCATGGACCCTGGATGACACATACAGAAGTAGGATCTAAATTTCAAGAAATCATCACTGAATCTTTCTGTTTTAATAAGAGATGCAAGAAAAAAAAAAGGATGGCTTTCTCATGATATGCAGTTGAATAGAGGCCCTATGGAAACAGGGTTTGGATCTTTATGACCTTGTACTACCATTTTATCACTACATAAATAACAAAATAGCAACTATAAGGCTAGCATTATAGCAACATCCTCCTACTGCTTTCTACTCTGCCAAGTTTGGGTCATGAGATGGCACAGAGGCTGTAGGAATTGGTTCAGTCCAGGTGAAAGAGCATCAGGCTTTTCTTGTGCAACCTTTTTTTCCCCCCAGAGAACTTGATAGGCTGAAATTGTTCCCATGGTTGAGCTCATTTGTACACTAATTTTCATAGTGTCAAATGGACTATTTAGTCCAGCTATTATACTGGATACATCTATGGATGATTGATTTGTCATTTATGCAGGACAGATACACCATATCATAAACATAATTAATGTGCTCGATAACTCAAGTTTCAAAATGGCTGTAAATCAACATATAGTCAAGATCAGCAAAAGCAGGAAGTATTTACCGCAGATGCAGATACCATGAATCCATCCATGAGATGTCTCTGCAATGATCCAAGTTTATTTGAATTTACAGCTTTTCCTGACCATTTCATGTAAGTCTCAGACATCTTGTATCTACATCTACATTCTCAGTTAGCAAAAGCTGGCATATTACTAATGATGTCAATAAAACTATGCCGCTCAGATCATTTACAGATTTGGTTCCATTTTGCTTTGTAAATAAGACTCATTAACCATTAACACCTGCTCTACAAATCCTTTTATCCTGTTTTCAAGAATAAGTCTTTACTTACAGAATGGCTTGGGTTGGAAGGGACTTTAAAGACCATCTCCCTTACTAACAAAGATTTTTTAAGAAACAAAACAAACCTGTAGGAGAAGCAGCTGTGCTGGTCTCTCTGGTATGGATGTTACAAATTCCAGATGTTTTGCTCTGCCATAACCATTAAAGCTCAATGTTGGACGAAGCAGATGCACCACTGCATTATAATCCCCTGCCTCATACAGCCGTTGGATCTCTTCCAGAGACTGGCATCTCTCCAGAGATTTTAGGTTCTTTTCAATCTGCAAACATCACAGATGGCACAATCCAACTTTCATTTTGTCTTGACATACACTTGACTACTGACATTTCTCCCAGCAGTTTAGCTATAAAGCTAAGCGAGCTCTACAGCTACATCCAGGAATACAAACCAGGAAGAAAACACCTACTATGTAACACATCACCCATTCCACTGATTTTTAATTATTATATAGTATATGACTTTAATACTATAATGATTTTAAACTTTTTTTTGCTTCAAATCCCTGTATCACACATTTCTATACTGCAATTATACATCCATTAAAGAGACTTCAAAGCAAAGATGGCATCTCCTGTGTTGGAGTTCATCCCCCAAAACAGCAATAGAAGAATAAAAGATGGACATCCCTTTGTTTAAAAGCATACACAAATGGTTATGTGGAAAACAGACTGCTGAGGTAAAGAGCTCATTTAAGCAAAGGTGAAATTTATGTTTAAGAACAGAAAATAAAACACTAATCTAATAATCTAGTGTTCTATATGGACTTGCAAATTCATTCTTACCTCTTCTAAAGAAACAACAGAATCAACATGTAGATTAGGTAACCGTATCACGATGCTGCATTCATTGCCAGCTTTAGCTTGCATCGTAGTGGAGCTCTGTAGCATTTCAGTGCAGATATCATAGTTTTCAAGTGCCTGTTCCATGTCTCCCTATAGAAACAGTTCAGAGGAATAAAAAAACAAAACCCAAAAAATCCTAGAGATCTGTCTGCACCAAGGGTTTTTAAAGCATGTAGGAAATGTTTAAATTCAATGCAGGCATTGCTAGTGTGATTACTGAACATCCTCCCAAATAAAAAACAAATTCAATTGACAATCTCAAATTAACAAAAAAAAGCCATATATCTTAGCAGTTACTTTAATAACAGGTAAACCAGATCAGACAAATAGAATTCAACTTGCATAAATTTGAAAGATTAATATGGATTGCTAAAATCCTTTTCCTTTAAAAACATGTAAGAACAAAACAGTAAAGATAACTTCAATTTGTGCAAACAAAAGCAATGAGTCAAGAACATTTTTTATTCTGCAAGGTGAATGTATTTTATTCGATCTGGCCAGCTGAAGTAAATACTTGAGTTGAGTGGTCAGAAAAATGCAAGCTGCACAGGCAAAATCTAACTGAATATGTAAATAAAAAAAAACAGCAGTAGCCATACAGGAGCTCTCATTTTGCCTCAAGTAAGTTTATTAAAAAGGAATCCTTACGTGCAAAAAATAAAAATGGAAGGGACTGATTAGGTCACACTTATGAAACTGACTCACATTATTAGTTGACAATTGACTTACACACACAATTGACACATAAACAAACTCTTTGATGTCTCGAGGAAGCAACGCTTAGAGGGAAAAAAAGTCTGGGATCAAATAACATTTCTTTTAAATTATTCCCTTAGTGATATGTTCAAAACCCTCTGCTTCAAATTCTGCATATTAAATTAAACATCTCCAAAAGAAGAATCATGCTACCTTGAAAAAGCAGAGGGCATAGTAATTAAAAGTTGTGTTTTGGAATGTCTAGGACTTTGACAGTATCCACTTGTCCAGGTCCCAAAAAATCCACATTCTGCAGCTACACAATATTAATCCAAATAACTTTGGTCTAAATTTATATTCTTTAAGCTGAACCCGAGCTAATGTAAACAGACATATATCAAACGGATCTAAATAGCTTAGCATGTGAGACCTCCCACTTCATTTCCACCTTTCCCCTTGGGGATAGTTAATTATATTAAAGAGTAAAACGAATTCACTATGGTTTGAGCTGAGATTCCAAAATCAGCTATAGCACCTCTGAACATCGATTTTAAGTTGGGAAAGGTTTTACTTATTAATCAAAAGTGAAACAAACCTGCAGTGCTAGAAAGCGAGCTTTCAGCCAATACACCCGAGTGACAAACTCCATCCAGCCTTCCTCAAATAAATCTCTCTGTGAGGATGCAAATGACAACTGCAACAGGTCTCCCAAGAAATGAGTTCCTGGGAAGTCAGGACCAAACCTTCCATTCACAGAGGCAGCAGGACAATTTCGTGGAGAAACTGCAAAACAGTTAATTACATTTTATCATAAAGTTACTAGCATATCATAAAGAGAGTCGCACATATTAGTATTTCAAAAGTATTGATCTACTTTAAGGCAAACAACTGACAGACCAATAAAACAGAGATCTGAAAGATATTCATTAAGAAAAAAAATAGCTCCAAAATCCAATGAAATGCTGGAAACATTTCTTCATATACCTTGAGTGTTTTTAGAGTCTGAAGAAACTCATGTCCAGTTCTCACCTGTAGAGCTCTTCCCTTTTGTCAGTAGCCACTGATCTAATTGCAGTTCCATGCAAGAAAGGCTCATCAACATCATATCCTTCAGAAAAAGTATGGAGATATCAAAAAGAGTATACAGGAAGAAATATACAGAAGAATAAAAAAACAACGACTAAATTTGCAATTTACTTCAAAGAAAACCTTCATCTTGTCCTCTTGGGATTTCTATTCCCAAGCTGTAATAGTTCTTCCTCTGTTTAAAGGTGTATAATCACATTTATAAATCAACAGGTACAAACCAAACAACACTTAGAAGGAGCATTACAAAACAATAAAAATCTCAGCTCATAAAAGAAGGTAGTCACAACAGCATTGCCTGATGTTAGGAAAAAGTGACATCCTTATTTTTGTACATGGCTGAATTGAAACTATATCAAGTTGATAAATCATGCTAAAGCATGTTTCCAGAATGTAGCAGAAGTACTGATATTTGAGAAATAAAAAGTCTATATCCTATATTTTTTTTTCACTATTTATCTCCATGAGACTGAGTATGTACTCTAGTCTTATCAGCTCATTAATGCTTGCTGGATAAAGTTCAGGAGTATATTAAAAATCACATTACCACGGATCTCTGCCAGGTAGTATTGCACAGTGAAGAATAGACTATTTTCTGATTAAATTCATAGAAATAAGGGCTACAAATTCAGCTATATAAAACAGCTGCTTGTGAAAAGGTTCAAAAGTCCATATACGTTACCAGAATAGCCCTTTACAATCTTAAAAACCTGATTTTATTACACTCATGATAGCTTGCAGATCAAAATTTAAATAAATTCAAGGATGAAAAAGAATAGACAAGCATGAGGACAGTGATTTTTAATAGTATAGCTATGAAGTCTTGACTTTCTAAATGTTACAAACAAGCAAGCAATTATGCAGTCATAATGAGAACCAAGGGAATACATTTATAAATACATTTACATTTGTTTTAAAAAGAGTATGTATATATGAAAAATATACTAAAATACAAAACTCACAGGATGTATAAAACATTTAACATCTGCTACATCGCAATACTTCTGTTTGTTTTGTAAACTAAGTCAAAGGAACATACTTTTCAGAATTCATTTTTCATTTGCAAAAAAGCAGAAACACTGTTGATCTGAAAAAAAAATATTTCAAACCGCACACTGAAGTCATGAAAATAAACACATATTGCTAACAGTGAAAAGATAACACAGGCAGGCTCAGTGGCCAAGAAGTATCAGTACTCGTTTTATAATCCAAGAAGAATCATCTTGTGTCCCTAATCCATTAATATTAATTTAATGAACTTACCATTTTTTCTCTTTGCATTTGTGAAATCTACAGATTTATAAAGGCAATTAAATGGTGATGCTGGGGAGGTGTGAGGTTGGTTTGGTTTTTTTGGGTTGTTTCTTTTTTTTACTGTAAATTGCAGGTTATTTTAAAGCTAAACTGTATTTACTGTATTTAGAGCAGAAATGCTGACCCTCAACCAGCCAGTGTGAACAGAGCAGCCTCTCTACTCACCTGATGACAAAGCAAAATTGTGTCATATCCGAAGCAAATCAAGAGAGGAAAAAGTAACAACAATATAAAGGAGTAAAATATATTTATGCTTATATCTCTATGTGTATATATATACACACACATATATCATGTATAGGGTATACTTGCATATAGGATCACCCAGGTATGTTCAGGAGCTCAGGAAGTTACATGATCTGCAGTAGACCATGGTTTGTGAAAATGCAAGAGCAAGGAGAAGCAGCTTCTCAGACAGAGCTAAGCAAAACCTACGTCTAATTGCTGGATTTCAGTTTGGTACTTCTGGTACACTGAGAGCAACACAGCAGCAAATAGGAGTATAAGGAAAAGCGTTTCATTACCTTGATATGCTGATTACTTGAGTCCCTCAGTAACGGATTGGGAAGACTACTACTATGCTTTCTCCAGCTATTATAGATACTAAGGACCACCTCACACAAGCCAGGAGGCCACTTCACTAGAAACTTCTGGCTGATGACTTTTAGGTATCTCATCATCAGCTCCAAGATCCCACCGTTGTTCAGGTTATCCAGAAGAAACTCATGAACATCCTGTTTTTCTAGAAAGCAGATAAACACAAAGTCATATGTGTTTAAGGTCAAGGCAGACCACAACTTGAAACAAATAGGTTTCAACAGCACTAATCTTGCAGCAGTTCTCCTGTGCTGCATACATGCACAATTAAGTTACTGTATTCCAATCTGTTTAAATGAGACACTCCACACAGCAGAGCTCTTGCACACAGTAATTAAGCAGACTTAAAAAAAAAAATCACACCTGTTACCAGCTGAAATATTTCTATGCCATAAAATTATACTTTTTGAAATAACATATGCTTCTCTGCTTCTAGATATAAAAGGAAAATACAGAAATAAAGCATACAATATGGAAGAAACACAAGAGAAAGAGTGGGGGTTATGATGAAATCCTTACCAGATTCCATAAATGTTGTAGAATCAAATGACATTCTATGTGGTCCAACATGCTGGAAATTCTCCTCTTTGATCTCTGACTGCACCTCATAGTTATTGAAAGGATCCTCCTCCTCCTCTGGATCTAATTTCCTTAGTCTGTGTGAAAGGGGGGCAAAAACCATAGTATCAACAAAATCTTCATTCTTTCTTTCACTAGTAAGCAAAACCTAATCAGGGCATATATTTTATCAGTGGAAGTACATTAACTGAAGCAAACTCAGAGTTTACATCCAGTTCCCAAATTCTGTCCAAACCAAGATTATCTTGTTTATCTTATCCATTTTGACATCTGCATTGTCCTCTAATTCAGTTTCACATTAATAAAAGCTTTCTTATTTTTCAATTAGTTTTTAGTAATTTTCACTAAAACCAGTTTTATTAAATTTATTAGAAGACAATGCATCATATCCGCTTCAAAAAATACCATGAGTCTAGCGGTTTTAAGGTTGAGGCGTATCAATCAAACAAAACCCCACACAGCTTCCTCTGCTAAGCCCTCGGTTCTCTCAGAATGACAGTTATTGCTGTACAGTACCTGGAAGGAAGGAATTTCACCAACAGCTCTTGAAAATCAACCTTCTCCTCTTTCTTACACTTGGTATTCCGGACTCTAGCAGATCTCCTTTTTGCTGTTTCTCCACTATCTTCTGTAATTCTCCTTCGCTTCACGCCTTTCTTAGATTTATCACCTGCGGTTATGTCACCTAGAAACAGAATTAGAAAATAATTAAATAAATACCAACAGGTTAAATTGCCAAACAAAAAGTGGATAATCTCTTGTATTAAAAAAAAAAAAAGTTCTTTGTGGCTGACATTATTTTTTTTTTTTACAGCAACACTTGGGATTCGTTGGTTTCCTCTAGCAGACAGTGCCCAAAATTTAAAAATAATTTAAACAATCACTTTAATATCAACTGGATATGGCATTTTGCATAAAAATGCTTGTTTGGGGCAAGAAGCAGACTTACTGAAAATTCTGCATTTAATTATTCATTAGAATTCATTATTTTAGTCTTCAAGAAGTTTCTGAAATGGAAATCAGAAGTGTCTGCCTTTAACTCCAGAAACACCCATAAGTTCTCATGAATATCAACAAAATACTGGTAACTCCTTAGATATGTAAATACATATACAGCTACAGTATGAAATATTCAAGCTTCTTTTTACAGATTTCAAATAAATATAGCTGACAGCTTGGTTCTCTCAGGTTCTTGGAGTTACACATAAGCAGAAGAATAATCTAGTCAAACAGCTCATTCATTCTAAGGACTTCAAAACTCTTCACAACCTTAAAAGCTTGATACGCATAACCACTGAATGGAGCCATGATTCTTCTAATCTTAAAGAAGAAAAAGTGAAGTATGAGTCCAAAACCAGAAAAGGTTAAATATTCCTGCATTGGAGTTACAATCAAGAAAAACAAATCAACCCAACTCACAATTCCATTAGACAGGAAAGTAACTCCTCTGTCCTGAACACTGGTCCTATGTCTTAGTCAGGAGCCAATGATTTTCAGAGACTCTGGTGGCCTTCCTTTTCTAATGGGAAGGGTTAACAACTGAATTTTTTAGAGCTCCACTTCACTTTTTCTACCAGATGTTATACAAATGCTGAGATTTATACAAATTCAAATTCCCACCGAATTCTGTAGTGCTTTTATTACCCAGATAAGTAGGAAAGATATCTTGAATCTTAGACTGAAGTACCTTGCTCACCTACAGTAGATCCCGGTTCCAATGAATTCTGACTGTGACTTGGAAAGTTGGGTGTGGTTGGAGTATAAGGTAACACAGGTTCTGTCACTGTCACCACTGGATTAGTGCTGACAGGAGTTTGCTGAATAACGCTGACAGGAGCAGAGGTAGGAGAAAGAGTCAAATGTTGAACTGGGTCTCGGTATTCTGAGAGATCAATTCTCCTTCCCAGACTGGGCCGAGGAGGATCACACGTTGTGAGGTGGTGATACATGGCAAGTAAAGCTTCTCCTAAACACTTCCACCTGCATGTGGAAACACCATGGCATTGCAACTTCATTAATTCTTGTCACAATATTTTCTAAATTATATTTACAAACCTAACAGCATTCAACATTGTCCTTCTCCAATAGCTTAGAGGTAGCAAAAGCAGCTTTTCAGTGGGAGACACAATACACATTTGAGTGTCAAAATCTGTCCCACTACTAGAAAAGATGGAGAACATCCTCCTGTATTTCCTATCACATCGACAATTTCAGGCCTGGAACAGAGGTCCTTAGGAGCTTTCCTTCTAGAATAGACCACTTAGAAAAACAAGAATAAAATGTAGCAGCAAGCAAAAGTTTTCAGAGGAAACTGGTGAGTTGGTTGCAGTAAGAAGGAAATGATAGTCAATAATGTGCCTAATATCAAAAAAGGTCTCTATCAAAAAAGGTCTATGCAGTAGTTGCTGAGGAAAATACTCTATACTGAACCCTAAAAAAAGTAGTGTCAAAGGAACCATGTTCAAATTCTGCATTCAATCAACAATAAAAAATCTCAACCTTATCCACAAGTAGAAGCAACTTTTCTGCAATAGGACCTACGTGCAGAGTCCACTTATACTCCAGAAAAATATGTTGAATTAAAAAGACAAAGCAAAACCCAATCCTTTATGTCTTAATAAAGACATATAAAACAACTTATGAGCATCTTTAGATATTGTTGCAAATAAAGAACTGTAATTTGTTTCCCAGTTTCCATTATCCCAATAGTAAAAACATTTTTTATAAAGCTAAACTTTGAAGTTCATATACAAACTAGTCATATAAGAAAAATCTAATAATACAGTTGGATACAGTTGGAATGGCTGCCAAATCATTCTTAGTGAAGATTTTTTTTTTTACAGGACTGGTTTTAATTCAGAGGTTGAAAACTGATAAATATGTGCTTTATGCTAAAATTATAATAACACCAAACCAACCTATAAACTCATAAAATATGAAAGCACTGTGGGGTTCGTTTGTTTTCACAAGGAAAAAAAAAAGTATTCTGAAGAAATATGAAATGCAACACGGTTGTCAGCGTTAAGTGGCTTCAGAGAAAACTTTTAAAAGAGAAAATATGAAGACATACGTGAAAAAGGGAATTGGCTGGACCAGCCTGAGGTCTGGTTCTCTGTCGCGCACGAGCAAAGCTTGTCTTTTCTTACGTAGCTCCAGTGCCTCATCTATTATTCTTCCTGTTTCAGCTGCACTCACGTTTACATTATGGATAGACATGTCACTAAGAAATAATAAGAAATGTAGACAAGTTAAAGTTTTTGTTTGTTAGTTGGGATTTTTTTGTTGTTTGGATTTTTTTTTAAAGCTTGGGGTGATTCAATTGATATCTTCTTATAACAAAAATAAACAGTGTTAAAACACACGTTTAATTAACATTCTTTTACAAACTTTATAGCACACATATAGAAGTGTTCACCATCTGAAATCTTTGTTCTGCCTTAAAAAAGATAAAGGGAGATTGTCTTATCCTGTTTTCCAAATACTAAGAAGCAAAGGGAAAAGCAGGAGGTTTTTGTTTTCTTTCTGGGACAGAAGTTATTCGTTCAGAAATAAAATTTGCATGGCTGAGAAATTCCTTTCATTTCAAGGTGTTATTTTGAGAAATACATGTCATCACAAATTTTCTTGTATAGTCTGAGTCTAGGAATGAATTTTTGAAGTGAAAAATAATCCACTTTTTCCTAGCTATCACAATCCAGAAACACAAAAAAACATGTGACTTGGTTTGTTTTCTTAATTAGGAAAAGAAAACTAAAAACAATGTTGCAGATATCAGCTGCAAATAAGTAAAATAAAACAAAGGCAGATGATTGCAAGAGATCTAGTTATGAAAACAGGTGAGCAGCAGCAAATTGATCTTTCTAGCATCTTTCTAGCTATCTAGCTATCTAAATGCATCTTTCTAGCTCCCTCCAAAAGTAATTACAGAACATTCCATCAGTAGCACCAACATTTACCATTGATTTATTATTTAGAAGGCAGATCCACAAGATACTGTTAAAGCTTAAAGCATTATATGTCACCAGCTTTTCAGAACTATCACAAACCCAAAATTTAACACTCCAAATGCAGTATATAGTATAAGATGGCATTCACCATTTGAGGAACATCCTTAAAGAATCTTTCCGGAGGCAAGGCTGCTCCTCAAAGATCTTCTCCTTCAGAACCAATCCTTTGCTATAGAGACAGTCTTTTTCCAGAGCTTTGCAGATAAAATACAAACATGCTGATAGAGAAACAGAAATTGAATGGTCAATCACCACTTTGGTTCTTTCAAAAACTCCCATTTCTGGGCTTCGCATTAACCACTGAATCCCAACTAAATATGACATTTACATAAATTAGACCAATAGCTTTGTAACATGTCAAATAATTACATGCATACAGTTAAAACAACCTGTTACATCTTCCTGACTATTACATCCAGACAGACAATATAATTAATTTTGTTTAAACAAATTTTGCAGTACGTCTTTTATTTACCTTCAATACTCCATTCCTGCACAAAAGAAATTAGAATCATAAAGCAGAATCACAATCATTTACCATCTTCATATAACCAAATGTCTTAACTGCAGGTTCCATTAGTATCAACCAAAGTATCCCACCAGGGTTTTGCTTGTGTGGGCAATTAAGTGAAGAGAATTAGGACCATTCCAGTAGGACAAAGGAATCAGATTCAACATTTCTGCCATCTTGCAACTTCTCTCCTAAACTTCCTTTGAATGAGTTCATCCACTGGATATTACTCAAAACATAGAATCTTAGGGCCAGTTGTATCAACTGTTGTAGCGACAATAAACTGCTGCAGCTACAACTACATACCAGGCTATGTCCTAGACTGTAGTTTTATACTCAGATCCTGGAATTATGTAGCTGGAAATGACTAGGAAGAGAAAAATCAATATATATCAAAGGCAAGAGAACAGACTACAGGGAAACTTCTTGCTGAGGGTCTGATTTAAGAGACCATAGACATCTATTTTTAGGGTAACCAGAATTGATACAAACCATCATACCTTATCATGAAATAAAAAAATCATGAAGTATAAGGTTTTATCATACCCTAAAGCTTACATAACATACGCTTTCACCTATACGACTGTATCATTACAATTTTTTACCAATATGTAAAATTACACATATCTTGAGATTTTTTTTAGCGTACTGTACTTACTTGTGTAGTCACTGAGTGTGTACAAGATTGTGATAAGGTTATCTAAACAAGGCCAGTGATCAGGATTACACCTGAGACCTTCTTCAAAAGCATGACGAGCCAAAGGTAGGCGGATTAGTTTTATTGCCACGCTACCAATTTTATACCATAGGTTCACATCAGTAGAGTCTAGCATTACAGCCTAGAAAGAATGACAAAAAACATTATTCACATTAAAGACATGCATATCCATTTACCTACAGGGATTGGCACTGCTTTAGTTTTCAGCAGGGTAACTACTAAATTTGGGGACTGAATGGTGGACCAATTATATCACATATAACACCAGAAAGTACACAGAATTCAGACATACATTCAAATGATGTATACTGAAAGGGGTACACCTACATTCTGGCAAGTTTTTGCCAATATTGAGGCTCTAGTGTTTTATTTCAGCTGTACTGCACCTCCAAATAAAACTCCATGGCTGTCTCCAAGTCATCCCTTTGTGCTGCCAGTTGTGCTAGGTTTTTATAGGTGGAATATTTTAACATCAAGCCTGGATGTTTCAGCCCTTCTTTCTCATCACCAGAAAGAACTGCCTAGAAATGATAAAATAAATGCAACGCGGGCATTATGAATTAGACAAGTAAAAAGAACAGCAAACAACTTCCCAACTGATAACACTGACATTTCTAAATTCCTAATAAAAAATTAAGTAATATTCAATAAGAAATGAAGTAATGAAGAAAATTAATATTATAAAAAATATAATAAAAATAGTTTCATTCAAATTCATTCAAATATAATAAAAAGTTTCATTCTGTAATGGTCACTGACCTCTCGCAGAAGACGAATCTCAAGCAGCTCATGATAAGCTTTAGCAGACTCTTCAAATCGGTCGTGTTTCTGAAGGTCCAAGGCTTTGTGGTACAAGGCAAAAGCTTCTGCTTCCTGTGGTTTAAAAATTAGAACCTATTTTGTCAGGCAACTTTATTAAATGTACTTGCTACAATATACTTATATTTATTATGAATATCAGTGGTTCCACACTTTTAATACTTTTTGCTATATAGCAATTCATATACAGATTGTATAGCCAAACATTAGCCTTCCTGACCTAATATAACTCATTTGAATGAAGGTTTCGCTTGCTAAGGGAGGGTTCAAGAGGTAAAACAGTAACACAACTTTCTTAAAGTGGTCGAGCAATCCCTGCAATGAGAGAAGGCAAAACTCCCATCAAGACAAAACTTCATTAAGAAACTTGCGGGTTTACTTACTTGAGCTTCCTTTGTCTGTGTCTTATGACTTTTGAAGGTACCTTCATAGTCATCCTCAATTGTGGAGCTCGCATTCAGTGCTGCAATTCGAATCTAAAATGATAGTTAAGATGCAACAAGAAATGTTACATCTACATGTCCCCATTTCCCTTGCAAACTGGATTTTTCTCTTTTCTTTTTTTACTTTACTTGGTGAATGGACAATATTGAGAGCTTTCTACATAAAGTTACAAAAACTATAGTGAATTTAGTAAATTCTAATTGCAAATAATAAAATGTCAAAACAATTTCCCCCCTGAAAGCAGCTAAAACCACAAAATTTCAAGTGTCTTGCAAGCAAGAGCTTCCCTTGCTCTTGTGTTTTTTTCATATCCTTAAATTTACCAATAACTACAGTCACTCCAAAAACAATATTCTCATTATGCCAATTTATTCTGAGTCCTAGGGAAAGCAAAAAAATTTCATTTTTATTTCTACCAAAACATCTCAACAACTATCTCAATAAGCCCTTACCATGTTCACAGCTATTCACAGTGTCTTTCTCCAGGATCACAAGGAATGGCCTAACACAAACAGGTCTGGAAAGCAAACAGGATTAGAATATTTATTCTGTCCATAAAGAAAGCATTCAGAACTAAAAGACAGGCTGGGAATATTTTAATCAATAACTAATTAACTGTCCTATGTCAACACCACCCCATGCCAAGAGATAAATAGCCTTACCACATAGGAACAATAACATTAAAGTGAATTTTAACTAGAGACAGAGAATAAAATACTAAGTTAAGCATATTCACTACTTTAGGATGGCTTTCAAAACACCAGTCCTGTTGGTGAGGGGGGAGTGAAAGTATTGGCAATTCAATTACAGCTATAAGGTTATTCAGTTACTGTACTGTATTTAATTAACATACAGTATATTAACATTACAACATGAACCTCTTTAATGACAAAAGTTAAAATGAAAAAAGCTTCTTGAGCACACTGACATTTTATTAGCATTAATCATTATCGTTTATGAGTTTTTTCTTTAGTTACTTTAAAAAAAATAATGGAAGATTTCCTTCACCTTTTATCCAAAGCACAAACCAGAGTGCTCTCCCATGTCTAGAAACTACAGCAACTTACAGATATTTATAGAACAGGAAAGGAAAAAAGTGGAAAGTTATCTGTGTCAGATTGACTTTGCAGCAGGTCATAGTGGCTAATCAATCCATTGCTCAAAATACTGCCTGTGCCTGGAAATTCCTCTTATTGAAAATGTTTTCATTACTGCTTTCTCTGCTACAACAGAACCATCATTTATAACGCAGTTGTCTTTTCTGAGTATGTTCACCACCTACAAACCACCTCTATTGCAAAATCAAGTTATAGCTACTGCATATGCACATAGAACTATTAGATTTACACAAAAAAAAAAAGAGAAGAAACTGACCTTTTACTAACTGGTATTTCTTTATTCTGAAGGAAAGATACTAATGTTTCCAGTCTTTTTATCACTGATAAAAAATTTAAAGCAGGAAATACACATTTTTATTCTGTAAGTAATTTTTCCTCATAACTAGACCCATTGTTTTTTAACTGCTTGAAACATTATCTTAGTAAAGGTAAAAAATACAAAACAGTTCTGTGCTACTTTCTTAGAAAAGCTTCACTGCTACGTGATAAAACCTCCCCATCAAGTCAAACAAAAAGATGACACATGCAAGACAGGCTAAACACAGTCTTCAATATTGGAAACCGTGTTAATAGAAGAATAAGTCCAGAATTAACCACAGCAGGAAGCAGTGGGAGTTTTGAACTATAAGCTGAATTAACTCATACATCATCATGATTAGTTCTGCACGCAGAGAAAATAATGCTTTGACAGGAATTTCATTCATTCAGCAATGATATTTTGCTTACCCATGCACCGCTTACTTTTCTTACTTCCAGCTAAATCAGACTGACAACTGCACAGCAATAAAGCCTTTTTCTCTTTAAGTCCGTAAATAAACATTAATAAAACCTCAAAGCTCTTTCCAGACAAGGATTCCTTGTCTACTTTGCATATGGAGAAAATACATGCATAGAGATTAATGGTTATCTCTTTCAGAAATATTGAACGCCCCAGGTTTTGACAGAAAGTGCAGATGCTTATAACATCTAAATAAATAAGAGTGTATGATCCCAAAGCAATTACATATTTAAATGGAATGTTTTTAGATTCACTTACAAATATGCCTGTATTCAGAAACATGCTCAAGTCTTTTGCTGAATCCACATAAGCTTGCTCAAGATGGCAGAGGAAGTCAACAGGAGGGAGACTACTGTAAAGAGTTTACTTCCTTGGTTAGACTGCCAGCAAAACTGCAACTACAGAAAAGGTGGGGAAACAATTTTAATTCTACTTTTTATTTATACAGAAAGTTTGTAACAGATATTTAGCAGCTTTCGTCTCTGCTGTTCACAAGTCGAGAGCACATAATCAAACAGAACAGTGTAATGCTTTTGAAAAACAAGACAAGGCTATGGCCTCTGCACAGCTTTTATACTGGTGTGTCAGGCAGGTGGGGGGGGTGTTTCATTTATTTTTAAACCAGGCAATATACATGGTTGCAAACCTAACTGCGGACTGAGTTATAACAGCATCATAACATCTAGGAATTAAGTATGTCACTACGAGCACTTTCAGAGGAACATAGCTACATCAACTCAGTAGGAAAAAATAATTAGTCTTTATATTAAAAAGTATGTATTTTAAGAAGTATTACAAACCAGTTTGAATTGTTTCTTTTACAAGAGTGTCTCAGCTGTAAATTTGTGGATATGACAGGCAAGGGCATCCTCAAGAGGCCACAATACCTCTTTAAAGCCTTTTGCCTTGAAATCTTATCTCCTTTTACCTTAGCAGTTTAAAACTTAAGTAAAAATTTCAAATGTCAGCTCGTGTCCCCAGAGCTTGTGTGAGTCTCAACTGCAAAACAGGAATCAAATGGAGTAACTTAGGCTTTCCTGGCTTCTGTTGCTGCTGCTGCACTTGGGATCCATACACTGCAAATACACATTTGTTAAAAATCAAGAGTTTGGGGTTGGGTTTGTTTTGTTTTGGGTTTTTGTTTTCAACATTGTAAAGATCACCTCCGCCGCATTTTTGCAAAAGCCATTTTTACCGAAACACGGTAACTTTCCACGAGGAGGAGCGGGGACGCCCCTCACGCTGCTTACCAGGCTCCTCTCCCCGGAGGGTGGCACAAAGGGCCGGGAGGAGGCTGGGGAGGGAAGGGAGCCCACGTTCGCCCCTACCCGTGGCTCGGCGGAGGGGAGCAGGCGAGGCCCCGCCGCCTGGGGCCGGCTCTGGCAGCCCTCACCGGCGGGCCCCGCAGGGGCAGGGCCAAAGCCCCGGCAGCTCCTCAGGCTCCTCCACAGAGCCGGGGGCGGACGGGACACTCACCTCGCAGGGCCGCCCCCGGGATGCCGGCGCTGCTCCCGGAGCGGCTCCCTCAGGCGAGCGGCGGCTCCCCGAAGAGGCGGCCTCACCGGCAGCCTCCACGACACCCCCCCTCCGAGGCCCCGGAGCCCCACGTGCTAATAAAGAGGTCGCTCATTGGCCCAGCAGCCGTTCCTTAGACAGCCAATGGGAACGCTGGGGACAAGGAGGCAGAAAAGGGCGGGCAGTTGCCTGAGGGGCGGTGTGTGCCGTGGCTTTTAAAAAGAGTGGGTTCCAGTGGGTCTGGAAATCATCCCAAATTTGCTGTGGTGCTTTAGATGGGAATGTGCCCCTGGGCGGTAGGGGAGGCATCTCTGCCTGGTGGGGCAGCGACCTCAGGCAAACAGTAACAACAGCTCTTGCTGGGAATAATTTTATTTAAATGTGAGGTGAACGTATTGCAGCAAGTCTTGAAGGAAAGGTGTGCCATCTGCAGCCCAACGCGAGCCCTCCTGGTGCCTGTGCCAAGTGAGGACGGACTGAGCAGAGACTGACCCAGGAGGGCACGCTCCGGCCATGTCCCTTCTGTGGGACACACCACCCTTTGTTATAACGGGCCACATCACACTGAAGAAGTTAAGCCTGTGCTCAAGTGTTTCCCTGAATCGGCATTTAGTGCTACAAGGAAGAGAGTTGGTCCTGAACGTATGAATTCCCTTGTCCCATTTGTGGGAGACAATAATCGTAGAGTCGTTCTGGTTGGAAGGGGCCTTTGAGATCATTGAGTCCAACCATTAGCCTAACACTAACAACGCCACCACTAAACCACGTCCCTCAGCACCACATCTACCTGTCTTTTAAATACCACCACGGATGGTGATTCCATTACTTCCCTGGGCAGCCTGTTCCAGTGTATAATAACCCTTTTGGTGAAGAAATTTTTCCTAATATCCAATCTAAACCTCCACTGGTGCAACTTGAGGCGATTTCCTCTTGTCCTATCGCTCTTTCTGTCATGACAAACTAAGAAGAGAGTTGCTGTGAACAACAGCATCACACTGTTGTATTTGGAGAATAACTTGCAAAGCTATGGTGATTCTATTTTTCTGTCAGTAATGCCCTTTTCTGCCAGTGGAACATGCTCAGGGCCTCACCGCTCTTCTCCTCTGTAAATACACAGAAAGATTGTCTGCAGTTCAAAGGTTTGAAGCTAGGAAATGGTTACAGAGTTCTCAAAATTAGGTCTTTACCTTTGAATTTGCAAACATGCCTACACAGAGTTCTCAAACAACAGAGGCCATTTCTGGGAGGAGAAATATTAGTCAACCTTAGGAGGTTAAGCCTGGAAAGTTACAGGGTCAGTACAACAGTAAAAAGATCTACTGTAGCTGGGAGATACTAAATCCAAACATCGAGCAGGCTCCATCCCATGGAAGAGGGCCAATCTGCACACAGCATTCAAGGGAAAGGGGTTTTATAACCTTATTGCTGAGCCCTAGATAAGGGGAGCGTATCTGATTTTCTCCAACTGGGGAACATAAGCAACAGAGGTGTGAGAAAACGTTTCCTGCTTCTGTTGGTTTCTGTGTGAGCTCTCTAGGGCACGATCCAGGGGCCTGCATAGCCCCTTTGCAGGTTATATTTGTTGAGCCTTAATGTATTGCACAAACCTACTCCAACATTAGCTGAGTGGAGGAAAAATAGACTGTCTCTTCAGAGCAACACGAACTTAAAAAGTATATTCAGCAGCAGCAGTTCATGAAGAAAAACAGCCAGCCACAAGCTCATAGGACTCTCAGTCTCATTCTGTGCTGAGACCAAAGCACTAGCAATTTATAACCAAGTGATCCTTGATTAATATTTTAACTGCTCTTACAAAAAAAGCTCAAAGTCCACAAACCATAAAATTTTCAAGAAGATCCTTGACCCAGCACTTT
Source organism: Gallinago undulata (assembly GCA_026546715.1). Taxonomy (NCBI): domain Eukaryota; kingdom Metazoa; phylum Chordata; class Aves; order Charadriiformes; family Scolopacidae; genus Gallinago; species Gallinago undulata. The sequence goes on from JAOTQQ010000005.1 coordinate 22,373,342, forward strand.
TGCCATCATTTGATGATCTCTGAGGTCCCTTCCAACCACCGTGATTCTGTGATTCTGTGATTTTACATTTTTCTAGGATGTTTTGTCAGATAAAGCCAAAATGCAGACAAAACAAGGAAATGGATGGGGAAGTCACACTGAGGACCCATTTTATTCAGCCATATTTGCACAGCACACTCTTTCCCAAGCTCTCCCTCTCCTTCCTTATCTCTTCCTGCTCAGCTCTGCTGGGAAAGTCACTCCCAGTCAAGAGCCCATGCGGGGAGCAACCAAGGGTGAAGGGAAGGCACTGAGCCTGCAGCAGTGTCTAGCAGAGGCCAACACGGCCCGAAATAGCAGAGCTGGGGCACAGGGCAGAGCAGGGTTTCTCTGAAGGAAACAAAGGCCTTGGCAAGAGTTTGTGCTTGTTCCCTCACGAAGTAGAAAAAAAGACCGGCAGGAAATGAGCCGTCTGCAGTTGAGAATTAATCATGGAATCATGGAGTTGTTGGAGTTGGAAGGGACCTTCTAGAGATCATCTAGTCCAACTCCCCTGCTAAAGCGGGAACACCCAGAGCACATCACTCAGGACAGCATCCAAGCGGGTCTTGAAGATCTCCAGAGAGGGGGACTCCACGACCTCCCTGGGCAGCCTGTTCCAGGGCTCTGTCACCCTCACCGGAAAGAAGTTTTTCCTCATATTTGAGTGGAACTTCCTATGTTCCAGCTTGAGCCCATTGCCCCTTGTCCTATCACTGGAAACTACTGAAAAGAGTCCAGCTCCAACATCCTTTAACCCACCCCTTAGATACTTATAGATGAGGTCTCCCCTCAGCTTTTGCTTGTCCAGGATAAAGAGTCCCAGCTCCTTGAGCCTTTCCTTGTAAGGGAAGTGCTCCAATCCCTTAATCATCTCCGTTGCCCTACGCTGGACTCTCTCCAGTAGTTCCCTGCCCCTCTTGAATTGGGGGGCCCAGAACTGCATGCAGTATTCCAGTTGTTATTTGTTGTTAAGTGTTGTTAATGCAACATTATTCTCTGCATTTCAGAGTATTCACCTTTGTGTTGGTCAAGCCCTTTTGCAAAGCCACAGCTGACCACCCTCTTCCCTGCAACAGAGTATTCCTGATTAGACATGAGTCTCAGACTCAGTTCACCTACCTGTTTGTTACTCAAGTTTCAAAAACTTTTAGTTGGAGAGACCTTCTGAGACAGCACGGGGACCTGGGCAGCCATGGTACCTGACTCCAAGCTAAAAAAACCCGCAACACTGTAAGGCAACAAACTGACGCTTATCAAATGAGGCTTTAATAAATTTTATTAACTAGGTAATGTGTAGCCCTCCTAGTCTGATACACAAATTTGTGTTTGGTATTATAGTCCTGACAGATTTTGCAAACACAAAAAATGTTTATTATGCATAGGGAACAACCAACTTCAAATGGTAACTAGAAGGAATATTTTCAACTATCTTGAGACCTCAAGTCATAAACAAATAGCACTCCACCCTGAAGGACAAAGGAGCACCAAAGCACCCTTCAGCCTTGCGTTCCCATGGACCTCCATGTCCCAAGGCACACTCACAGATCCTCTGAGCTCCTTCTGTGACCTGAGCAAGTCACAAAGTGGAAACGAAACTGATGTTTTCATGATCAGTGGAAGACAGAGATAACATTATACATAAAAAGTACCGTGCTTCTGTTTAAATATAATGCCATGTGTATTCCAGTAATAAAGTGAGGGAGCATATGGGGCCTAAAACCCAAACCACTTCCCCGCTGGGACAGTGAGCTGAAAAGTCCATCCATAGCACACAGCGAGATGCTGTATTAGTTCAAAACTCTCTGTAACAGTGTACAGAGTACAAGCACTTTGAACAACTGGGTGAATAACAGGAATTAAAGCTGGCAATAGCAGAACCTTCGAAATATTTTCCTGTGGCACAGTGCAATTCTTCACAAGCGGCTCCCTCCTCTACTCGTTGCCATCATCACGCAAACAGTCAGCCATGAAGATCTTGGGGACAAATAACACTTGGCAGAAGCAGCCACCAAGGGTAGCAATGGTAGAGCACAGAGCACAGGATCTGATATGAGCCTTAAATAAACAATCATATAAGAGCATAAACTCCCCTCCCAGTAATCACCTCTCTTTCCAGAAAGGGCTTTCAGGGAGCCTGAAAAGAGAAGGATTTGGTTCCCAGTTCTACTTAGCCAGCCTGGGACTCTTCTGCTACCACTGGAAAATAGAAGAAAGGATCTTCCTACTTTGCAAAGTATGAGGAAAATGAACCCAAGAACTTCTCTGGTCCTCAATAAAGCCAAATGTGTTCTGGAATTAAACTTTTTGCTGCTAAAAGACAGCTTTTTCAAGGCCCACTATGGCCACCAGCAGATTGCAATGGCTTAGCCACAGGCACTGGGAGAGTCTTTGGGCTGCAAGACAGACTTGAGACAAAGACTTAAACTTTTAGTAAAATCAGTACAGAAGATTGCCCCACTTGAGCTTCGTACGCACGTGATGCAAAGACAAAAGCGAATCATACAAGTGAAGGTGCAGAGCTACACAGATTTGATCATAAAAGAAAAAAAAAGAAGATGGAGCTGGTCATCTCTGGGTTATCTTCATCATTGCTTTGTTCCAATCGGCTGCTCCAGGGATCACAGGAACGTCATGACTGTTCTGTTCTTGCCGATCTGCCAGGGCTCCAGTGGGTAAAAGCGGATGACAATCCTTTTTGGGTATAAGAGCAAAAATGCAGTGGACAGGAAACATTATTTTATGATTAAGTATTATCCCTGCCTAGTTTGCAACACAGTAGAAAATCTGTGCTAAGCTCTCGCTGGCTCACACTCCACGGTATTAATTTGTCAGAAGCAAAGACAAGCTGTGTGTGGGCTGGGTACAAACAGGTGCCAGACTTCATCTACACAAACCAAAAAGCAGACTGAATTCCAACACTGTTTATACCAGATACTTGTCCATTTCAGAAGGACCCAAGCAGCTCATAATCTTGTCAGGTATTTACCCTGACAGCACCCAAGAAGCTGGGAAGTGCTCCCTTGGGGAGAGAGGGAAGAAGGGCAGAGAGCGACATGGCTTACCTTTAGGAACAGCCTTCTTCCAGCATTTGGCATGGTGACCCCACTGTGACGCTCTACTAATTCCCACTGGGTTTTCCACCAGTTACATCAACTGGAACCACTCATCTTTAGAGAACAGTATTTCCCAGACTGTTCAACCAGCGCAAGCCAGTCCACGGTTTTACCTGGCCCTAACTGTGCATCTGGGATTCAGCATCCAGGAGCACTGAACGTTTGCAATCTACTCCTGGCTCTTTATTGGACCTGAATCTCATGGAGGGGCTGGGAAACTACATCACCATCGCTTCGACCCCTTCCTGTGCTTTAGTTTGCTGTGTGCCATGGAGTCACCCACCACATGACCCTGACAGAGGAAGCCCTCCCCTTCTCCCTGCCCCGGGGGCAGCCACGCTGTCCTTGCCCCGAGGGCAGAGCTCCCCCCCCCCGCTCCCGAGGCCGGGCCCGCACTCGCCCCCCCCCCCGGGCCCGTCCCGCACTCACCGCTCGGTGCCGAGGCCCAGCTGCGCCGTCAGGAAGTCGAAGAAGCGGGCGCTGTGCCGCTGGTTCTGCTCCGCCGAGCCCACCACGCCGATGGAGGAGACGGCCAGCTGGGCGCAGGGCTCGCCCGAGCCCGACAGCACCATGGGCAGCCCGCTCCGCACCGTCACGTTCACCCGCTGCCGGCACAGGACCCGTCAGTCACCGCCGCGCCGGCCCCGGCCCCGCCGCCCCCCGCCGCCCCGGCCCCGCTCACCTCCGCCGGTTTCCCCAGGATGTCCGCGGCGGCGGCGCACAGGTCCTGGGCCAGTCCCGGCGGCAGCCGCCCGGCCGGCAGGTTGGTTTCCAGCTCCAGGAACGGCATGGCTCCGCGGCGCAGCGCGTCCCCGCACCGCCCCTGCCTGCACGGCACGGCCCGGCACGGCCCCCGCTCCGCCCCCGGGGCCGCCCGGCGGGGGCGGGAGGCGGTGGCTGGGGCCAGGCTCCGTCCCCGCGGCAAGGCCTTGGGCACGGTGCCCTTCAGCCGCCCCGGAACCAGGGCTTTGGGATTTCTCTGTTTTACCCCAGTCGCATGGGCTGGCTTTGGGGCCTCTCGCTGTTAATTAACCACGTGCATCGCTGGTGATACCTGGAGCAGACTTTAGGTGATCCATAAATGGCTAAACTGTAGAGAATGCTCTTTTAGAGAAGAAATGTAGCTATTTTAGTAACCATCCCGAATCCTTTCAAGGACTTAATGAGATAAGAAAGGATGTTTGTAGCCTTGAGACCATGGTGGACTAACACAGGGATGCAATAAATATGGACATTGTCTGACAAGCAGGTGGTAGCAGGAAGATCATTAGTTTTAATGATCAATTAAGCAGTTAGAATGTTTTGCCAGCATGAAAAGTGAGCCAAAGGACAGATGAAGAAGATTGAAGAAGAAACAACCCTCACTCAAAATGAGGACCACCACAAGGCACAACTACGCATGCCCCAATGCTTATTATAATATGTAAATAAATCCTTGGAAATATAATGAATATGCTAATGTTTTCCTGGAATTACATAGAATATGTATACCTGTTGTGTATAAATTTGGTTTGGCAACAGCATTCGGTGTGCGCAACAGGAGGAGCTGTCCCCCTGTGCACCCAGCGCCACAGTGAAGACTGCCTGCTTTCTGAAACTTTCAATTGAGTCTTAGAGAGTTTTATCTGCCGGTTTGTGGTAACGCTGGGGTATGCACTGTGAGACTGAAAAACACCACATCTCACTAAAAGAAGGGTAAAATGAGTCCTTACTGCTGGTGGGAAGATGTTTTTGGTCACCACAACGGATGCCTCCACGGCTGTCTGTTTAGGGAGGGCCAAGAATGGCGGAACAGTGATCTCTCAGAACAACCAGCACTACAAAAAATTAAAAGGCAAGCCAGAGAGGTTTACTCTTTTATACAATCTATGTAATTACCAAACTAACTTATGCAATCAGGACTTTAAGCTCCGAAGTTGACAGAAGCGACCCCGGCAGGCTGGCTCACAGGGACAGTCTCATCTACAGATCAGAGGTGTCTCATCTGGAGATCAGGGGTTTCTCAGAAGATGAACTACTGCCCAGCGAGCGTTACCTCCTCGTTTACAGCAAAAGGTTACAAACCAGCCAGATTCAAAGGTTGAGCACTGTTGTGAAAATCAGCCCTGTGTAATGTGACGTCTTGGTTTGCTACAGTTCTTGACAATCCTAAGGAAAACCGACAGAATTGCTCATTATTTTTTTGCTGGGGGAATTGCTTGGCCTTTGCTGCTGCTAATGCAGACAATACTGGCAGGAGGAGGAGTGCGAACAGCCCTGCCAGCAATAGGGCTGGAAGCAGATTTTTAGGAGAGAGACTGAGAAGAGAGAGACCCAACCGGAGAGGGGACAGGGCACGGCAGGGTGGCTGCTTGTGGTGGTAAGCGGAAATACAGACGGTCCCTTCAAATTCAGGAAAGCAGCAGAAGAAATAACCCTGGAAAACTGCTAGATTTCAGGGTAAATTTAAAGAAAAACATAATCTTGTAAATAAAAGAAATAATCACGAGTTTGTCTCTGAAACAAAGGCAGCAGAGGTATTCAGCCACCTTGCAAACCCCGGGTGCAAGCCCACCTCTGCCTGATTGCTGGGAGTCTTGCCTCCAGCAAGATGCCATTTAGGATCCATTTTTCTGTTCCTCTCTCATTCCTTCAAATACTAAAGATCTCTTCTAATTCCAAGGGCAGAAAACCCCACGTGACAAGAAACCAGCATATCAGAAAGCTTCCAAAAGGAAAAGAGAAGACTCAACTATCAGATGTCCACAATTAGAACAGGACATGGGGTTGTCACAAACATCTTAAATGATATGCATTGTCCTTTATTCTTGATGGTTCGCTGTGTGAATGGCAGATTGTTCACAGCCTCCCAGAGTTTTTAAACTCAAGACACTTGTTTTATTGTTTCTGTCTTGGAGCGGGTGATTAAAATGCTTGTAGGGGGATAAACATACAACCAAGAGAGGGCAGTACAGCAGCAAGTGCTCTCAAACAGCCTCAGGCTTTGGAAAATCATGGTAGTTTTTTCCCCTCCTGCAGACATTTGCACGTGTCATCATCCACTTAGCAATTCCACTCTCAAAATTATCCGAAAAATCAACCACTTCCCATTTAAAATGTAACTTGGTTGTGGACAATATTTTGTGAATAAAACATCAGTAAAAACGTATTATTCAGCTACCGTTTGGGAAGAAAAGAAGGGTGGGAATAAACGTGTTTCTAATATTTCTGGTTCATCAAAAATGAGGGCCTCCAGTCAGGTCTCTTGTCTTTATAGAGAACATAATCACAAAGCAGAATTTCCTGCTAATACAAGCTGAAGTGTACAATAGAAATCTCTTTGCAGACGGGGAATTCAAAGATCTCCCTAGGCTCTGGACCAAATCAGTAGTATCTAGAATTGAAACCTTAGTGAAAAACATCACCAGAATGCATCAGGTTTTATAGACCTTACCAGCAGAAACCTCACTAGCCAAGGCATGATAGTACTGGAAAGAAAAGAAGCAATTTGATCAGCAAGAGACGCCATTCCTGAATTGTTTACTCATTTTGTCTTATTCCTTAACAGGAAACGTTCTTGGGCGAGGATTTCAGGGTAAGGTTCAAGGGAAACATGTACTTATGAACGGAAACATGCAGAAATATATATTCCACCAGCTTCTGCATCCTTTACAATTGGCTATTTTCAACTGAAGAAATTAGAAATGGTTGGATTCTCTCAGTTTTACCTCATAAATTGTGCAGCAGAACAAAAGGGGGTTGTATATGAGCTACAGCTTACCAGAAATAAAGACAGCCGAGAAAAAGAGCCCAAAAGCTCCAAAACAACTCTCTGCCCTTTTATTGTGATGCATATGTCAATGCCACAAAATCTCACTTATTACTTCAGCTCCACAGGGTGAGCTGAAGTTTACTTGGTGAACTTCCATCCAAAACAGTCTCAGAACATGTCTAGATTTATTCCCCCTCTGCATTTTCTAGGAGAAATGTGCATTGCTATTACAGTATTGTTGCAGAAAAATCAAGTTGATTACTGTCGTATTTCAAGAAATCACTGTGAATGCATTCTTTCAGTGTATTCCCTATATATTATCGCCAGAGTACGTTAGGTAGTCAGTTATTCGAAGGCTGTGGCCGCCCTCAGCTTTCTGAAGTTGCTTGGTCTTTACTTCACCAGTCTCCAAGAACAGCCCCTGCCAGGTGTACTGGCAGACCGAGCACCAACGAAATCCAGGCTTGTAGAAATGAAGAGTAGTGATTAAACTGAAGAATTACGAAGATTCACAGTTGTAGATTAATATGAAGAAACTTCTCACCGGAACCTAAAGGCACATAGAAGACGTGTGGAATGTACATGGACAGCCAAGCACTAAGAAACTTAAATTTAAAAAAATCAATGTCTTTTTTCACTTTTATGACTGCCTGTAGTTTTGCGCTTTACTCGTCTGTGCAGCCACATGCTGGGAAGGTGAGGATCAGGCACGCTTTGCAGTGCTTCCCACTTGAGAAAGAGCTGCAAATGTTAAAAACACATGAAAACAACGCTCATCCTATAGAGTTCTCTAATATTCCCAGTTTGCAGGCTGGCTCAATTTCTGTCAGGAAATACTATTCATGTCTCTACCATTTCTGAGAAGACTTGACACTGAAATAAAACCCAGATGCACATGTTAAGTGACCCTGTAGGGCCTCAGCTTTTTGTATAAATTTAATGCTTCAAGTCTTAAAACCTTCCCCAGCTTCCACCCCCAAGGGTACAGGAAAGGCCTGGTGAGGGGTTGGGGGAACCACTCTGCAATTTCCGTGTTAGAATTATAGTGCTCTTTCCAGTTACACGTAGAACTGGACGTCAGAGAAGTTGTTAAAAAAAAAAAAAAGGGCAGGAAAAATGGTAAGATAGGTTAATTCATTTCAACATCTTCATCAACACAGGTGCCAGATGCTCTTTCAGCTGTGGATCAATTTGAATGTTGCTCAGTTCTTTGATATTAAGGATCATCTCATGGGCTTGGAAGAAAAGCTCTTTTCCCACAGCATCCTCTACCCGCCTGCGCCACTCCTTCAGCCTCGGTCTGTCTTCAAAGATGTCACAACCAACTCCAACAGGCTGCAGAAAGGGGGAGAGAGGAGCAGTGAGGCACTGGGCAGTCACTTCTTCACCCAGACAACAGGCACCAAAAAGTGTACCTGCAGGTACAGGTAGAGGGAAAAAATGAAGATCAGCTCATAGAGGAGCACTAGGAAGGAGGGAAAATCTCCTCTGGTCGGGTGTATCTGTCTGGGGGACACAGAAGCTAACCTGTATTTAAAAGGGCATTTGCAAGTCAATTCCTGAGTGCCAGGACAGCTGTTATAAGCAGCGGAGATACCACTTCTTTTGAGTGATTTTCAGCTACAGCTGACAGCTCCAGGGACAACTGCACAGTCTGCAGTACAGAGTGCTGTCTTATATAGCAAAACTGCAGCACAAAATACTAAGCATTTAATTGAACTGATGTCTTAGTTGACATAATCTAACCCCCTTCTACTTTCTGCCTGTGCCAGTCTCTGGAACACCATGCTGTAGAGAAACTGAACTGCTGGTTTTCAGCCTCTGGGATATAGAACTGGGAGAAAGCACCACTTCTGGGCTGCAGGATCCAGGCCCTAACTGTCTGTCAGAGAACCAGGTTGTGATAGACTTGATTGCCTCTGTCTGAGATTCAGTCTTGCATCTTCTAGACATGGCATGGGCAAGTACCATCCAAAGAAGAATACTCTTGTATGATAAAAATATTCCTGTATCATTTTCTTATTTCATCAGACCTGTCTGCTATTGCTCCTCACTGTTATATATTACCTCCTTCTCTGGAGATTGAAAATAAAGTCATGATAAAGGATGAAGAAATATTGTTGGAGAAGAGAAACAAAAGAGATCTGTTGCAGCCAGCTTTTTTTTTTTTATTGTAGCTGGTTTTCTGAATCCACTCCCATATTCTCATTGTCTTAGGCCAGTTCTGTTGAGATATGCCCTCGCTCCTCTTTCTAGTGAAGTGTTACCACATGCTGCACCCCTCCCTGCCCAGCAGCATCTCTTTTCCCTTGAGCCAAGACTTCCTCACCACCCTCCAGCACTCACTTGCATCAGCTCCACAATGGCCACAAGATCTGCCAGAGAAATCTCGCTCCCAATGATAAAAGCCTTGTCCTGCAGAAACCTCTCCTCAAATTGCTTCAGGGAAGTGGACAGCCCCTCCATAACCTCCTGGAGCTTCTCGGATGGCAGTGGCTGCCCTGTGAAGAGGGGAATCAGCACCTGAGGAGAGAAGGGACTTGAGAGTACAGTTGGCCATCTTCCACCAGATGGTAGTTATTCAAGTTACACCCCATGATCTGCTCATGACTGTCAGTGATCCTGCAGCAAACCCGCAGGGGGGATCATGCTAGAGCTTCATGGACTGCTGCAGTTCCACGTAGCTCATGGACAGAGAGCACACAGGCAGTCCTAAGCGGCTGATCTGCCATGACAGTACCTTCCAGCTAATGGGCAGCAACGTGCAGAATTAAATCAAGGATTCATCTCGGTTTGTGCCTGGCAGTGCCCTCCCACTCCATCTTGGTGGGTTACAAACAAAAAACTGCCAGCCGCTCCAGGGAAGACAAATCTATGCCCCAGTCACCCCAGCTATGTCCTCGGTTTCAACAGCCTGCCCAGACGGGTCAGCAGGCTGCCTGCCCACCAGCCACCCCTGCTATCCACCCGGTTGTGTAACTGGGTGCTGGAGGCAGGCAGGCAGGCAGCTGCCTGTCCCGCAGGGTGAGAGGCACAGGGGTGGCTGTGGCAGGGAGCGTAGGAGGGACTGGAATGCATCAGCACTGGTTGGAGAGGCAGGAAATGGCTTCCTCTGCGTGACAGCAGCTGGCAAGGCTGGGAGTGGGTGCGCACCAGCCTTTCTGTGGCCTCCCAAGCATCATTCTTTAAACCACTAAAAATTTTTCCGGCGCGATCATGTAAGTGTGGTCCTTGTCTCCACAGGCTTGCTGGCAGAGGGGGGAGCTGCCCTTCTGCAAGATTTGTCACCATTCACACAGAGGTGTACACACTGTTGGAGCCTGCAGTATTTCACAACTATGCTGTCTCCACCTACCACAGCTAAAGAAATAGAGTTTACTTAGAGAAGCAAAATTAAAGATAAATTTCCATCAGTGGGAGTGGACCGTGTTTCTACTTACTGCTAGTATATTCATCTATTCAAGTTGAGATTGCTTAATCCAAGCCAGTTTTTTTGCCAAATACATGTGGAATCTATTTAATCAGACAATTCATGGCCAGTTCTCTTCCTAAGTGGTTCCAATTATGCATGATGGGATCTCCGGGTATAATCACTTGAAACAGCATCTTCTTCCTTTTCTGTATCTCCAGGCAGTCTATCTTCTCCCATGTCTACCTAATATGCCTTCTGTTACATGGTGACTTTATACATTTCCCTATTTTCAACTATTCTGAGGACCTTTTCTGTATCTGGGTTATCTAACCAGCAGCAGCAATAAGTTGGATTTCTTTCCTTTGGAGCTCTGCAATAACAGCCTGCAGAGACTGGAAGAAACTGCTTTTTGTATGAATCTGACTCATAACTGAATTGCTTCTCTGTGCTCTCTAGCCAAAAATTCCAACGTCAATAAATCAAAAAGCTAAATGAGTCCTGATATGCTTTGTTAGGAACAAACAAGGGGAAACTATACACAGGAAGAGTGAAGTTCTTACCTATTTACTGGCAACCCTGATTTCATCTGAAATTCCATACCACAGCTGTACTTGCAGGGCTACATTTGCAGTGGGGCCTCTCTAAGGACAGTTGCATTAACTGTCTGGTGAGTTGGCTAGAAATAGGTGTCCAGCACAATCATCTGATACTGAATGATTTTCCGCCCCAGGGTGATTCTCTTAATTTTGCTAAATGTAAATTGATCGACCACACTGAATAAAGAAATTCTGCCATTCTTTCTGTCTGTCCCCGAGCCCATATTAGAGAAGTGCCAAAGTGTGCTGGAAGCAGAATCCTCCTTCTGGATTTCCACCCTTATGGGGCTGCAGGGACTTGCTGTATGAAGAATGCAAGCCTTTCTGCTTCCAGCAACAAAACACGCTTGCCAAAGCAGCAAAACTTTTGCCTATGTGGACACTCTGCACAGCTGTGCAGTGAGATGGAGGCCCTTGGAGGCAATACCCAATCTGTTATATATTCGTTCCCAAATCCTGGCAATGGAAGTCTGCTGGGCTTTGAGACCTTCTGTACCAGACCTACTTTAAGGAAAAAAACTAAAATGCCCAAAGCTGCTTTTGCCAGATTCTGATGTTGAGCAATTAGGAACAGCTCCCTCTCTGACAGCTCCTCTCAGCTAGGAAAGGCCTAGGTTTGTTATTTCAGCACAAAAACTCTCTCAGAGTTGGGGCTGCTCAAATGCTCAATATTCTGCCAGGAAAACACCACGTGCATTTTAATATTCAGTCTCCTTACCTTGATCCACATGGTCTTAGGAGCATTAGCCCGGATGTTAGCGTGATGCCATGAGAGGTATTCATCTACCTGGGCCCGTTTTTGTATGTCTGATGGGTACCAGTGGTCAGGAGTGTTGTACTTTCGACTCAGATACAGCAGAATGGCAGTGCTGCTCAGACGTTAATAAGAGACAAGAAAAGGGTCAGGGACCTATGATGCAGGATGCTTTCGCCTAAACTCCCTCTCCTGCTCCTTCTGAATTTGCTGCTTCCACTAAAAAGCATTCAGATCACGATTCCCAATGGAGTTTGGGAACCTAATTCATGGTGACATCAGAGATGACACTTAAATCACTTCAGTTCCCTTGAAACCTTCAAGCTGCTGGAAAACCACAGCACTTTTCTACGGTGCAGAGTAGAACAGAGTAGAACTGCTAGACAGTACTGGGGTAAACAAATGATAAAACTCCATAATCATCTACCAGCAATGTTAACTCTACTTGTTCCTCAAACGTTCTGACCCTTCTGTCTGAGACTTGTGCATGTTTATGCACTTGAGTACTAAATGTAACTCTCTAGTGGGCTATGTTGCCTTTTCATCAGATCTGCCTCTAGCCTGCAGCTTCCATTGAAATCAGTGGAAGTCCCAGCAAGGAGAACTTAGAGAATCTTTTTGTGTTTGTCTAGATGCTTATACTTTCACTAATTGGCAGGAGAAGTCAAATGGAAAAATATCTTAGTCATCTGCAATAATATGTAGGCTGTTACTACAATAAGAAATGCCGCAGAAAATCCTGTGCTGACAAAACAGAAGAAAATGCAGACCCGCCTACTAGGCTGATACTACTATAGTTCAATTATTTCAGTATAATGACACCAGTAACCAGTCTCCATATTAATCTTACAGTGTAAAACCTAAATTTTAGCTCTGTAGATGTTCACTTCGCCTTTATGACTAATTTAGATAAACAGGATTTTTTCCTAGGGTAAATGGGCTTTAAACATTTCCCAGAAATGTTTATAATTTTGAGGTAAGTGCATTCAGGGTAAGATCAAGAAGTTAAGTCAGCTCATTTGTTTACATTCTGAAAGATAATTCAAACAGAAAATGGGAACAGAACAAATGAGGTTATACTATTAAAAATATGTTCATAAGTTCTGTGATCCTTTATCATTCAGCAGGAATGATGTCTCCCAAGTGCTGTGCAGATTACTGGTACCCAAAGAAGTCTAAGGACTAAGTTCTTACCATTCTGCTAGGGTGAAGTCTCCATCCTTTAGTGCTGGTACTTTCTTCAAGAGGCTGACCTTGCCAGCCCCTTCACTATTTGATGGCCCTGTGAACACGAACAGACAAGTCAGAGGTTAGAAGTGTATCTGCCAGTAACGGATAAATGAAATACCTGTAGCTAACTGGACAATCCGTGAACTGTGTCAGGTTTTCCCTACGTGGTCATATTTCACAATTAAAAAGTAATGAAATTCAAGAGTCAGCGTAAAAGCTATCTGCAGAGGGCAGTTGGCTCAGGCCTGGCACGTGGCATGGCACAATTCACGTTTCTATACAGGAATTTTGTTGCTTGATTCAGGTACATAACTTACTAAAAAATCACTCTTTAGGAGGTACTCAGATACCATGCTGAAGGCGCTGGGATTGGAGATTGCAGATAACCAGGAACAGCTAACTGACTTGAGAACAGTGTGTCCTACGGTTTTAGAGACTGGGGGAGTGGGTGGGGAGGGAAAGACAGAAGTTAGGATTGAAGACAACTGAGCAGCTAAAAAATTCTTCATATTTGCCAAGGAAGCAGGGTTTGGAAAGGCTGAGTTTGCACACAGAGCATCCTAAGGAGGGCACATGGTTGCTATTCCTGCTCCTGCTCCTGTTCCCACAGGCAACACCAAAACAAACTAATTTTCCTGCAGTTTTTAAACGTGGCTGTCTCTGGCCAGGATGAAGTTATGATGGAAAGCAACTGAAAAGCCTTGTGCCTACAGAGATCATCATTGCAGTGGCTAATTAATCAAAGAGAACTCAGCTGGCTTTTAGGCACATGGAGAAAAAATCGTTTTCCTGTTTATTTGTCTCTGAAAAGCAGAGGGAATTGAGCACTTACAAAGAAAGCAAATGCTGTCAACAGAGATGATCCCTCGGCAGACACACAGCTGAGGACGTTTCCAGATTTTTTGCTGGAATGGGAAAAATATGAATGCCAGCAATACAACAGCAGGCTCACAAAACAATTCGTTCTGCCACAGTGGTGGCAGTGATATTTGCTAGAGGAAGGGAAGCTCAAACACCTCTACCCTGTGTTACTCCTAGCTCTGTTACTCCTGGCACTGCATGCGAACCTACCTCCGTCAGGAAAATGCAGGAGGAAGATGCTATCCCATAAGAGTTTAAACTCCACAGTCCCCTGGAGTCTGGGGGAATTAACAGCTGACTATCTAACTAGGTTTTCAGTTTCCC
>JAOTQQ010000005.1:22396994-22461826 GCA_026546715.1 Gallinago undulata
CCAGGCTAAAGAGCCTCAGCTCTCTCAGCCTTCCCTCGTAAAAGAGGTGCTCCAATCCCTTAATCATCTTGGTTGCCCTACGCTGGACTCTTTCCAGCAGTTCCCTGTCTCTCTTGAACTGGGGAACCCAGAACTGGACACAGTATTCCAGTTGTGGCTTCACCAGTGCGGAATAGAGGGGATGTTCCCTAGCAAACTCAATGATGGTCAAAGTCAAAAAGGAACAAGATCTAACTCCACTAAAGAGTTAACCACAGGGAGAAAGATCTGCCATTAAAGAGGTGCTGGTGCAGAAGTCACACCTTGGCCCGGGCTGCCCACAAACCAGCTTACATATCCAGCAGTGCTGGGGCTGATGCTCACCTGCATGAGCTCCACCAGTGCTACAACATCTGCCAGGGAGACCTCGTTGCCTGCAATGAAGGGCTTGTCCTGCAAGAACTTCTCCTCAAACTGCTTCAGGACAACGTTCAGCTCTTCAGTAACATCTTCCAGTTTCTTTGGAGAAATTGGCTGGCCTGTGAGGAGAGGCAGTAGCACCTGGCAGGGAGAAGAATCAAGTTGCTTTTTACATATTTCCCTCCAAACTTAGTCCACGCCCTCCCACTGCCTTCCTCTAAGGATCCCTCCACACACGTGAATGAGTGGTACTGCTAATCTGCTTTGGCAGATTAACATTAATGTCACTCATTAATTCCTGCCTGTCTTTGTCTCCTCCCTAGAAAATCTGAAACGTCAGCCATGAGAGTCTCCTCTCAAGGGAAGGCTGCATCATCTGCAAGGAACTGCATTTTGTTTTCCACTGAGAGGATGGTTCTTTCCATGAAGCTGGGCAGAAGGCAGTGAGCTGTGCCTGGCTGCTCACCCAAGACGAATTTGCACTGGATCTCAGCGCGTGCACACAGCTGTGGCTGCAGCATGAAGTATTTGGGCCACTTCAGTTAGGTTTGGCTGAGGAGCCAAGTCAATTCCAGATCCAGTTTTGTTCCTGTTTGTCACCCAGCTCATGCATTTGCTTGGAAAGGCCCTGGACGCAAGAGGTACTTCCTGGGCTGTTGCACTCACAGCTCTTAGCACCTGGTTTTTGGTATATAACGGTCTTACCTTGGTTAAGAACAGCTTGCTTCCCTTCCCACGAATGTTGACGTGCTGCCATGACAGGTACTCATCAACCCTGGCCCTTTTCTGCAGGTCAGATGGGTACCAGTGATCAGGAGTCTTGAATTTCCGGGCCAGGTACAGGAGGATTGCGATGCTGCCCAGAGAGCAAGGCAGACCGGTGAGCTGAGAATAAAGCACCTCATCCTTTTTTTTCCCCCCAAATTCTGCACTGCTGGACCAGCAGCAATGCTGATCTGAGTCAGGCAGAAGCGCGGGAGGCACAACTGTCAGGGATTCACAGCACGTGAGAGAGTTTGTGCTGGCCCGAGCAGCTGGTTGTGGACAGCAATTACCCGATCCATCAGCCCAGCGAGACAGATGTGGCCTGCTGGTGTGGTTACCCCATCGACATTTTTGAGCAGATACGAGCCACAGAATGAGTTTATACCAAATCTGAGCTGTGTATCGCCTGGCGATCCGGCGGAGAGTGCCTCGTGTCAGATTTACTGCACTGAACCAGCTGAAGGCAGAGAGCAGGAGGGCACATGGACGGGTAGGCTGGCATAGACACATCACCTGCAGGCAAGCTAGCTCTAAGCAGCAGCTCACATATTCTTCCACGATCAATGCTGTTTGAGTTGCTTATGAGAGAAAGGCTCTCTTGAGACATGGGTTTATTTTATGTACAAGTGGAACAGACAACAGGGAGGCAAACCTGGGCTGGAGTCCCAGTAGAGACCAAACAGTGCATCGGCAGAATCCAAGCATTAGGATAAACAATACTGCAGCAGGGGATGGAGTGTATTTGAGCCTCACCTCTCCGCTAAGGTGAAGGAACCATCCTTTAGGGCGGGTACCTTCATCAGGACGTTCACCTTTCGGAATTCCTCTGTCCTGTGCTGCCCTGAGGAGGGACATGAGAAGTTCTGTTTGGCAGTGATGCTCAGGATCTGTCTGCAAACACCTGAGGAGGCTGTGGGGACTGCCTGGCCTCAAGTTCCTCATTTTGATTGCACAAATACAGTCTTGTGTAATTTATAAGTCATCAAAAAGTGCTGCAGGGTGAATATGGGGTTTGCCCTATCCTATCAGCTTACTTGCTTGTTGCCTGCATACCAGAACAACCTCTCAGCAAAGGTCAGAACGGTTAAGAGTCCCTTCATACCATTATCAAGTCAGGGCTCTGTCGACTCCAAGTTTGTGTCTGGAGGTACCTGTCCTGTACAAACCCAGAATGAACAACAAGCTCCTTGGAGGAAAGAGATCTCGGTATCAAAAACATAAACCACAGTGACAGTGAGAAATTAAGGTGTTTGGGTTTTTTTTTGTTTGGTTATAGTTGTGTGGTTTTTGGTGTTTGGGTTGGTTTTTCTTTTTCTTAGAAGATAGTATAATTGATATTCAACTCTCTTTTTAATCCTCAGATGAAAATAGGTTTTTGTGATTCCATATAAAGCCATGCATACTTCATTGCAGACCTTTCACTCAGCTCTTTATGTGGGTTTTGCATATCCTTTATCAGAGCAAATATGGATTTGAATTTGCTTTTAAGCTACCTCTCAGCACCTCCCCGAAAGGTAGGCAGAGTGAACATGACAGGAGAAGATGCTTTTGTTCATCTGAGGTCTCAGTGTGCTCCATTATGTTTCAAACCAGTCCCAGGAGCCTTGTTTTCATGCCAGCCTTTTCCAGCCCCTGGCTTCACCCACACGTGTGTACCTCTGTATTCAGGTTTCTCTAATGTCTAACCCCGTGCCATGTCCTGCTGTGTAAGTCATCCAGGAATCTGTGCTGGAGGAGATGCTCCGGACATGGCTTAAGTTTTCCCAGTACTTAGAAAACCTGATTTGTGGCTATTCCCCTGCCACTTGGCTCACAGCCCGTCTCCCCCACTCCTTTTAAAAAAGACACTGGGATTTCCTACACGTGGTGTGCAGATTCTGGGTCCTCCGGTGTCCCTGGAGTGTCATGCGATTTCTATCTGTTCTCACTCTTTCCACCCATTGCCTTGAGACCCACCTTACCAGAGGCCCAAGAGCTTTCCTGAGGGCACATGTTTAAGCCACCAGCTCAGGTCTGAGTATATGTTTCCTCAGCTGGTCCTTACGGACCGTGCAGTCATGGGTCCTTGGACCGTATTGCCGAGTGAGTGTGCCTTCGGGGGCCGAGCAGCTGGATGCTGAGCTGACCCGGCTGCAGGTACCCGGAGTGCTTCCCTATGGCACAGGAGGGGAGCACAGGCTGCAGGGGTGGGACGCGCCTCTAGCATTCCCCTAAGCCAAATTACTCATCTTAAATCCACTGACCAAAAGCAAATGCTGACGCCCTGGGGCACGGATCACTGGGAAACTGTGATTTAATTAACTTTCCTTCCTCTCAGTTTCCTGAAACCTCTATTTCAGTTGTTCCATTCTCCTTGACACTCTTATTGCTTGCCTGCCAGTATCCTCTCCTTTGCACGGTTGTCTCACCATGACAGTTTATTTATTGGGAAGTGAGGGGAAGGACACAAGTTGAGCCTGCCCCCAACTACAAACAATAGCAAATATTTTTTATACTGAGGCAGTATAAAAAACTTTCGGAAGAAAGCCGCAGTAAGGTACAATCAATGCACAGCCACAGTCTGCAGGGGAACACCCAGAGACTAAACCACAACACGACTGAGTTACAGGCTGGAGCCTCTTTTATTCCTTTACCAATTTCAGCCCAAAGAGCATTCTCATCTTTCATTGTTTTTAAGCATTACTTACCGAGGTGTTTTTATGCCCAATACACTACCCTAATCTCAAAACCAGCAGAGTGCTGCAAAAGGTGGAAGGGCAGCTTTTACCAGCTTTAGTTACAGAGAAAGAAGAGACAGATCTTTGGGCATCCTTTGGTGAAAACACACAATAACCTCTTGGGCAAGCTCCTACCGAGTATTGTTTGGCTTTAATACAAAGTAAACCACCGTCTCTTCTTCAATTCTCAGCGTGCAAATCCCTGGTGGCTGCGCTGCCTCACTCCACTGCCTTCACAACCCTGTCCCCAACCCTCAAAATAACCTGACCACAAACAGATGGACCTGATGAACCCCCAAAGGGGTGGCTGGCTGTTCTGCCGCTCGTACATGGAGGGACATCAGCGGGCTCTGGTCACGAGGATCCTTCCCGAGGGGCTGTTAACCCCCTGCTAAAAGGAGGAGAAAAGCTGCTCTGCAGCAACCGCTGCTGCTTACTGGAGTGCAAAATTTTCTAAGGAAGTTGAATTTGAGCTGCCCTCGCCCAGACATGAACGTCCCATCTCTGTTTCTTTTTGTTTCCCGTCTAAATGGGGAATAGCCTCAGATCTAGCACATCCTGAGCACTTCTCAGAAAAGCGGTCCTTTTATTTTTTCAGAGAAACCCATTTTCTGCTGGAGTCGGGCCAATAGGAGAGGTTATCACAAACCTTCGCAGTCGCATTTGCTGCAGGGGAGCGCAGGCACCGAGACTTACTAAAGTCTTACTTAAAAATTAGAATTTCTTTAGAGAATCAGGTCCTGTTTTCGTCTTGACAGCAGAGCCCGCACCCTCTCGCACTGATGGGGACGATTGAGCAACCCGGTCCCACCCCTGGGGCGGCCCAAGAGGGGGCGGCGAGGGGAGCCCGGGGTCGCAGCGGGGCTGGGGGCGGCAGAGGGGGGTCGCAGCTGGGCTCACCCGGGGGCCGCGGAGGTACAACCCCCCCCTCCCCAAGCCCCGCCATCCCCCGGCCCCGCTCACCCTTCATCAGCTCCACGTGCTTGAACTCGAAGGGGATGTCGTTGCTCCGGGCGAAGATGTAGAGCGCCCGGCAGGGCTGCGAGAGCAGGTCCAGGTACAGCTCCAGCCCCATCCTGCCGCCGCCTTGTCCCCTCCGGTCCTCTCCCGTCCCGTCCCGTCCCGTCCCGTCCGCCCCTCGGTCCCGGGAGGAGCGGCACCGGGCCCGTCCCCGGGGGCGGAGAGCAGCGCCCCCGCCCCGCCCTCCCCGTCGAGAACTTCGCCCCATGGACACCCTCGCGAAGAGCAGGAGCGCCCCGGTCCCGGAGTGGTGTCAAAGGACAGGGGACGGTGGCAGTTTTCCAGGATAATGTTCAACCCAGGCTCTGCCACCTCATGTTTGAACTTGAGCTTAATAACTGCCCTTAATAACTTAACGATAAGGAAAAACAAAGCTAGGCTGATGGGATGGAGCTTCGCAGGAGGTAAATCGCAGAATGGTAGGGGTTGGAAGGGACCTTCAGAGATCATCTAGTCCAACCCCCTAACAGAACAGGTTCACCTAGAGCACACTGGTCAGGAACATGTCTAGGTGAGTTCTGAATTTCTCCAGAGAAGGAGACTCCCCAGGCTCTATGGGCAGCCTGTTCCAGTGCTCACCTCACTTTTTCGTGTTCAGATGGAATTTCCTGTGTTCACGTGCCCGTTGCCCTTTCACCAGGCACCACAGAAAAAGTCTGGCTCCATCCTCTCGCCCACCCGTCCCTTAGCTATTGATAAGCACAGATGAGATCTCCTCTCCATCTTCTCCAGGCTATGCAGACCCAGGTCTCTCTTCCTTGCATTACTCGTGGGAGTTCACACCTCTTGCCTGAGAAGACTTTCAACTTCTGCTACTCTGACACCAGCCCACGTACCTACACTATGCAAAAACTGCTCAAGAGAGTAGTCACACTGTAGGAAGGCACACGCTACTTCACTGATATAAAACCACCCCACGTTGCTTCTATGTCTACAAGATGCGACCGCCGCTCCTGCCACCCCTCCAACATTCCCAGCCCTTTGTTTTGCTCCAATAATGCACTGCTAATGCTGGTGCATATTCATTTTGCTTTATACAAAACAGTAAAATATAGCTGGGACAGTTCCTGCTGAAAGTCTTGGAGGGTAGCGAACAATCTCCAGCTACATGGGAGCTCTAAGCCTTCTGCCACAGTCAGCTAAAAATAGCAGTGGCATGTGTCAAATACAGATTTATGGCTTCTCAGTAATAGCAGACTCCAGTATATTCATATTAGACAGCAGACATTTAGTCTTCATTAACACCAAGCTAGCACTTAATAATATCTGCTGCTACCACTGGTGCTGAATGTTGGAAAAAAACAATAGAGGTCAGAAAATAACAAAAAAGGCATAAGACCTAGGAAGCAAAAAATCCTTTTAACACTATCTCCATCCCTGGACCCAGAAATCTTTATTTGACACAGTTTTAAAAATATATATATAGTATTTATTTAAAAGTTGCCATCACTTCAACTTAGAGCAGCTCTCCAAGCATGATTCCGCTGTAGGCATAAGCACCTGTATATCCATTTGCAGAGAGAGCTGCCTGTGCAGTAACAGAAGTATTAGTTGTCCGAGTTGAGAGGAGACAAGCAGTTCCATCAGGCCCATGCTCAAGGGCTGTGCAATGGCTCTCCTCTTCACTGGTGGTAGCTTTATATACGCCAGTAGGGTATGATGCAAAATCCTCTTCAAGGCAGCTGTATCTTAGTGGTTTTGTGTTTTTTTTTTTTCAAACCAGTAACTGAGCTCTGTTTGCACTGTCCTTGAAAAGGGAATAAGGCCTGTAAGAGCCGACTTTGGATGTGATAAGGTTGAGGAGCCAACCATTCAGCTCCATTCAGTGACCATGTCTCACGGTTATGCTATTCCATGACCTCAGCAGCTTCAGTGCCACAAAACACGACCTCCTCAGCTTTTTGTTCATTCAGGCTCGTTTCTGCGCTCGCTCGATCTGTTAAAAATTAAAGTTGAAAAGGTGACTGGAGATGTCCCCATCTCAGAGTCACACAGAAAGGACTTTGGGGAGCAACGGGACAATTTAATAATCCTTTCTGCCCCAGTTTTCAAACACTGCTAGTCTGTAACTCAAAATAATTTTTTCTCTAGGACAGGTGTTTATCAGGAGTCCTCCAATTAGACAGCAGAACTCTTGCCCAAATCACATAGCACAGAAAGTCTATTATCAATCCCTAGTTTACCTTTGCAAAGTTAAATGCTACCTGGCCTTTGTCTGAAAGCTCTCAACCTTCCCATTGGTGTATAAGAGAGCATCTGCAGAAAATACTTTCCTGGCTTAGAATACTCAGCTTCTAGTCAGCATGGCTGTAAATTAGTCTTAAAACTCGGTAATGACAAAAGGTTTAATTTCTGCGTTTTGTTTGCCTTCCTCTGGGTAGTTGCCAAAATCCCAGAGGTAAAGAGAAAGAGAGAATAGAAAGGGAAACACCACAAATCATAGAATCATTTAGGTTGGGACTCAATCTTAAGAGTCTTTTCAACTGTAAACCTAACACTGCCAAGTGCAAGTACAAGTGCACCACTAAACCATGTCCCTAAGCACCACGTCTACACGTCTTCCAAATACCTCCAGGGATGCTGCCTACCTTTCTTTTAACAGAAAACCTCTTTCTCCCCTCCCAACCCTTTCTGAGTATTTCATAACAATGCACCCAAAAATGCTCCCTTCACACTGAAATGGAAATATCTCAGTTAAAGAAAATGATCCCGGACATTAGTATTTCTGCTAGTCATGAGTTGCAATAAACTGTGCAAGTTTTAGTTTAATTTTTTTTTCTTTCCCGTTTCAATTACCTTGACTGTCTTCTCAAGCTTACACAGAGCTTCCTCATATCGCTGCACCAACGGCTTTAAGGAGTTGCCTTTCACGGGGTGTTTCTTCACATCTTGGATGCCAGCATCCTTCAGCATCCGCAGAAACCGACGTTCCTGCATAATAAAACAGACACAGGAGATGAGACACCCCACTGCCTCTCAGCTAGAAAAATTAACACATTTGGGAATGTGCAGTCTCGTCAGGATATAATTGCAGTTTCCAAGTACAAAGCTCAGCTGACTGGAAAAGGTGGGAAGTAGTATGAACTTCCTTATGCCCCTCTGCGCATCCTTATCAAATGAATCCCACACCAATGACATACCTGAATTCTAAGGACCAAGCTGAAAGCGACACCCACTTCTCCTGCCCGAGCCGTTCTTCCAACGCTGAAAGCAGAAAAAGCAGCGTCAAGTCAGTTTAGCCACGTGGTCACTGCCATTATCAGCTCCAAAAGTCTGATTCTGAAACTCTCCAGCTTTAAGAAAGTCTGATAAACCAATACTTAACACTGCCTGGGACAGTATTTCTAGCTCCTATAAAGTACACTTTCTCTAATAGGGTGCTAGTTCTTTGTTTCAGTATTGCATTACTCTGGTGATGCCTCAGGCTAAATTTTTTATTAGAAAGCTATTTCATATTAAGGTAGACCAAAAAAATCAAAACCTAAAAACCCTTTAAGTGCACACCACCTTTGTTAAATATTTCAAAGTAAACCAAGCTCAAACATCTTCCTTTTGCTCCTGTCTTACCGGTGAATATACGTCCTGATGAACTGAGGCGCATCATAGTTTATCACATAGTTCACTCCTTTAATGTCAATCCCTCGTGCAGTGGCATCTGTGCTGATTAACCTGGGTTTAAATGCACATACAGTCACCTTCACATAACAACTCTTGCACTACACACACAAGCGGAACAAGTGAACACAGCACAACTCTTGCTAACCCTCTGTTCAAACTGGGCAGCCAGCCTCTGACCTCTGAGCACGACAGCAGCATTGTAAGTCACTCCTTATTGTCACTGGCATTATTAACTGCCCACGGACCTCCAAGCATCACTACAAGTTTGTCACCTACTGTCGTGCATGAGAAGTTACTGGGTTTTTGCAGGTTCTCCAAGCACGCGACACTAAGCCAGATAGCTCCCATCACATTGGAGGTTACAAACCTGTAAGCTATCTGAACACTCCAAAGCAGACAGCGAGGTATGAAATTCCACTAGTCAAGGATGAATGTAAACAAAGGGTTTGGATAAAAAAAAAAAACAAATCCAGAAAGTATTTACCTTCCTCTCAGAGACATTCCAGAGAGGCAATCCCATACAGCTACCAAAATCACAAAGCAAATCACACACACGGACAGAAGTAAATCTGTTTGCCAGTCTGATCAAGGATTTCTTTGGTGGGAAGTGCTAGTAACATACAGTTCTAGCACCAACACCCTTTCTCTTTTACTGAGCACCAGACCCCAGGCACACATACTAAGATTTTCAGACCTCCAGTGTTTTGGGCAACTGTATGAACAAGCAATTACATTTACTGCTTGTTATAAAGTAACACACAGAAATTCAGATTACAGCTAGATTAGAACAGGCCAAGTTACAGGGTAATCATTCAAAAGTCACAAGTCCAAGCCTCCCACCCATTCTGTAAGTTGATTCCTGCACAGCGTTTTACAGAGGACCTCATTTAACTGTGTTCTTGGCTCTACCTAGCTGTTCACACTGGAAATAGCCTGTGTTGGAAGACATGCAGGAAACTCATTGAAGATGCTCACAGTTGTATTTTTCCTTGTTCAAATTCCTTTATGGTTCTCTGTCTCTCGCTTGGAGATAACCGAGAAGAAAATTCAGCCACAGTGACTCCACCAAAGGCTTGAACCAGCAAGAACAATCTGTAAACAGGACAGGAACAGTCACTTCATCACCTCTGTAACATTACTTGGCAGATACCTACTACAGTGATCTCATTAATATATTCACCTGTGCGAAGCTTCCCTGGAGTTGGTAAAGCACAACACACGGGTAAATTTCATTGTCAGCATGAAATGCAGGAGGAGCAAAGGCTTGGAATTCAGGTCACAAGGCACGTAACATTGCTGCAGTTCACAGAGAAGAAGTTCAGACAAAAATTACTTCTTGATGACTTCTTGCCATGGCTGTCTTCTCTGAAACCCACTAGGTTTCCATAACCTACCTAGGCTTGGATGCTTTGCAACCAATAGCAGCAAAAACAGACCCCAGACCACCACCCTCTTTAGAACAAGTCACAGTCACAGGCTGGGAGGATAAAACACAAGGTGGAGATGGGAAATCTGTGCTGTTCTAACGTTCTCCACAGCAAGTAACAGCACGCACTGCCTTCTTGTCAACAGGCTGACCTGTATCTACATGCTTTGAAATGCATGTTATACATATTTGTACAACATGCTTTGAGATGGACAGTTGATTAAGTGCCATTACATTAGTATCACTCCTTACCTCTATTCCCCATTGCTAGTAAACTTAATTCTGCATGAATAGAGTATAATTAAAAAAAAAATAATAAATCCATTCTTATCCAAATGAACACTAAGTAATGAGAAAACAAATGCACAAAGGTAGAGCTCCCTGGATGATAAATACTCCCAAAGCCACTGTCTCGCAGCACCTTTGTAATGCAAAGAATCATAGGGAAGACATAACCGTTTATAGGGTAGAAATGTAACGACACAGTTGAATAAATTATACTTGAAGATTTGTTTAAAAGAATTAATGTCATACCGATAGCCCTTCGGGGAGTGTGTATTTCTTAGTATCTTCTTCAGTCTCTGTTCCATCTCCGAGTGTTTTTTTCTCAGAATAGACAGATGTGAAGAGGCGAGGCTGAAACAAGTCCAGCTGCTGAAGTTTCTCCGGGTCCTGAGTCAGTGTGGCTGAAAACAGTAGTTTCTGTAAGGGTATCTGAGGACAGCAGGAGCTGAAATAAATAGCACACGGAAACTGAGCTTTGAGGATGGGGCAAAGGAGTTCCTCCACAAGTGCTTTCAGATGATATTACAAGGAAAGCAATTAACTGGTTTTGATGCTCTTTTCCTGCCCTGGGCCTTTTCTGTGGGTTCTTTTCCACCCTTGTTTTATGGTGGAGTTCACAGATGGAACTGATCAGCGCTCTCAATCAACTGCACAACCCGTATCCTCCGTCACCCCTGCACACACCCTGGCATCCTAGTTACCCATGTCCTCATTCTAGTTGCTTCCTTCTTTGGTTGCTGATCTCAGTTTCTGGCACATCTCTACCATGCTGTATGAAAACAGCAGCTGCAGATACGTAATTCCAAGAGTTTTCCTTTAAACCCATTACTCAGCTTGCCAGAGGACATTACTACAGTTACTGTGCAAATGGATCACAGACTTGCAATATTTGTGTATTTTTTTGATGCTCCTTTTGTCTCGTTAAGGAAGAAAGAACATAATACTTAGGCTAGACATCCTCTACTGTTATCACCTGTTAACTGCCTGCTTTTTCAAGCTTTGAAAAAGGAGCTTTGGGAGTGCCCCTGAGGGGGTACTGTGAAGCAGGACAGTGGCATCGGTGTCTGTGCTACCAGTTCAAAGAAATGCATTTGGCAACTTGCCTGGCTGCTGTTACAGGCCCTGGTTTGGTCCTCTGAAAAAGCATGTTGGAGCCAGAGTAATTTTCCACTTGGAATGCAGCTTTGACAATTTGGTTCAGACAGTTCTGATGCATATCATCGATCATACGGTCAGCTTCATCTACAATCTGAATTCAGAAGGATGAAAAACACTACTTGTTAAATATTGTTTTGCATTAGGCAGCTTTTATTTTCCAATATTATCATTATCAAATAAAGGCAGAAGTTTCTACCCCAAAACTGAATTTTGCCTTTGTTTCAGTGGCTCAGTAGCCAGCCTGACACTCAAACTACAATGAAACTCATTTGTACATAAATCCAAACCACCCCTCCGAAAAAGAAATAAAAATCTCCATATCCTCAATAAGGCTGCAGCTGTGTCTCTGCCCAGACTCCCATGTGGTAGAAGCTGCTACACACTGATAATTTACCAACCTTGATCAATAAGGCTTACTCTGTGTTTGCAGCAAGAAGCTAGGAGAGAAGGGGAAGTGGGTGGATACTTTGGTGTCAGGGGTTGGAATAAAACATCTCATCGCGAGACTGCTGCTTGAGCAATCTAGAGTGTAGACAAGGCCCATACAACAGATCCACCAGAGACGTATTTATGTACCGTGCAAGAACAAAGCAGGAATTACAGCTGTAATGGACACTGCACTAAGATGGGAGACCTGTGGAGTTGACTCACCAGGAAGCGAAGCTGTGTCAGGCTGAACCCCGGGGTCTGGTTAATGTGATCTGTGAGCCGCCCTGGTGTGGCCACAATAATATCAGCCAGGCTGCAGTAGCCCGTCACCCTGAAAGAACAACCAGCCCATCAGCAAGTTTCTCCCTACACCATAAAGCATGTAACAGAGATCCCTGGCAGCAGACCACCCGATTTTCCTACTTTTTACTCAGCTGACAAATAATACAATTCAAACAAATACTTTACTTTGGAAAGCAAGCAAAGGACAGTAAACCCTCTTAAACAAAAAATGTAATTCGTTATCGCTCTTAAAAAGAAAGCATAGTTGCATCAAAATTCAGTAACAATTATTCGTACCTGTGGGTATACAGTAAACATTTGGATTCTACTCAGCTGGCAAAAAAAAAATAATCTAGTAAAACGTAACAATCATAAAAAAAGGGTAGCAGGAGACACTTTGACAAAGACAGAACAACCAGTGTCTACCATATAAACTCACTATCCAAAATCATTATAGCATGAAGGTGTGATACAAGTCTACATTTTGACCTCTGCTTACTGAGATTAAATAGCTTACAATCTCTACATATCTTATCAAAAGACCTTTTAACCTACTTTTTCTGGACAAGCATCTCCTGCTCCTTTGCAAAAGATTTCTGGCCAGTAATCAAAACGACCTTCAGACCTGTCCCGTCAGTATAAATGTTGAACACTTTACTCACCTGCAAAGAGATGGGCTTTGTTAGCTACAACAAAATCAGCTCAAACAATACTTTCCCTTATGCTAACAACATCAAATCCCCTGACAGATCTTCAGCCTGCTTCACAGAACAGTCAAGCAAAGTACTGACTGCACCAACCTTTGCCTTTTGTCCACTTCTGCCCAGAGACAAGGTAAAGAGCCACATACCTGTTGGGCCAGTTCTTTGGTGGGCAGAACAACCAGAGCTCGAACTTGGCAAACTACTCGATGTAGCAGAACCTGGGGGAAAAAAAAAAGAATAAAAGGCCAAATGAGTCCCTGAAAGCAATGGGGAGAAAAGAGGGTTCCTGTATCTAACCTAGTGAGAAGAGGTGGGCTTGAGACATCCTTGGGAAGTTTTATGTTTCCGTTTTACTCCTCCTCCACCCTCCCAACTCCTAATGCTATGCCTCTTGTCTGAGAAAAAGAGTGGGATGCTGAGACAAAAGGGATTCATACAGCTCCTTCAGATGGCTCTGAGCTAAAATTCTGCTGCTTTGCAGCCACAAATTCCTTGGCTTTTTAACCTCCTTCTAAGTTCAGGTTTTGCTTGAACAAAAGCAACCCCAGCATTTTCCCTACAGGTATTTCTCTGGGGGTAAACTCACCTGCACTATGGGTATGACAAAAGACAGGGTTTTACCACTGCCAGTAGGTGCCGAGACGCAGATGTCTCTGGGGCGGTATCCTCCCTGCCCCATCAAATACCCGTTGGATGCACTCTGCAGAATAGCAGGAATCACCTCCACCTGAACTGAACAAAAACGGAAACAAACATTAACTACAGAGTTAACTGGGCTAAAACCACTGTATCCAGAAGAGTTATATACAATGAATCTGTTTCCACACCTGTGCTGCTGTTGCTGTATACCTAAAATAGAGACATTATCTGGCTTAACCTGTTTCTTGTTGACTCACGGGAGCTCAGCATTGAACACAGAGATTTCCCTGTCTAAGAATTCAGCTATTTCTAGTGGTCAGCTAGGATATTACTGTGTTAAAACATTGTTTTCAACTCATATCTGTCTTGTTGTTCTCGTGTTAGGATAGCACTGGGCAAATTTTAAACCTATGAATATTTGTCTGTAAGCATCCTTTCTTTGAAGTACAAACTGCTCTTATATAAACATAGAATATACAACTTGGCAACACAGCCTTATCTGCCAAGGAGCAAACCAGACAACTCCTATAGGCGTTGCAGTAAGTCAAGTTTGCTGCAAGAGAGTACATGAGGACTGAAGCAAACAGCCACATACAGGCAACAGCTTCATCTATCATCCTTGAACTCTCTCCTTTCCGTACCCCATGAGAATCCCTGACAAAACCACCCAACTTCAGTTTATCCCTGAGGTTTAGCAGCCAGGGGATCTAGCTCTGTGACAGCAAGACCATACTCAGTGATGCATATCAGAAGACACCATCTCTGCCAGACAGAGTATGACACTGCTTGATATAGCTACTGCCAAGTGCCATAAGGTGGACTCGATTTATCAGAAAGCACAAGAAGGTGCTATGGGCAACCTGTTAAAATCTCCCAAAGCAAAATAAGCAACAGCATTCACATTAAAACATTATGTAACAGCATCCTTAAAAAGAGAAGGCATGAGCTGGCTTTCCAGTGTAACCTTGATGAGTCTCTGACACAGTCTAAGCCTCAAAACTTGGCTGGACCAAGTAATTGGCTGAAGGTCAGATTCCACCTTCTTCCATTCTCTCCCTCTCCTTACCCCTGCTTCCAGCTGTGCTTTTTACTTATTTAGGAGCTGACATTTTACTGTACTTGTCTGGAAATCCAGTACAACAATGGAAAACCAACAACTTTTTTTTTTGCTTTATCAGTTTTCTTCTACTTTAATGGTTAAACAGGTTCCCAAAGAGGTCTGATTGGAAGCAGAGATGGTAGAAGGTAAGAAACTAAAGCATGTGCCCAGCATAAGGGAAGGAAATGGAAAGACACAAGTAAGACTGTCCTCTTTTGGCAGCTGTGAGCTATTACTTCAAGTTATCCTATTTTGTGGAGCTGCAAATGCTCCACAAAAAATGACTAAATAACAAACTTCAGTAACAATAGATAAAGCTTTGAAAAAGAAGGGCTAAAGCAGGTATGATCACTTTGATGCATTAAACTTGTTTTTATTCTATACTTTACTTCACTGAGTACCTGAAATACACAGCAACAGACCACAGGAACTACATAACTCAGTTTAGGAAGACACAAAAGCACTATCAACGTACCTGGAAAAAAGGACTCTATTCCATTTGTTTGCAGCTTTTTCAACAGCCTGGGATGAATCCCTGGAACATCTCTGATTGGAACTAGATTATCTTTGATACGTTTTTGCACTAGCTTGGGTTGAGCAAGCCACTGTGGTAAGAAGGGCTGAACCTGAGGTGCAGGAAAGGAGAATAACAAAGTGTTCCTGCTGTCAAACAGGCAATGCCATACATAAAAAAACCCAGTAAGATGCATATTCCTTCCTGACCATCATCAAAGTTCAGTTAAGCTAGTTACCTTCTGTACTGGTTTTTTGTCGTAGTCTCCAAGAACCATCAAACTGGAGGGTGGATGATTTGCCGCCTCCTCTGAGGCTGCTAAAGACAGCTCCTCCTTTGTGGTTTGGTCTTCTTCAGTTCTTCCACTGTTGTCTGTCTTCCTTGTTTCAGCTTGCTCTGTTTCCTCATGCCTCTTTTTCCTTTTAGAAGGTTTATTGTTAAGGTTGCTTCTGTTTTCCTGTTGGCTGACATCTTCTTCAGAATCTGGAATTTGAATAACAGGAATACAAAGCTACAGGTCAGAATGTGCTACAGGAAAGGGATGTCATGAACATTTTACAATATAGGACTTAAGCAACAACTTGCAAGCTCTTCTGTCTTCCTAAATCCAAGTTCAAAGGATGTTTGAAGGCATGGAGGCAACTGAAGACTGAGGTGACATGTTTCTCTCCTTCCCTTACATTAAACTGATCCTCAAAGTTTACAATATGGGACTTTCCCCTAAAGAATTAATTACTTTGGGAACATATTAAGGAGAGGAAAACAAAGCTTACCACCAGGTAGATTCAGAAAGTTATTCAAAGGGTAACTTGTGTCTACTCTGCTGAGAACTGTCGAGCCAAATCCCACAGCCTCGATTTATCCTCACCTGCTTCAGTCTTCTCTCGCGGCACTTTGGATTTTCTTCTATTTTCTTTCTTCTTCTTCGATGGAGTACTGCCATCTGCTGCCTCCTCAGCACCCACTCCTTCTTCAAAAGGGCTGCCGGACCGTTGTTTCTTCTTTACCTTCTTCTGTCCCTGCGCACCGGCCTGCTCTTCGCTCTCCCCCTTCCTCGCTTTTTCCCCGGGTTCGCCCCCGGGGCTCAGGCCCGCGCCCCCGGAGCCGGCTCCTCCGGGGAGATCCCCTTCCCCTCCCTCGGGCCGCGCCTCCTCCTGCTGCTTCTTCAGCTGCCGGGCCTTCGCCTGTTGCCGCAGCCGCTCCAGCAGGACCCGAGCCCGCTCCTCCGCCTCGGCCCCTTCCTCCTCCTCCCCGCCATACCTGAAACAGCCCAAACAAAACCTCCTCAGGCACAGGCCGCCCCCCCGGCCCAGCTCGGTCCCCTCCGCTCGAGTCCGGGCGATGGGGGGGACGCCAGGCCGCAGCTCCCGGGGCTGGGCCGGCGAACGGCAGCGCCTGAGGCGGGTGGTACCTGCTGATGCAGAAGAGCGCCATGGCCACGCCGCTCGGGCGCACGGAGATGACATCACCGAGCACGCGCGGCGGAAGGCTCCAGAAGGCGCGGGGGCGGGCGCGCGCCGCCTGCCGGCAGGGGAGGAGCGGCACCGCGCTGGGCCCATGAGGGGAGGGCGGCGGGAATGGCGGCTGAGGGGAAAGGGAGAGCTGGAGGAAGAAGGGCAGGAGAGTGGCGGGGAGCAAAACGCTGAGGCGAGTAAAGCTCCTCAGTCGCGCTCCCCCTCACCCACGCCACATGGCGGGAGCCTAGCCCTGAGACATCAAGGCCCAGGAGAGCACAGCATCGCTGTGGGGAAGAGGCTGGCAGACAGCACTGAGACTCACCACAGCAGCCACAGGCCCCAGCTTAGCTCCCACAGCGCCCAGGCCCACACAGCGTAAGCAATGGGGGCAGCAGCACTTCAACTCTGAGCAAAAAAGTACTCCTTCCTTGCTTACTTGGCCCCACACAGCTGGCAGATTGTTAGAGGAAAGCCTCTCTGAAGCAGCAGGCACAGGACTGGCCCAAGGACCACTTCTGCTGTGACAGTGGAAGACACAGTCAAAAGAAACACAGAGCAACAAGAAGCTCAGAAGGCACCTACAGCAAGGTAAAAAACACCATGCAGTTGTGGCAGGCACCTGCTGCTCAGTTAAACTGTACCATGATATACCATGGCTGAGAAATGGAAACAAACCCAAAGTGTTCTCTTCACTTGCTTTAGCAAGCAGAGCGAGATACATTGCCGATTGCTTAACTCCATCCCCAACCTGCCAAAGCCTACACCAGACAGCTTATTTCTAAATCTTTATTTGTTTTCTACACAAAGAAAACAGAGGAATGTTGAAGCAGCAATATTTAAACACACTAGCAGGGAGCCATCAATCTGTGAGAGTGCACAAAATGCAACACATGGCCCTTTGTGCGGTGGTCTCTGCAAAGGGGCAGGAGAAGGGTAGGTCCAGGAGCAGCCTCTTCAGACAGCCGGCAGAGCTCTATGCAAAGGTGGAACCATTCCAGCCCACGTTGGCAGCATTCATGTCAAAGTAGTTGATGTACACCCTGCAGAAGATGCACAGGAACATACAAACAATAACCTTATTAACTCATTTATATAAGCAATGAGTGAGACAGGACAGTAGAACAGCAGTCGGTGCTTCCTGTTCCTCAGAAGTAATCTAAAGCTTCATTTTTACTGAAATCTAGCTAACTTTTCAGGCAGAGCCTTCAACAATCAATATGAATTGGAGTACCTGGAATTGTACTTTCTTCTGTTTTTTAGAATACAAGCTCTTCTCTGACTGGAGAAGAGTTTATCTCTCTTCAGATACCAGACAGTTTTGTGGTTAGCAGCCTGTCAAGAATTTCCAGAGATCAAAACTCTTTGTTTTCAAGCACTGCAGTCCTTCACATGTGTCAGACAGACATGCAGCCTTATGAAAGCCAAGCAGGCCCTCAGGGCTGGCTCTGCTCTTCTCCCTTCCAACCCCAGCACATCACTGGCAGCAGGTTCTTCCCGCCTCGCAGCCTGTGAGGGAGCTCTTCACAGCCTGCTGGCTTCTACTTTGCCCATCAGCTCCAGCCTGTTACTGCTCCTCCCTTGTGCTTTCAGCCTCCCCTCACCAAAGGACAAGATATCACACCTCAGGGGCAAGAGATGCACTGTACAACTTTGTCAGTCCTCTGGGATTTTCCCCTACTCGGAGAACAGGAAGCCATTTAACTGAGGATGCGCAGGCATCAAACTCTTAACTGGACATGAAAACACTGCAAATGATCATTTTGTACTTTCTGAAATACAGGGGCTTATTCCTGGCCTTTTGTATTTTTAAATGAACCTTTCAGAGCAATTTCAGAGAACCAGATAAACAAGGTTAATAACATCACATCCCAGCCTTACCTGTCTGCAGATACATGCAAGTGCTTAGAGATGAGATCACAGAGGAGCTTGGTGTAAGTCTTGTTCTGCTGCCCTCCTATTTTGCCGATGCTGTAAAGGCTGCAGAGTGCACAGGGATCAGTGGAGCCCCCGAAGGACATCATCTGGTCAGGTATGATGTGCACAGCTATGTACTGCAGTAAGAGAACAAACATTTAGAGAGCATCTCGCCTCCCCTCTCCCAGTACAAACTTTCTTGAGGTACCAACTTCAAACAGTACAGTCGTGTGCTACATGGTGGCCCAGGGTAGCCCAGGCAGGCACCTGCATGGCCCTCTGTACCCTTTGGAGGATGGAGCTCACACGGGTGGCATGGCAGGGCGTGTGTGCTGCAGGGATCCCCTCAGGTATCCCACCCCGCCTGGGTGGCATGGCAGGGCATGCTGTGGGGATCCCTGCGGCCTGGCTCTCAGCTTTAGGAACAAAGGTTGTGTTTGTGCAAAGCCCCAGGGAGACGGCTGGTCCTTCCCACCGCAGTACAGCTCCTGCACGGGGCAGAGAGCACGCGGCGAGAGATAAAGGCCTTAAAACTGTATCTGCGTGCCAGAACTCACACCCTCAAATCACTGACTGAGCCACCGGGCCCGTCTGAGAGCCTTGCCGCAATTCAGCCTTATCGGGCTTTGATTTCTCAGGCTGCAGCGGTCTGGCCCGAGAGGTGCCGTATCCAATCCCGGGGTAACCGGGAGCATCCCCGAGGAAACCCCGAGGAAATCTGTTACTTCGCTTTGCCAGAGCCGCTGGCCTGGCAGACACCGGTGCCCCTTCCACCAAACGCGCCGCCGGCCCAGCTTCGCGGCTGAAATTTCCCACTCCCGGCCACAAGCACCGACAAATCTCCGGTGATTTGGCTGTTCGAGCACCGCCTTTCCTGCGGGTCAGGCTGCAGCTCCGGGAGCCGCACGGCCTAGGGACGGGCCGACGGAGGCAGCGGGAGGCCTGCCCACCGCGCCTCCCTCGGAGGGCTGCCGGGAGCGGGGAGTGAAGGGGCGCAGGCCCGTTCCCCGCAGCCACGTTGTGCCCGCCGCCGTCCCCCTCGGCTACCGCCGTCCCTCCGCCACGGGGCTTCCCCACGTGCTCGCCCCATCCCGGGGCGGCCCCCGCTGCCGCCGGGCCGCGGCCCTCCGCCTCCGGCGGCACCGGCCCCGCTGCCCGCCCTCACCTGCGCCGGCTTGCCGGTGGCCTTGGCCAGCTGCTGGGTGAGGTCGCCCAGCAGGCTGTCGGGCACGGCGTCCTTGCAGACGTTGGTCTGGATGGCGAACATGGGCATGGTGGCGGTGGTAGGGGGCGGTGGCAGGAGCAGAACGATGCTGGCGGGATCAGCGACGGCGGAATAGCACGGGGCGGCGACGGTGGCGCTTTTAGCGTGCGCGGGGCCGCGCCGGTCTTAAAGGGGCCGCGCCCGGCGGGGCGGGGGAGGGAGCCGAGGGGGGAGGCCGCTTCCCCAGTCTGCTGCCCTGCTGCGGTTTACGGCTTCCTGCCCGCAGCACGGTCCCGGGCAAAACTCTCTCCCCTTTCCGCCGTTACTCGTTTGCTTTGTTAGTACCATTGGGAATTTTTGGGGGTGATTTGTAGGCTCCTCCCTGGAACTGAGTCCTGCCGCACCGGGCTGTTCATACATAACCTGGTATCAGCGCATGTGGTGCTGCCGCTGTAGCACTGCCACTGGCTTTTGTGGGATCAGGGCCAAAAAGGGCTACAGGCACTAGCTTGGCCGTTGCAAAAAAAAGGACACTAGCCCTGGCTCCGAAAGGAATTTTTTTCTTTTACAAAATAAACGCACATTTGCACATTTTTTTGTTTTAATTTTGTGCATGGCTTTAACACAATGTAACCTGAAATGTCTAATGTGCTGATATGTTAATTATTCCCTAAAGTTTTTCAGTCAGATAGAAACTGATATATTCCTTCTCAGTGTCCTCATTTTCATACCATATTTTTCTACTGGATAAAGGCAGGAGCGATCATTCTTTGCTTAGAAATGCAGTGGTGCGTGTCTATTTGGAGGTGAGAGGCAGCCTGAGAGATGAACCTTCTGCTGGGCTGTGTGATGGGATGCACGTAGGCTGCAGAGGGCACGGCTCACTGCTGTGACTGCGGCGCGGCTCTGCTTGAAATGACTCACAGGAAGGCTAAGGAGAACCGGGGCCAGAGCCCTCTCCTTGCAGACATTTTACACACAAATCGAGCACATGTTAATTTTTAACAAAGTTCCAGTACTGCTGCTAGAAAGCTTGACCATACATACATGTTACACACGTGAACACACATAGCCCTGAACGAAGAATAAGGGATAGTATTGTATGGGAATGCTTTGGAGTGGCACAGACTGTAACAGTGAGAACTGGCAGGACCGGAACATTTTTTTTTAGTGCTTAACAATGCTATTAAGAACTAATATTATCAGCTCCCTGCCATTGCAGAGAGCCACTTATTCCTCACACCTTCCTGCCTTCATGAGTTTTGTTGCACTGAAGTGGGAATTGTGGCACCGCTGCTGTACTTGTTCTGTGGCCTGCCATGCCCTGGCCGTGCTGCCACACAATGGAGAGACATCCACGGTTTTGTTCTCCTTTACCCCCTTAACTAGGGAAGAGGCAGTGCGTACATTTTCATAGCTTCTAAAGGTGCATTTTTAGAAGATAACCAAACACCAGTGTACTTGTTCAAAGCCCTCCCTCCAGTGGCTGCTCCACACACATGCATTCATAATACATTTTCTGGATGAACAGCATCTGTTTTAAAATACAATTCCCTGAAATTAAAATAGGCTCATTTCATTGTTGTTCTTAAGAGCAAAAAAATGTAAAGTAAAACGTTTTACAGAAATATACCAAGAGCATTCGAATGATGTGCCAGAGGCAAAGAAAGCTTTTATGTTCCCTATTAGAGAGTATAAGGATTGTTAGCAAAGTAGAGGTTGTCTTAATTGTACTTGTGCCATGATGTACCTTAGGAACACACATTTCAGGGTTTGGATGCTCCAAGAATAACCCTGAAAGCACATAAAGGCTTCAGAAGATACATGGGGCAGGCTGAAGCCTTTCATGGATGCTGACAGCAAATAGCAGGGCTGGGGCATTCGTGGGTTGCAGTGGTACATGCCCAGCTGCATTACAGTCAAAACCTGAGCACAGAGCAGCTGGATCAGGGAGGAGGAGCCAGGAGAATATCAGAGAATGTTGGTGCTATGGCTCCAAGAACAGGAGGAGGCAGCGTTCTTTGAGCCGGTGGCTCTATGTACAAGGCAGATTGTCTTCTGGAGAAGGAAACTGCTTCCCTGTGGAAGGTCCTGCTGTGTTTAGCAGCTTTGTAGCCATTCTGCACAAGCAATTCTGCCAAAAGGCTACCTACCTCATGCCATGTCTTCCTTCCTTGGGCAGCTCTTCAAGGTATTAAATATTTTTTATTGCACTTAATAAAACAGTGTATTTATACCCTAAGTATGTCACTTCATTGAATATGCTGCTTTGATTTATCAACGCAGCTTTCATTTGTTACCGCAATGAAGTATTTTTGCACCTTGAGGTACAGGCTTTTATTTAAAGACAGTGGCTACAAAGCAAAGTAGTGATAGGAACAAAATGAGAATTTCACAGTAGAGCTCAGATCAGGGGTGAGATGGCTTTGTTCTTCCAGGAGAAAAAGCTTGCAATATACCTAATTTCAGAGACTCAGGAAACAGATCTGTACTTAATCCCTCTCTCTGACTTTGGAAGCAAATGCTCTTATTTGACCCAGGGCTAGGATAATAAATATTTATATGGAAATCTTCCCCTTGTAAGTAATTCATTACTTTTGCCTCTGGGAATGGCTCACTGTGCCTCTGCCTCATTTTGAGTTGTGCTCTAATCTTCACTGTCACTGCAAATTGTTCAATGGATGAAAAAGAGAGGGCAGAACAGTGAGCCATGGTTTTTTCCACTTACTCTCTCTGCCGATGCTGAGCCCTGGGAGACTCTTGCAGCATGAGTTTTTCTACTAAGCAGCTAGAGGTCCATGAACTATTAAGATCTAAGGAGGATCTGATCTGCAATCCATCCCTTTTAAATAAGAGGCAATCATGTCTTTCCTCCTTTTGAAGGCAGGGCCATATGCCACATTGATAGCCACATCTATTGACTCAAACATAAGTGTATTTTGAAATCAGGTCAGCATGGCTGCATTTAAATTTGGCCAGGCTGTCCAGCATGAACAGGAAAAAGGCATACCCAAATGGAGTGTTCACCCTCACACAAAACCCTAAATTTTTTTCAAAAAAGAAAAGCTTCTGTTAGGAGTATTTTCAGAAAGCTTTTTTCATCTCAAGCACAGACTTTTCTAGAATAACATGACAGTATCAATCATAAGGCTCCTGCTGAATTTTTTATTTTTATTTAAGCAGCAGACAAGACATTAAACAGTAGTGGGTAGCAGTGACTAAGGTAACACTGCAATTTTGCATTTGTGCCAGATATTGGTAACATGTCTGGAGCTGCAGTGCTCAAAAGCCATGTTCAGGAGCAAGCCGTTATCACCCAAGGGCACCTCAAGCAAAGGTGGTGTTGTTCCAGCCTACATTGCCGGCGCTGATCTCAAAGAAGCTGACATAGATTCTGAAAGGGGAGACAGACACGGTTAGTGGCTGAGCACAGAGTGGCCAGGGTGTTCCTGCCTGGACACACAGGACACATACAGCCATGCTGGAGGCTGTCCCCCAGGGCTTCCCACTTCTCCGTCCTGCGCTACGTCTCAGCAAGTTACAATTTCCTTTTGCAAGTTCTGGCAGGCGTGTTTGAGCGTTGCATGTTGTCATCATCGCCACCACCTCCACCCCTTTTCGAGGCATTCTGGAGTTCCTGGTATTTTTCCAATTCTTGTTTTAGGGAGATCTCAGGATGCTGAGCTTTATTTACAGTCATTTGTGGAACAGATTGGTGTTCCTTCAGGAAAAGGACTAGAAATGCTTTTATATAAGTGAAAGCTTTTGTAGTAGACCTCCACTTACACTCCACCGGCAGTAGAGCGTATATATACATATACCAGAACTTCCCAAGTTATCAAGTTATTGTATCTGTACCTGGCTCTTGCACATACATGCAGTGCCTGAGCCTCCATCCTTTTAACTAAAATAAATTTTACTGCTTCTGGGCATTGGCTTTGCAGCTCATGCAATTGCTCCTTTCCTCTTTTTTAATTGGAGAGTTGCTCTATTGACTTGGCATTTAGCCTCTTCAAGTAGAATGTTAATAGAGGAACACCAAAGGACAAGCCTGGGGTTAATAGCTTTAATAATCTGTGGAAAGTCACAGCAGACAAGTTCACCTGTCAGATGGTATTTTCAGCTGTTTGTTCAGGAGGTCACAAAGCAATTTGGAGTAGGCCTTGTTCTCTTGCTCCCCTATCTTGCCAATGCTGTAGAGAAAGCACATAGCACAGGGGTCTGCAGAGCCACCAAAGGACATCAGCTGGTCAGGAGATACCTGTATTGCTAGATACTGTTAGAAAAAGAAAAGATTATTACTCTCCTTTGCCATATTAGGAAGAGTTTTGAAAATCCAGGAAGGTATTTGTGTACATAAACTACAGTGAAAATAGGTGCATGCCTGTTGGTTACACGTTTGAAATTCTCCTGTATGTACTACATCGCACTTTCAAACTTCCTGAACATTTTCCTGCAAGTCACAAAGATGAAAAGGTATGAAATCCAATCACATTCCCATGACATACCATTTGGGAACAGGCACTACCATCACAAATTCTTTTATCTATTGCAAAATGGCTGTATTCTTAACTAAAAGTACTAGCAGGACATGATTTAAAAAATAAATAATTTAATAAATAAAAGAGAGCACTGCCATGCACTTAGAGATACTTCTCACCACTTACCAAAATGCAAATAGTTTTACTTGTGTTCTTAAGTTACTCCATGGTAAAGATACGTCTGCAGTCTTGCAACCTTCAACACCAATGTGCCCAATTACATACAGAAAGATAGACTCTGGATGCTCAGCCCAGGTACACTGTTGGAAGGAGGACCCTGCAGTATTGACTTTGAATTTTGGGTAGAAAGTTCAGGTGCTGCAAGAGCTTGGTGACCTGTGGCACCTACAGAACCTCCTGAGCCACTGGGCTCTCCATGCCCATGTGGGGAGGCTGGGTGCCAGTGGGGGTGGGCAATTACATTGCTGCCACCCTACGTTCCAGAGAGATTTTGTACCTCACTGGCTCCTGCTGCAGCCTTCCCTGCTGAGGTAAATGTGAACTGACACAGCAGAGGTCTAAATCAACATCCCCTTCATTAAACAAAATACAGCCTAATCCTACTTTTGTCCTTGACAGCAGGAAAAATAGAAGAAAGTATCTATGTTAATATTAATGACCAGCCTGCAATTTTCCCTGCTGCTAATACACAGTGTCAGATCCACACACTAGGGAATCCAGGGATCAGTTCCTTTGGCATCCATCTGACTTCTGTTCTTACCCACGTTTATTAGCAGCGCATCATTGGAACTCAGCAGCAATTAACCCTCTTGGTAAAACAAGCTAGCCTGAGTACCAGGAGTTGTCTGGGTAATTAGCCTTGGCCGTCATTTACAGCTTGTTTGGGTACACGGTGCATCAGACCACAGCAGTATAGGATAAGCCAAAGAGATCCTGCTGAAGTACCACTTGCTTCTGTTCTCCCCCGGCTGGACACCCTGTTCCCTCGACTTTATGCCAAATGTAGGTACATGTATGTTTTTAACATCTACCCTGGAAGCAGATTAGTATTATTTTAAAAAATAATAATAAATCAAGCTGAAGTGTTAGTCAGCATTATTTTCTTCTTAGAGCTGTTCGAAATGTTTCTTTTCCCAGTGGAAACAAACCTATTTGATTAAAAATAAAAATCAGTATTTTTTTTTCAAATTGTACCATTTCCTGTGAGATGAAAGCTCTGCATTCCAGCCCATCCTAATCCTTCCCTTCTTTCTGTGTTATAACTAAGAGACTATCCCTTTATTCTTGCCTCCTTTGTCACGAAGAGTCTGCATGTCCTCTTCAAAAAGATCTCTTTGTTCTTCCCTGTAAACTTCTAAGTTCCATTACGTATCCCGTCCCTTCCCTTCCACACTGCTGCACAAACCTGTTCCAGCTGCATCCCAGCCCTGGCCTCTAGCTTTATATTCAGGAGCTGTTATGCAAGAACCACCAGCTGACACACCAATATCCCCCCCACCCCCTCCTTAACAGCAAGTGTTGTTTGCTAGATTGATAAAAAATGGTTTTTTGCAGAGGAATAGAACAGATCAGTTTTACATAAGAATTTCATTATATTACTGCATGTGTTGTAAAAAAAAATAAAATGCTGCCATTTACAGTTAAGCCTGCTTTTTGCAGAGACAAGGCTTATACAAACCTAAAACATGTTTCTAACTATTCCTTGAGGTATTAACTCTGGTCAAATTTGGCAGAGATTGAATTCCTACATGTTTAATGAGACTGGTTGATTGCATAGAGCTCCATTACTGCCCCTAGAGAAAGAGGGGCCCTTTTGTCAGGCAAACAATCTGCCTGGAAGAGGTACAGCAGAACCAGGCTTCTCCAGGTTGATTGGCTTTTTAACTCTGCATCAAATCAGTTCGATGAGAACATCCAGCCACATACAACTTGTCTTTGAATGTATACAGCCATACAACAACAAATAGAAATATTCTATCAGTGCTGAACAATTTCTAATTAGCCAAAGATATGTCAGTACTGTTAACCATCCCCCCACTGGTGGAATCCATGGTGCAAGTCCAATGTAGAACCTCACTGGAAGTCACAGAAACTTTAAAAGATTTCCTCCAAGAACTAGCTGAAATTTTACTGCAAGTGAATGTGGCTTCTTTCTGCCTTATGCCTCTGAGGAAAGAGGCAAAAAAAAATGTTCCTGTCTTTTCCATAACAGCCTCCCTCTTCAGCCTTCTCTCCTAGAAGAGCCAGAACGTCTGTTGATCCTTGCATTATCCTATTTTTTTTAGGATTTTTCATTTGCTACATCTCTAATCTGCCTACCTCTTTCTCAAAGTCAAGGGCCTGAGGCTGGATGGAGTACTCCTGCTGAGGCTTACTTCCACCTTGTGTGCAACAGAAGTGAAATTCCCATGTTCCAAAGCAATGTCTTAACTTTTACTCATGTTGTAACCCGTAATAGCTCCCCAAATCCTTTCCTCTTTAATGATTTATTCTTTGTCTTTTGTGTAGTTTGACTTATTAGTTACCTATTAAAAGAAAGTTTCTTGACTTGAGAAGATACTATATTCTTGAATTCTTACTGTCTCCTGTGCATACAAGCTATTGTCACCTGCACATCTCAGTCTACAGAGTCATAACTTGAAGCATTGGCTAGATCTGAGTGTAAGACACTACTGTGGGACTATTTAAAATGATCCTGACTTTCACAAAACCATGCCAGCTGCTCACAATTTTATTCCTACCATTTTAAAGTCATTCCAACACCAACATTTCTCCTAATATTTTCAGCTGTCCAACTTGTTTAACTTTGGGTCTATTTTTCACCTTGCTTTCTCAGGACACTTCCATCAGGGCGGTCATCCAACAACTGTAAGGGATTCAGAGATCTCTAATGCTATTTTAAGTAGTCGGGGGTGACTACCATTTCAGAGCACTTTCTTTCCATGAAGAACAAAGATCTGCTTAAGAACTTCAGGTGTCCCAGTAGGCAGATAAATATTTGCTCAGAAGCCCTCAAAATCCTTTCTGTAGGCACCAGATCTTAATTAATTCCAGGGTTTCAAAGCATCACTCCCAAAGTAAAATAAGGAACATTTTTCTATAAACACTGTTTTGCTAGTGAATACAGGAGAACTTCACCAAGCCACAAAAAAAATCTGTAGCTGATTCACATAAGTTACTGCTGCTACAGCAACTGAGTAGCTCATGTTATGAAGCTTACAGCTCTACAGAGAAGCTTTCACTTTGTTTTTCATATTCATCAGGAGTCTTCAGTAAATAACTGATACAGTGACTAGTGACCTTCCAGGATTAACTAAGAAAATAAAAGCCTTATAAGACTCTTAATGACAGTATTTCAGTACTTAACCTCAGTGGCATGTTGCCAT
Source organism: Gallinago undulata (assembly GCA_026546715.1). Lineage (NCBI taxonomy): Eukaryota > Metazoa > Chordata > Aves > Charadriiformes > Scolopacidae > Gallinago > Gallinago undulata. Next base: position 22,424,513 of record JAOTQQ010000005.1, read on the forward strand.
GGGTTTTAGTAGGTAAAAAAACCCTAGTTTGGTAACAAAACCAGCAGACGGATTTTACTCTAATACTTTGACTACAAGCAGCAGGACATCATGTAAGTATTTTAGCTAGATGTCCAAGCAAGCTGAATGCCTTGGTTCTTTGTTCAGCTGTAACCAGGGGGTCAGACTAGATGACCTTCTATGACCTATTCTATGATTCTATGAACCACTTGGCTACAGGCAATTTGGTAGCAGATAATAAGCACATATTCAGCAGGACCCAGCAAAGAAGTCAGAGGGTGAAGCTGCTTTCGGTCAGCAAGATTCTTGTGAGGTATTCACAGAGATGCCTGTGTATACATACCCACACACATCCAGTGTCTTAACCTACACGGAACCCTACACGGAATACTATCATAAGCAAAACTAGTTTAAGTACTTTAAGTGCTTTGAGACCTCAACAGACCTAAATTATAGCAAACAAGTATTTGACATTTGTACAGAGAGAAGACTAAGTACCGGTGAGTCATTGAGTATATCAGTTTGTAGAGGCTATTTCTGAGAAATAGCTCACTGTATAGGCACAGCCGACTAAAAAAAGAAAAGATTTGAGCATCTGGACTTACCTGTGCTGGTTTGCCCATTGCTTTTGATAACTGCTGGGTGAGCTCCCCTGTGAGAGACTCTGGAACTTTATCCTTGCTTATATTTGTGTTAACAATGAACTTGGGCATCTTTAGATCCTGAGAGGGTTGTCTTTTAGCTCACCTCGTTCACAGCGTTGCTTCTAACTCACCTGCAAAGCAGCTTACCCCACTGTGCTAATAAACACCTCTGGAGCCTTTAAATAATCAGTGGTACCTTCCTTAGGTGTACCTGAGGGGTGGGAGTTCCTTTGGGAGCGGTGAGGCTGCCTGTGCCATCTGCAGGCTGCTGGCTGCTAATGCAGATAACCAACGTACAGCTTTCCTGGGGGGAAAGCTGGCTTTCCACTCTGGAAATCAAAGCATCCAAAATGACACTTCATATTTGCATACAGCTTGATCATGAAAAACAGTGAAAAAGCAAGTGTTTCAGGGACTGTTTGGGAGAAATATAATGTGCCTCTTTATGCAAGTCTTATTAAAAAAAAATTAGATGGACGCCTTGCTTGTGAGGTCTTGGGCTCTTTCTGTGGAATAGACCATAACAGAAAAACCCAAGTAGCACATGTTGTGGCGACCTTCCCTGAACTGTGACTAAGTCATGACAAAGATGCCTTAAATTCGGGGTCTTGATTTTCCACTGTGGTGAGCACTGGAGGCTTGTTTTCTTCTTGCTCCTTTGTTGTGCAAATAGTTCTGTAACAGTCAACAGGATCTCCTGAGAGATGGAAAATCCACAGGCTTTCTAAAATGAGAGGCTTTTTCCAGAGTGGAGTATGTGGCAGAGCTGGTATCAGTTCTCTTTGCTACCTAGTAGAGTCTTCCACGAGACAAGTGATTTAGAGGGGTTATATGGCATTTGGTAGGGGGTTTCGCAGTGAGACATGTGTGGGGAAAGCAGGTTGAAAATGCTAATGGTGATAAAATAAATGGTTTGATAATCTCTCCATGTTAAAGGTGATGAGTCTCTTTATGTCCATTAGTTTTTATGAGTTAAGGACTCTTCTACTCAATCCTTTTCCCAGCCTGTGGAAAAGAGGGAGAGCTTTGTATAGCTTGAGCTAAATGCTTGTACTGCAACTGTGTATTTTAAACAAATATTTTTAAATGGTGAAAATCTCCATATGAACATCCTAAGTTGACTGTATGGTATATCTTGATTGTAAATCAGTTCCTTCCCAGTAGCACCCTTACTGTAAAAAGCCAGCAAATAAAAAAAGTCAGAAGATTACTATGTGCCAGTGTTCACCTACAGCCCATGTTAGTGGATTGAGTCTCCTGTACCCTGCATTCTGAAAATAATGAAAATCATGAAAAAAACACCACCCAGAAATAATATCTGTTTGTACAAACAGTCCTTTTAGGGCATGTTTCCTATGTCAAAGCGTAAAACTCAAGTGACAGCTCCATCCATAAGGAGAGGAATTGCTGTTGATAATATTGATGAATCTTTTCTTCAGTGATCAGTTGAAAGCAGGTGGCATGATCCAAAGCATTTAGTCAGAAATTGTACTATATTTGTTAGTGGTCACTTGGAAAAACTTAGACTGTTTTTCTAATGAACTTCACAACCTATTTTTTCTGCTGGATAAAATAATCACTTGTTATTCACAGCTTGCTTACATAACAAGAAAAACATTTCCAAAACAAACTCTTTCTTCTCTGCAAACATCTGATGTAATTCCCAGAAGCTGATGTACCAGGTTTGAAATCAGATCCTTAGACACCACAGATGCTCTTGGGAATGTGCTTTATTTCATAGCAGCCATTTTACTTCTTTGCATACAATAATGTCTCTGTTTGGTGGGTCCTTCTCCCTGTCTAGAGTTACTAGGTCTTCTCCACTGAGATTCCTATTACATCTCCAGAAGGATTGTTGGACAGTACAATTTCAGTTGCAATATTTTTTTGTTCTATTATTGTGACTGGAACATTTTTCCCTAATTTACTGTGCTAAGTTTTGAATCCGTATCTGCATCTGCTTGGATCCCCCTAAGCCACATATCCGGCTTTTCCTTTATTGGCCTGCTAAGCAAATATTTTAGACTTCTGTTTCCGCAGCCACATGACTGATGATCATTTAGCCTTCTTAATCTTTCCTTTCCTTGGTTTGCCACCTTAAATTATTTTACTTGGTTCTCCATATTTCTGGTACTCTGAGCTATAAATCCAGTGGTTTCTGGATTATGAGGTGCTTATTGCTAGTGAGGTCTCATTTAGGAAAGCTCAATAACAAACTGTTGAGGTACCCATAGTATTGGGCAGGTCTCCTGGTAACAAGGGACACCAACTAAGGTGTTGTGGGTCCAGAGCTCTGAGCAGAGCCTGTATGTATGTTCTTCTAGCAGTATTTGGGCCCTATGGACTATTAACACAATGTTTTAAAACTTCATAAGGTACACTATCATAAAAAGATTTTTTTAATAGAAAAAAAAAGTCTCTTTATATCCAGTGAGTCTTAAAACCAAGTGGTGAAATTTCCTGTGAAAATGTTTTAATATCATCCAGAAATAAAACTCCAGCATAATGAACTTCATATCTGTATTTAAAAAAAAAATAATAAAAAAAAAAGAATAAGACACAGAAGAGCTTGCAGTCTGTTTTTAATGTTTCCTTTTTAGTTCTTTTGCAACATTGTTTCCTGTCTTTTCTAAGAGATGCAAATTTCTCCTCTGAACATTCATAATTTCGTGCAGAACAACTGCTCCTTCGGAAACTTATTTTCAGTCACTGAGGTTTCTTTTTTCCCAAAATTCAGCTTGTTGAACTCTGCTTTTATTTCCATGATTGATTTTCCCTTGGTCTCAGGGAGATACAGGTAGATGAAAATTGCTGATAAAGCAAGGATTGCCAAAAAGATGAGGAAGCAGAAGGGCCCAAGGTTATCCTGCAAGCAAAAACAGGAAACACTGTAAGGAAAATAAGAATCTCATTTCTGTATCCCTGCCCTTGGGTGCGAGTCTGTGTCTTAGTAATCAAAATTCTAAGGTGTGCTCAATACACAAACCAGGATGGGTATCAAACCAAGGAGTTTCTGCCAGCCCCAAGTTTTGCCTGAGTCTGTCTGTTTCTGACAGGTCTGGGGGATTCCTGAGCAGGTTTGATATTTAGACAGAGCTCTGAGTTTTGCATGTCGTTGCAATTTATTACTACCATTTTGCTCCCTGTCAGCATTCAGAAGTGGATTAGCCTGGAGGGAGGGATCCAGTTAGAGTCACTTACAACAATCAATGGAAAAATCATCCCAAGTACAAACAGCCCCATCCAGTTGATGCAGCCAACAATCAGAAAGGCCGATGGTCTGAATGACTGGCTGAAGATTTCAACCATGATAGATATAGTGGCTCCAGCTGAAAACGAAAAGCAGAACACAAACCAGATATACTTGTTTCATTGTTCCTGCCAAAGATCCTCACAATGGGGGTGGTAGAAAATGGCATGCAGGCAGAATAGGTGGTCTGCTGGCAGGTGGTCTCTGCTATGAAGGTGAAAGACTTTGATTCCAGAAAGGGACTACAACTGTTAATTTCTGGTTTCAGCTGTTAATTTAGGTTTCTCTTGTACATATTAGAATCCTTTTTCTGGTGCCAGTGGGTCTGTGTAGTTCCTTATTGCACTGGTAGTTATTATTGTCACAGTAATTTATAAATCCAGCTCCCCTTTTGGCTCCCGAGGTCAGTTCCACCTGAAGCATGTTGGTAGGCATAAAACTTAACTTGCTAAGTTACTGAAGATGATTAATATACCTGGCAATGCCTAGAATCCTTTTTAATTTAGCTGAGTATTTTAAAAATTGTTCTGAAAATTGTCTCAAACCCTCTGGAGAAGATGATACTGTATTTTAAGTTATTTAGATCCTGTGATCAGCAATAAAATTTGAGATAACTGTATGCTTTTTCTGTCTCCCACTTGTACATATCTTCCCTGATTTTTCCAGAACTTTTTACCGTGGGACTAGTCTGTTCTTCCTCTGCTAGTTGTGTCACCAACCAATATGATACAAAATTTTCTCCCAAAGTTGCCACTGGTGTACTCACATGGTCCAATTCCATAGAAGATAACGAATAGGAAGATCAAGATAACACTGAAGTAATGCATCCAGAAAAACTGATGCTAAAAGTGAGAAATCAGTGATACCAAACCATTAGATACATGATAGAATAGCAGAGTTCTGTATTTCCTGCCACTGATTCAAGTTTTTGTACATATCCTGTGAGGCAAGATGAGAAAGGTGGGCTGATGCTGAGTAAGTAGCCAAAAGGCTGCTGCATCTTTACCTGCAGTGACAGGCTCATGGTAAGGAGCGCTAGCACAGAACACATCAGTGTGTATCCTCCCCAGAGCAGCACCTTCCTCCCAAATCGGTCTATAAGGGTGCTCTGAAAAGCAGAAAACATGGGTCATAAATCCCAGATCTCAAATGAAATAATTCCTCCCCTCTCTATGTGTTCTTTGCAGAAGACTTACCTGAGTAATAGCCAGAAATCTATGTAATTTGAGAATCTCTTAATTCCTAATGAATTTGATTAGCTTCTTCAAAGCAAATTTGTTATTAATTAAGCTGTGTTTATTAGACAGCCCTATGCTGTTGTTAGACAGCATGCATGCTGCTATATATCAAATTGTTCACACATGCATACACACATCTAATCCAGAACATCAGAAAATTATTTTACAGGGTAAGATAAAAATGAGTCTAAAGACATACAGTCGTGCAAATAATTTGGGAAAAGAGATGCTTTTTATCCTGCATGTGGTTTTGCAGAAGCAGGAGGATGTGTCTTAGGTTATGTAAATCTTCCCCGAGCCCAGTTATAAGTAGGGAAAAGTACAGTTGTTGACCATATTAAATTTTTCCTTCAAACTCAAGTCTGAAAAGACTTACACACAGTATAGAAGATAAGCATTCACACAACCCAACTCCCAGGGACACGTATGGAATCAGGTATTCTTCAAACTTGGCTGTGTGGAATACTTCAAACGAATAGAAGTATATCTGAAAAATGCAGAAAGGAAATGCACCTATGAAAAACCTGTTGCAATTGTGATGCAGTTCTAAGTTGGTGTAATAACATTGACTTAAAGGGGTTGGTAATGCTCCCTAGAGTTGTCTCTTGTTCTGGGGCTAAAGAGAGCACTCAACTGCGTTGATTCCACAGAGCTGCAAGGTGGTCATGACAGTCATCAAGATGTAAAGTTGCCAGCGCAAAGATCGCTCTTTTATTACTTCAAGGACACGCAAAGTTTTTGTGCTTGTCATTGCAGCCTTCTCTTTCATAATGTCATCAATTTCTGCTTGATGGTCTCCTTCCCCCCAGAGCTTCCTTATGGCTGTTGGGGAGAAAAAGGGGAGTGGATTATTCTACCAGTATAGCTTCATAGAGAGTGGTTACCTTAAACCCTTTAGACTGCCTGTCTGTTGGTGTCAGTAGTGGTGTTGGTTCTGTCTGCCTCTGCCATCTGGTTGGGTCTGAGGCAGTAGGCATGTGGAAAAATTTTGTCTCACTGATATAGCATATATAGTGTGTGTATCTATCTATCTATCTATCTATCTATAGTATATATATAGATATAGTATAGCATAACTTTCTAATGTGGAGTTGACTTAATTGTAAACAAAATAAACATATTTAAGTACATTTTCTTTAATAAAAAATGAACTGTCTAAACTGTTTCCTTTAAGGAAATAAAGTAGCTCCGACTAAAGTGGGAAATGTTAGACATGCTAGTATATATCTATCTTTCTTGTCTTAACTGATTATTAGAGTGAGGCCCCAAGTTAATACAGCTGTATTGCCATAGGTACCTCAACTGTTGAATTTAAAACTGCCTCTGTTATCACTCAATGGCACCGCACTGTGCTGTACAGCTCTGCCCTGCTTTCTTGTCTTCTATAGGGGCTGTCACTTGTACGTATCAAATGAAGTGAAGTAAGTGAGGAAAGTGGACACTCTACCTTTCCTGCAGGCTTCCTCATTACCCTTCTGTATCAGGAGGTAGGATGGTGAATCAGGGAAAAATGGGAGAGTAACCAGTTGAACCAATGCTGAAAGTCCACTAGATGCTAACAACCATGGCCAGAAAGCTTCGCTTCCTAAAATCTCCCTGGAAAGGGTATGTGAAACAAAATTATGCTGAAATGATGGAATGAATGCTCAGGAAGTTTTTCTGAGTGATGGAGATTGCTTAAATTCCATTCAAGGGTACAGTAGAGAAAAAAACTGAATTGATAATCTGGCAAATCTCACAAATTTGGCTGGTTTTATTTTGGGCAATTGTAAAGGAATTATTTGGCATTTTGAAGAACTTTCTAAATATCATTAGGATCTGATATAATGCCTAGAGAGCTGGCATTGACTCATTTGAGCACTGTTTGAACATAGGACCAAAACATCTTGCTAAGACTTTTCATGTAAGTGCAGTAAATTTTCAAGGGGAAATCCCTTAGTAGAAAGGGTGTGGAAATAAGAAAAAATCAAATTATGAGTAACTGACTTTCTGTCTCCTATATCTGAAAATATATATTTGCCTCAAATATGATTGAAACTTTTCTTCTGGCAAAAGCAAAGGACTGTTTTGGGGAAGAGGAGAGGCTTTCTCAGTCACAGACTAGGTGAGAGGATAAAGTTATAGTAAGGTTTCTACTACTTTTAGTGCAACCTGATAGAAGGATTGGAGAATTTACCGAAGTCCAACAACCTGTCCTGTGAGTTTTCCCAGTGTCAGAAACACAGCAACTGTGGAGTTGGTAAATCCACGTAGCTTCTTAGGTGAAATCTCTCCTACATACTGAGGATGTATATTGAGAGAGAAACCTTTAACAAAGAAGAGGATAAATTACTATTAAAATATTTAGAAAAGCTTGGCTTTCTGACTCCATCCTCTTTTACATTGTTTCCATTCACTCTAGTATTTTGATTAAAATTTCTTGCAAAAGGATGATGTCTTTCACTTTTATGAAGTGCCTAGTATATTTGTTTTAAAAATCATTCTCCAAGAAGGGCAATCCTGGGACAGCAAGGATGCTTGCGCTCCATAGTGGCATGAGCACATACATACCTGTACCAATGCCATAGAGAAAGCGTCCGATCAGAATCATCTCAAAAGATCTGGCTGTTTTACTGAAGGCCATGAAAAGTGCAGCTACCAGCATGATCAGGTTGGTGAGCATTTGGCACTTTTTTCTGAAAGAAAAAAAAAAAAAAGCCCATGAAAATTTAGTGTGAAATGAGAATCTCTTGTACTCTTTTGACTAATCTTGCTGTGACATAAAGTGTGGTACAGCCATTCCTGCTGTTTTGAGGAATGACTGAAATAATTTTGACTCTGGATAGTCAAAGTGATTCTTTAAAATTTCAGAATCCTTTGGATCTGAATTCATTAATATTTCTTAGCTTAGATTTTAAGCAATTGGAACACTTCATGAGCATTTCCACAGTACAAGTGGGGAAAGAGATCAAAGAACTGGCCCATCTTGTCACTAGGATTTTTAAATTGCTAGAGTTCCCCACAAAACATCAGGTTGTTCCCCAGAAATAATCTGAGTCCACGGCTCCTACTCTAGAATAGCTCATATTAAATATACTTTTGGGTAAATGGATGTGATCTGAGATAGCAGAAAGAGTTTTTAGAAGCATATTTCAAAAGACACTCTGTGTGAATCATGAGCTGGTATGTTCACAACCCTGATGTCTCAGGCTCAAATGAAAGAGTTTTGCACGCAGTTGTTTTGCCATGACACTTGCTAGACAAGCGTCCTCTTGCACACATTAAGAAGTGTTTAGAAGACACTGATTCAGCAGTTAGTTTATCATGTGTTAAACAAGCCATGGGAGAAGTCCATGATACTGTTTTCAGTCTTGGGAGACCCTCTGAATGTGGGATGAGGTAGTGTCCCACAAGAAATTTCTTGGGGGCACTTACCTGATAGGAAAGAACACAATTGCAGGCAGGTTAAGATGATTTGTTGAGACCCATAAGAGGGGCCTCTGGATCAGTGGGTTGTGGAGCAGATCTTTAAGTGGGTCACACCAAGAAGATATGTTTGCCAATTTCTCTGCAAATGAAATTAGTGGTGTTACACAAGGCATTGAGAACAGACCAGACTGGTGAGGAATCTTTTCTCCATCCAGTGGGAAGGATAGTTTGGAACTGACTTTCAGTGAAATGAATTGCCAAGAACAGACATGTTTCTTGGATAATTTGTTTTGATGCTGGTTGTATCTTTACAGCATAGTTATGGACAACTTTTTTTTTCTATTCTGTCCACATTTTCACTAGAATAGATAGGAATATTTAATACAATGTAATCACCCCAGTATGAGTGTATTTAAGTGGAAAACTGGCTCTTCTTTGACACTTAACAGTATCTTGCACACAGTGGTTTCCAGGTGGTTAGAGTAACTGCTTATACCAAGTTACAAACACAGTACACACAGCTCGATTTTTGGGGGGTTTAGGGACTGGGAGGTCTTTATGAGAGTCATAGGGATCTTGAAGAGAACACAAGGCAGTTACACTTATCCTGCTACTCCCAGAGGCACTGATCCAGTGATGTGTTGGTGAATGCATCCTTTACAGAAATACATTGGGGAGGGCAGATAATCAAGATAAAAGACTGGTTGCTACTTGGAAGAAGTGGATGTACTAGCAAACCAAATCAGTTTAGTCTTCAGTCAGACTGCTTCAACCAAGAAGAGGTTTATTCATTTACCTTGGTATTTTCCTGTACTGTAATTGAGCAGTTACAAGAAATACTTACTTTCTGTATTTTGTAGTCAAGTAGCCACAGCAGAGGCTCCCCAGGAATCCTCCTATCCCATAAACAGACACAATGAAGGACCACAACAGCATGATTGTGTCAGGATGGAGGGGAGAGCCGTGTCGCTCTGTCCAGGTTTCGTTAATAAACTTCCTGATGTGCTGAAAAATAAAATGAGATTTGACTGGACAAGGGGTATAAGATCCCTTTATAATATTTGTGTGTTGTATTTTAGATTGTTGCGGTTTAACCTCCACCATGCAGCTGCTTGCTTACACCACAAGAGAGAAGAGGGAGAAAAGGAGGCAAAAGGAAAAAAACTTAAGGTTTGAGGGGTTGAGATAAAGACAGTTTAATAGAACAATATCAGAAAAGGAAAAAATAACACTAACAACAACAACAACAACAACAATAATAATAATAATAACACCAGACACTCTCAACACCTAGTGCATTGGCACTGTCCCAAGCAGTGATTGTGGATTTCCACCCCCTGGCTAGCCCCCATTTATATACTGAGCATGACGTCTGTGGTATGGAATATTTAAATAGCCATTCCATCATTCCATCTATTGTTTTTTGTGAAGCTGAAAGAAAAGTCCTCCGATAATGTAAACATCACTTAGCAAAAACTAAACCCAATAGGTATTCTTTCATTCTTTTCAGTTTCCCAGCTGAAACCAGGACACAGATCTAGCCTGTAGTTCTAATTTTAGACTTCGAGACTAACTTTCTTAGTAAAACAAATTAGCTGAGATCACATTGCCAAATCTCCAAGTTTGTCACCATCAGGAAGCTTCTTGAGGAAGGATGCTAAAAGCATTTTTTCTGCCTGCCTTTGGAAGCTTTTATACTATGTGGCAATGATTTATTTAAAACAGGAAGAGCCATTCTGTTCTTTAAAGGAGAAAAAGTTCTCTATGCATTTGATGTTGCTGTTAGTCAAAGAAAAGGCATAAATGTTATCAGCTGAATGCTCAGTAAATTTGAGATTTGTGGGAGAATGGAGAGGTCAGGCTCTCTACTTTCTGTTTTCAACCTGAGAGAGATGGCTACTTACCACAGAAGGATAGTTGATGACAGAAATGTGGAATCCATATGGGAAACTACCACCAATTCCCAGCACTAAAATCATTTGAAATAATCCCCGGAACTTAACCTGCAAAGCAAGAATAAAATGCTCCATCAGCTTCTCATTAGTCTACATTCGTGCAGGGTCAGAGTCTTTCTAGCCACACTTGCCCTTCCCCTCTGGAAACCTGCCTTGTCTGCTTCAAATCCTATTGGATTTAAATATTTTTCCAAAATACCTCTAAATTACTGCCAAAGTACAAACAGGCACATTGCCATAGCAAGACTAAGTACTAGTATAAGAGTGATAATCCACCACTTTTCTTTCAAGGAGAAATAGTTTTAGAAGATGTTGCTGACAGTACAGCTTTCACTGTGTGCCTGCAGTGTCTGATGGGTTGGCAGTCCTGGATGTGAGGAAGAGGGGATCAATTTCCTTGTCTGGAATCTGCAGTAACCTACATACATCAAACCATAATGTTATGCCACAAAAGTACAGCATTAATAATCAACCTTTTATTGTACTCTCTGCTTTCATTTTTGTGTCATATCTTTAAGTATAATAAAGAAAAGATCCTTTAAACATTCAACTTTTTCAAAAAGGCACGGACTACAGAGAACAATTTGGAATAGCCTCTATAGTTACATTAAAACAAAAATCTTCCTTATTGACTTGGTATTTAATTTCTCCTTTCTCAATATTTTATTTTTTTCTACTTATTTAACCATGAAAGTATGTGGTTGCCTCTTGAGGAGCTTGGCATCTTCCAGGCTAGTGAAATACTGTCCAGCTAAAATTTCCTTGGTCAAGGATTAGGGATTGAGATATGCTGGCTGCTTTGATGAATGAAACAATTTTAACTTAAATAAGAAAGAAACATAACATATAACTGCTTAGACCTTGTTGAGGTATGTAATACCACTGGTTATCTGTCCCGTTTCCAAATGCCTGCAAGGCCAGATGGAGTTATCCTCAAACAGCTTAGACTGTACCTAGCAGACCAAACCTAGAACAATTGTGATTTTAGCCCCATCAGGATCTGTGCAGCATCCTTTGGGATTTAACTGCCTCTCCCTTTTTATTCAGCACATCACATACCGGGACAGTAACATCATCTCTGTACAGAGGACACTGTGCTCTGTGTTCTTTTCATGTTAGATACGAACTTCATGAGCTCACAGCTTTTTGGAGATCAGTGCTTGGATGAAGAGAAGCTGGTAGAAAATGCAACCACCCAGAAACAAAGTAATGCAAGTGTGAATAATGCCAGACTGGCAAATACTTAGAAGAATGCTCTTTTTCATGGTTCATAGGATGGTCTTTCAAGAATTTGTTTCTCAGCTAGCCCACAGCTGGATTTCCCAAGTTATCACATGACAAGAACCAAGAAGCTATGGACCAGAAGACTTTAAATTTCCTTCAAAATCCTGCCGCAAATTCAAACTCAATTTTGTTAATTGGCAAAAGCATTAAAACAAATTAAGAACTCATCTTCTCACTCTTCCTTTTTTTTTTTTTTTTCACTAGACTTACAAATTAACAATTTTAATACTTAAAAAGGAAAGCAAAATAGCTACTTGCTGGCAGTTGAGAAATAGAGTAAGAAACAGTTATCACTTCTTTCCTATTTAAGACTATGGAAACACTTGATGGATGATATTAATTATCTTTAAATAAAATGAGGGAAGTGTTTTATTTTAAATATTATGTCATGAATTTCTTAGCCTTTTGCTGTACAGTTCACATATTCATTACTTTGGGAATTAATTAGAGTGCTTAGTAATTATTATTATTTTCAGTAATTCAGAAGACAAAAGTACAGTAACATTGTCAGTGCTGGAACTGCCAGGACTTTTGTTAGCTTTTATTTTATTTTATTACATGGAAAAGACCATGCAACATGATTTTCATTTTGGTGATGTTTAAAGACAGAAGACAAAGATGGTTGCTGTCCCAAATCTTTAACAAACCTGGATCTTTAGTACTATGTTAGCTTTGTCCTTTATAAGTGAGACCCCTGAGAAAAAGGGACCAGATACTCACCAGGTCAGAGAAGAAGGTAGCCATCTCCTATGAAAGAGCTGATTTCTGTTGCTTTACTGGCTAGTACCTGCCGAAAGAACCAAATGCTTGCATTATGCAATAGCAATGTCAGTGAACTAGTCCCATGTTACTGAAGTTAAATTTTACTTCAAAGGGTTTTGAGTTAATTACACATATTTCAGCTGTTGTACAAAGTTTAGAATTGTTGGATTAAATATTTCAACCACTGGTTTTATCTGGCCCAAGTAAAAAGTATGGTCTCCCTTGCAGGGAACCTGTATACATCATGAATCCTGTCTTGTGCTTGGGGGATAGGGAACTGAGACATCAATTTTAAACAGGATTCCAATAATCATAATTTGTTTAGTATTCAGTATAAGCTGAAAAACATAAAGACAAAGTTATCTGTTGGGAATCTTAGATGGGGCTTGGACAGTGAACTATGGGACTTTGACATATAATAGGAAAGAGCTATTCTTTCTTCATGAGACAGCAACTGGAGCACATTGTAACTTAATGATTACTTAAAGGAAGAGAAATGTTCCATCATTTTGGAATAGGGTGCAAACTTAATGCTTCTACAGTGGCACACCAAGATTGACCAGCTAAATATTTAATCGTAGCTGATTTTCCTTTGCTGGGAGAGGAGGATTCAAGATCATGCATAGTTTTGTCTGGCATTTCCATTAATCAGCATATTTATTTCTGTGTCTGTGATGAAAAAAAGATTGAAACTGTCCTGTAACCTCCATAGCTGGATTGATGTCTCTTCCTTCAGACAGAAAATTCTCAGGCTCTAACTTCATTGATTTCGTAATTAAGAGGGGTTTATATGTATTTAGTTGGTAAATGGCTTAGTTATATTCACCATATACACTTCCGTTAAAGAAAATGAGGATGAAGAAATCATAAAAAGCTTACTGGATACAATCAGTCATATTTACTAGAAAATACATCACATGCAAAGAATATTCACAGATTCTCTAGCAATTGTCTAAAATGTATAATGTCACACCACCAGGCCATTTCTCTCATTGTTCTGCAGTCCTCATTATGAAGTTGACTTTGTTGGTGACGTTTGCTGAAAACTGTTATCAGAGCTTATGTTCCTTTGATGGAACATAGACTGTTCCTTTGATGCTAAGAGTTAATTTCCTCTTCTGTAAAGTCATACAAAGTTGAAACAACATAATGAACATCTGACAAAGGAAAGAAATGCCATTTTAGCTGCTAGTATCTGCCTTGCTTAGATGATACTGGGAGAAGACACAAGCAGGCAGTTATAGGTAGCTACCAGCATGAGGCATACCTTCTCAGATGCAGCCTGTTGGACGTTTTCTTGTGTTCTACTACACCCACCTCTACTTAGTATTCTTTATATATATTGTAACTTTTACTCTTTGCTCTTGTACTTTAATTTTGGATTCCTACTGTTGATAGGTTAAACGTATTCCTCCCCAAATGCTCTTAATTCATAATGTCTTTTGCAGAAATCTTACAGATATCTTTTACTTATAATTGTGATCAGTACAGTAAATCTCCTAACATCAGGCCATTTAGTAATTTTTCTTGCAATTTTACAGTCATGCGCGACACACATATGCAAATCTGTGCTAAACCTTCCTTAATACAGGCCAACTAGATCAGATTTTTTGTGTGTGTCTAGTTGACAGCAGTTGACTGATCCAGTTTGTAATTGTTTACGTCTGCCTCAATTAGAGTCAGTATTTGAGACATAGTTTACCTATCAGCTAGTATCTTTGGAAGAAAATGTATATGTAGTGCTCCTGAAACTTCTGAATGACTGTCCTCTTTGTCTCTGTCACCTCCCGTGCATATTTGAACCATACCATTTTGCTGTTTCCTCCCTTGACCAGACAGTTACCAGAATACAGCTCTTGCTCCACTGAGCACAAGCGAAGATTGACCTGTGGTCCAAATAGCTGTTCCGCTTCGTTGTCACATTAATGTTCCATAGGGCATCTGCTCGCTTCCTGGTGAGGGTCTTACGGGGAGGGCTTTCCTAATAACATCTAATGAATAACTGACATTGGAGAAGTGGCTCACTAGTGAGTCACTCCAGCAACGCTACATGATGCCACTCTGCCACCTGAAGTCCAAAGACTTCAGGTATTGTTGTAATGGAATGAAAGGCGTTTCCAGAATGACTGGTTAGGAAAAGATAATTCTGTTTTGCAAAAAGTTGAGATTTCCTCTCTATATTGGTAGTTGCCTCCAAACAACTGTCAGGTTTTAATCATATGTATGTGTATGGAACACTACAAAATTATTGAACTTTTCTGACTTTAAGGACAATTCATGTTTTGTAGATTATCTTTTAGTGAGAAGTCTTAAGTGCCCTTCAATACTAAAGAGAGGAATAATGAAAAACCCCAATCAAGGAAGGGTACGCACACTAATAACTTTTTTCCTTGTCATCTGTCCCTAAGGGAGATCATGATGTTGGAAAAGAAACATTTGTGGAGGCTGGAAATTTTATTACAAGGCAAACTGCCATTTTTATTATGTTTAACATTTCCCATTAAAAATAAGCAGCAGTTAAGATGAACTATTCAATTCATATTTTTAATAAACTTATTTAAGTTGAAGTAAATATGCCAGTCAAAGCAATATCAGAGATAAACCCACTTATTTTACTGTGCAATCTAAAGTTTGGATTTTAATTTGTATTTTGTGCTCCACTGTGAGCCTTAGCTTTGTTCCTGTTCTTCCTAATAGTATTGCTTTGCTACTAGGAATGTGTGAGCCTCTCATTAATAAAGGGAAATGTGCAAAATGTTAGGTATCGTCTAAAGAAAAGTCCATAAGTTTGCATATTTCAAAAAACGTTTCTGGGTGCAATTAAGGCCTGTGGTACTTTACAAGTAGAACAGGCTATCCTTTAAGGCTCACAAGCTCTTTTTAGAGGATGGCAGGAAGAAGAATTAGGAACTTGGTATCCAATTGCTTTGAATATCATTCACAATTTGAAAGCCTGCAGTATGTGAATTGTTGTTGGAAATGCTTAGATGAAAGCCTTTAAAGTTCCTTATGTCAGAATTACACTTCCCACTTTTACTGTAAATCTTACCTAGCTGTATGAGTCTGACAAAGTATTCAAGGCATAAAATATTTACAGTCATTTCTACAGCTGTCAATCAGTATGTACACTTGCAGTGAATAATAACTGAAAAGTCTGTACTGATTGCACATCCCTGAAATCTGATCATATGTGATCACTTTTTAATCATGATAAAGAAATACACCCTAGGCAGGAGCCCTACATGTATCCAAGAGCTGAGGACATGACTGAGCTTTTGCTGACAGTCTGCTATACATACAGTAGGGTACAGTACAGATGTCTTTAAGAGAAACTGTAAAGCAACAGCTATTCTGTTACAGCCAGGAGTTCCAGTCTGGGGCAGTTCTTTGGGGTAAAAAAGCTGTAAGTCACACAAAGGCAAGTAGCGGCTGAATTGCTGTGGGGTTCACAGTCTATGAGACGTCTGTGGGAACTCTGATCCTGGAAATCAAGCTACAGATTCAAGATGGTGATGGTGATGGGCAAGATAGCACAGAGCATCTAAAGTGACTCTAGTTGCTTGTGTTTTATGGCAACTGGTTTCCACTCGTGTCCTTTAGCTGTATTGCCATTGAAAGGCACTATTCCTTGAGAAGAACTGTATAGCAACTTTTACCCCATGCTTTTTCATTAACAAGTCTGAGCTTAGAATCAAATGCTGATTTTTTAGCAAAAAATTAAATTTAAGGCAAAGAAAGGATGGCTGCTGACATGGAAAACTTCAGTCCAAAAGGGTTGAAGTCTGTCAAACTAGATATAACACAAGGACAACATGGCATTATGCATGGGAACCTGGCAAGGTTTGATAATTCAGTTGACTCCAGAGAAACAAAGAATTACTCTCCTATTCCACTAAATTTTTTCTTTAATCTGTTATGGATTGAACCCTAGCCAGAGATAGCAAGCCAAGAACTTTACTATTCCCATTTCAGGGTTGTAAAAACACACTCAAAAATCATAGAGAGAGAGGGAATCACAGATCTTCCCTTTCTCTGTGGTCAGCAGAGTGTTTATAAATTCTACATGTAGTTTCAGTGTGTATTAGTTGCTCTGTTAAGAAGAGATTTACACATCAGCAAGTTGAGCTAAAATACTCATGATTCACACGAGTCTATCCTGTTAGTATGAGCCATCATCCCTTTTCTAAGCTGCCCAGAGTGGAGTGCTTGAGAAAGGTGCTGGTTTGGCAAAATGGGAACCTTGTAAGTGACAGATATGAAAGCTGACAGTGCGTTTGAGCCAACTTGCTAGTCAGAAAATGACAAATGTCTTTTTTTCCCTTCCTTTTAAGAAAACCTGACTCCCCCTAAAGGCTGGTCAAAGCCTGGTGCAGAAGGTGTAATCCTCTGTGACATGATGTGGAGTTGTCGGAATACGCTTCTTTTTAAAGTTTAGCTTATTGAATTCTTCTGTGATTTCCACGATGGATTTCCCTTTTGTTTCTGGAAGAAATAGGTGGATAATTATCCCTGAAGTGAAAAGTACTCCCATAAAGATGAGGAAGCAGAAGTGCTTGAGTCTTTCCTGCAGGGAAGAGCAAAATGAGAAAGTGAGCAAGAGGAGCACATATTTTCTTTTGTTGCTTTCTTGGCACAGTTTTTGTATTTGAGTCCCAAAGTATTTCTAATTTGATAAGGAGTTTGTTGCATTCTGACCTTTAACAAATATTTTGGTCTGAGTAAGTATCTTGGGTGAATCAGGGACCTTCAGTTGCAAAAGTGCACAGGGGAGAGCACGTGCCAAGGCCACTCTAGACTAATTTGGCATGGTCATCTGCTGCTGCTCTTCTTCCTGCTCCCATGGCTGATTTGAGCTTAGCGCCCCTGGGGAGTGTCCCAGGGACAGTCACTCACCACAATGAATGGGAAGGTTGTTCCGATCACAAAGACACCCATCCAGTTCATAACTGCACTGATCACAAAGGCGGGTGGTCTGCATGAGAGCTTGAAAATTTCAATCCTAACAGAAACTGTGGCACCAGCTGAAAAGGAAATAAGAATAAGAATAACATTTGGACTGAGTGTTACTGTTACACAGTCAGTAAATAAATGCTACTGTCATGGGCTGGCATCCAAAAGACTTGAGTATGTCGCCCTTTTTTAGAAAAGAAAATGCTTGTGGCATCTTACAAACTGCTAAACATCAGTTTATTAGAGTGGTAAACTATTCAAATATATTTATTGGGGAGATTCAAGAATTAAGTAGTCAACGCTTGAGAAAGTCCGACATCTTCTCATGAAAGAAGCTGTGTAAGGATGAAATAACAATTAATGTTACTAACAAGAATTCCCAGCACGATACTGCTGGATCACCAATGAAGGATCTTCCTGGATTCACTTTCTGGGTATTTCAGTTAGGTTTTGAAGTCACAGGATTTTCACAGCTTTGAGTTAGGAAAATAATTCAACCTTGCCATATGGGAAGGCAAATATTTTAAAAATTAATAGGCTTTAAAAAAATAATTAAAGAGGAACAAATAGTATACGCTAGGAAAAGAATTACTCAAAATTAGGTCTTCTGAACTGCTGTCTATGTGGGATAAGTTGTAACATTATACAACACTGAATTTATTTATTATTGTTTTTATTTTTTTTTTTAGTATTAAAATAATAATAACATCTTTTACCCATCTGATTTTGCTCTATTTTTGCTGTATTTTTCCATTGAGTGCCTTTTTTTGCTGTGTTCCTTTCCTCTTGTCAGTAAAACCCAAACCTGATGGCATTCAAGTTTGTGGCCAATGATTGGACCCATCATGTTTAAATGATTACAAGATTAGGTTAAATGAATTTACTTATGCTAAATGTTATGCAATATTATGCAGTATTTTGCTAGTATTTTGTTATTTTGAATAAATGCTTACCTGGCCCAACTCCAAAAACAACTACAAACAAAATAATCAGACAAAGGCTGCAGTATGGCATCCAGAAATACCAGTCCTGGGGAAAAAAAAAAACAAACCAACAAAAAACAAAACAAAACAAACTGTAACAAACTTCTGGATGAAATCTGTTAATTGCTGTAGGTGAGAAATGCTGTTTGCCAACACTATCAACCCAAGAAAAAATATCCAGTGCGTGGGAACTGGCGGAGAAATGTGAATGCTTTTTCCTATGGACAGAGCAGTGAGGTTTTTGTTAGGTGATTAGAGGAGCAGGTTTGCTAGCATAGAGCAACGGTCAAGCTTGGAGGGAATCAATTAAAGAAAGTCTGAATAGTACTTTTCCACCCTGTCCTCCTTTGTTCTTGACCTCACAGTGCTTCCCCCAATACTTTAGAGATATGGGAACACCGTATCATATCTTTCTTTACTTTTGTTAAGTGATAGGCTCGATAACTGGTACTGAAAAGAAACTTTCCTAGATCTTAGTCAAGAAGATATGAGACTTTATACTTTAGGGGAAAAGATTTCTCTCTCCTATGTTTGAGATCATTCATGAATGAAGCAAAACTGGAAGTTTGCTGCCACCTTGCTTCAAGGCTAATTTTACAGCAGTATCTGTAGAGCAGCTTTTGGATGAATACCGGTAACCCAGGAGACTTGCTTCTGAAGAAGCTACAGCAGTGACACAGTTTTATAGAACTGAACTGGTCTACAGTCTGTGAATAAATATGTGTGTTCCCAGTATCTTTTGCAGCAAAATTAAATTTCAAATTAACTTATGCAAAGACTCTGGGTTTTTCTGGTTACTTGTTAAAAACTGCATAAATAAAAAGGGCCCTTTTCTTAGGACTGTCTTTTTAGCCATGCTGGCCACTGTTTGATTCTTGCAGTCTGATGAAATCAGGAATTAGTGCTGGTCTCCAAGGGTTTTATGGACTCCTTGCTGAGCTCATGGGATCATGTTGAAAGGAAGGCAGGAGTACAAGAGAGTGTGTGCTGAGAGAGGGTTTAATCTTACGCATAGACAAACTTGATCTTTAGGATATTCCCCTCTAGCTGTCCCAGAGGGTCAGCTCTTAACACAGAAGTTATGTTAGCACTTCTAAGCCTCACTTTCCTTTCTCAGTAGCATGGTCCTGCCTGTGAGCAGAGGTTAGAAATAGAATAGATAATGGAAAGAGATCTGCCATGAGAAGAGTTTCCTTACCTGTAGGGAGAGAGTCACAGTGATCCCAGCTAGCAGTGAACCCATAATCAAATATCCTCCTCTTAGGAGCACTTTCCTGCCCAGTCGCTCAATGATGGAGCTCTGAAGGACAGAAATCACACTGGTACCAGTGCCAGAAGAACAAACTATGACCCATTCTCATTGTAATGTGACTTACACAGACTACTGCAGCTACAAGTTCAGAGAGCCCAACAGAGAGGGTCATGTAGGAGATCATTCTTTCATCAAAGCCAGCTGCCTGGAGGACTTCAAAAGTATAAAAATAGATCTGGAAAAAAACCCATAAAACAGTAAAAGAAGAAAATAGCTGATTTCTTACCCATGCCTGTGTGACACTGCTCTAGATCGGAGCTGCTAACCAAGGAACATGCCACTCTGCTTGGAATGAGCTAGAATTCTACACTCTTTTTTTGAAGTATTTACCTTTTATCAGACAAAAACATTGTAAAATGTAATTAATTAATTAATTTTATAAAAGATAAAAAGCTGAGATAAAAGGACCTCCAGCTGCTGCAATTTAGTTAAGTTTACAGAGTCTGGATTTAGGTGCTTTCAGAAACACCCAGGTATTTCATCAGTTCTAGAGACTGTCCAGAAACATTATTGTAGGATATATTCTTTTTTCTCAAGAAAGAAGAGCATGTGTTATGGAGTCGTGAGGGGATAAAATAAGCATCTTTACAAGTATCTCTGCTAATGTTGGGAGGTATGCTGAGATGATAAAGATTCCAGTTTAAGCTCTGTTAGACTCAGCTGTGTATTTTCTTTGCAGATGTTGCTTCACCATGATGTTAGAAGAATCATGCAGGCAATTGCAAAGCTGTGGCTTCAAAACAATCCCAGAAAAGTGCTGCTGTGAGGAAGAGGAAGAGAACTGCAGAAGCTGCCAGAACAGTGAGCATGCTCGTTGATTAGCTTTAAAGGTGACTTTAAAGAATGAGAGTATTCCATGCTGACATCTTAGGATGCTAAGAGCTAGGGGGCAAATAGCAGCAGTAACACAAAACTACATTGCAGATTTTGCCAATATAGGGTACGCTTATTTGTAAGAGCGGGTTCTGGGGCCTTGTAACAGCTTCCAAAAATGGCTGTTAAATAAGCCTAACTGCCGAGGAAGGTGACACCAGCAGGGACAAAGAGCTGGGCAAAGGAGTGTTACATGAAGAGCCCGGCCAAGCTTTGCAGACTGCTGCTGCTGCCCTGTAGCAGGGCTGCAAGTTGTGGCCTGAGAAGTCTGAGAAAAATGGAGGGAACTCCTGGGAGCAATGATGTCTCTTTTAAGGTTGTCAATAAGTGTTTTGAGTCTTTAGAGGGGAAATGCACTCAACTGCATTGATGCCACATAGCTGAACTGTGGCGGTCAGAATAATTATCATGTACAGTTGCCAACGGAAAGCTGGTTCTTTCATTAGCTCCAGGACACTCAAGATCTTGGTGTTTTTCATTGTTGCCTTCTCTTTCATGATGTCATCAATCTCTGCTTGGTGATGGCCTTCACCCCAAAGCTGCCTTATGGCTGTGAAGGAGAAGGAGAGTGAGACCTGCCATGTTAATTTGTCTCTTGTTTGTTGCCTAAGGAGTTTGTTGAGTAGGTGATGCACGTGCTTAGCAGCACAGCATGCATTGGCTGTGGCTGTGGTGTGAGGCAGAGATATTCTAAAGTGTGGTACAGAGCCCTGGTCCCCTCCTGCACAGAGGGACCTGTTCTGATAGAGAAGCCCAGTGGGGTGCACAGTGAGTCCCTCCCTGCCCATGGGTCCACTTTTCTCCCTTCCTCCTTCTCTCAGGGTATCAGCAGGGTACACAGCCAAGAACCAGAGCTGAGGGGTGCCTTGTGGCACCCTGCAGTGCAAACAGATGTTTATCATTTATCATCAGACTGACTGCACAAGTGATGTCAGCTGGATGCAAAGGGTTTTGTAATACAAAACTGTAAAGAGAAGTATTTTCATGTTCGATGTGGGGACTACAATGAAAATATACTTAGTAGGTATTCACAGAGTCATCTTAGAAATGAGCAAGGAAAAACTTTGTCCTTATTTTTTTTCCATAAAAAGAAAGCAAACATCACAAGTCAAGTGAGGAGCAGGAACCTGGAACCCTCAGTTACCTTTTTTGCAGCCCTCCTGGTCTCCTTTATGCATGAGGAGATATGGTGGAGACTCAGGGAAGAAGGGCAGAGTTACCAACTGGACCAGTGCTGGAAGTCCACAGGAGGCCATCAGCATGGGCCAGAGGGACTGGCTTCCCAGCAGCTCCCTGGAGGGGATAAAACATGTGTATAGAATAAAAGTTTACTCCATTGGTTTTGAGGAGAGAAAAGAATGGATGGAAAAGCAGAGGAAGAAGTAAAAGGTAGAGAGACAGAAATTAATTGGGTGGGAAATCAATTGTATTATACCTTTGTCCTGAAATTTGCCCTACGGCTTTTCCCAGTGACCAAAAGAAAGAGGAAGTAGAGTTTGCAAATCCACGTAGCTTCCTAGGGGAAATTTCCCCAATGTATTGATGATGTAGAGGAACACAAAGACCTTGGGGTGAGGAGAGAATTATGTAAGAGAAGAAAGAAGATATTCATAAGCACTGGAAATAAAATTGCATGTAAATAATTAAGCATTACAGAATATAGCTGCCTCATGCACCAAATTGTTGCTCATACCCCAAATCACATATGAGATTTTTCAGTACTGGATTTTCTAACCCTTTCTACAAAAGTGTTTGATTCCTGTCCTCTGTGCACAGGGCAGTTTACCAATCTTAAGAAATGTACAGTTTTCCCTTTGGGGTGTAGGTGTAGCCTCAACATACTATCTCTTGTGAGCCTTAGCCTGTTTTAACGGACACAGAGCATGTAAGTGCTGAATAATTAGCTCTGTAGAAGTATTGAGTTTGGTTGTAGTTAACCCAGATCATCTCAGCCTTTTCTGACACCATGCTATAGAATAGCTGTATGGTAGATCCATAGCAGATTAGAATATACTATTCTATACTCAATGTTGATTTGTCCACGATTTGGGAGGAGACACAAGTATTTCTTTTCCACTGCCCAGAAATTATTTTGATGACTTCAGGAAGAGTTGATGTTTCCAGGTATTAATGAAGTACAGACATGGTGAAAACTAGTGTGGGAAAAAAGAGTTTTTTCCTAATATGGTGGTCACAGCCCCTTTTATATGTTTTGAAAGCAACATGTTTGGCTCCTGGTTTTATGTGATGTCAAAGCAATGGAGATATGCAATCTCTTTAACAAAAATTAGATCTTTGCATGAAGCAAATAGTGATATAAAATTTTGGGAGAGCTTGCTGATCTCTGGGAGAAATCACTTACCCGCACTTATTCCACACATGAAGCGTCCAATTAGAATCATCTCGAAGGACCGGACTATTTTACTGCATCCCATGATGGATGCTGCCACTATCATAAGCAGATTGTTGCACAAGAGACATTTCTTTCTGTAAGTGTAAGAAAGTAAAAAGAATTTTTGTAAATCAGAAGGGAGATGGCACTTAAGCTCCTGGCATGTAGGATGTTTTAGGTGGAATTGTCTTGCTAGTTTTGTGAAATTATATGTATGTGGTCCAGGAGAAAATAAGCCCTTCCACACTAATGGCACTGGGTACTCTGGACTCATGCTGTGCCTTGGCACATGGCTAGGCCTGGGAGTTTGGGAAACTTCAGGGTTTTGAAGTGGAGAAAAGTTAAAGCATTTCTGCATTTGAAAATCCATTATGACACACATTAATGTAACACTTAGGAGCATCTCAATGCTGCTGTATTTTGAGTAGCACCTCCAAGAAACCCATTCTCTCTTCAGCTGAGGACC
The DNA here is from genome assembly GCA_026546715.1 of Gallinago undulata. NCBI lineage: Eukaryota > Metazoa > Chordata > Aves > Charadriiformes > Scolopacidae > Gallinago > Gallinago undulata. The sequence continues at coordinate 22,448,030 of JAOTQQ010000005.1, forward strand.
TGCCTTTCCTCCTTGCCAAGACTAACCCAACCTGAGTAACTGTGTCTGGTGTGACAGGCTGGCAGCACAGTTGATTACCCCAGGCCACAGATCAAGGGCAAGAAGCAGCAAAGTCTATTCACACCACTGCTAGGCTGGCTGTATTACAGCCATGATTAAACCTAAAAGTCTGTCTCACTTTCCAAATCTCAACTGGCATTTCCTTACGCTAAAATTCAATTGACAAATTGTCTTTAAACATACTTACTTGCCATACTTGACAGTTAGGTATCTACTTCCTGAAGAACCCAAGAGACCTCCTATACCAAAGATGGACACAGTGATAGACCACAGGAACAAGAGGTTATCCTGATGGATGGGGTAGCCGTAGCGCTCTAGCCAAGTTTCATTAATGAAAGCCTTAACGTGCTGAAATAGAAAAAAGAATTTTCATTAACAATAACTGTGACTTCAGTGCATGTATTTTATTATATTTAGAACATAATTTTGTGGCTTCAGCTGAAGTCACTATTTTATATAGATACTTAAAGTGCATTAGCTAAGACAGTGTAATAGACTATGGTGTGTTTTGTCCTTGAAATCTGAGAAAATGAGGCACAGACTTGTAGTGAAGAATAGTGTCAAATGAGACCACTGAAGCAGGCACATGTGCTGTAGGTTTATAGGCCACCCCCCTCAGTGTGCGCCTTCTGAGGAACAGTCCTATAAACAACAACTTACAGGTCTCTCTTCTGTTTTCAACACTTTGACACATTCTGCTTTACATGATAGTATAGTAATGGAAAAGAATTGTGGAAGGAGACTACTGTGATTAAACCCTTGCTGACTGCCAGAGAGGAGCAGTCAGTGGCACATGAATTTAGATTCAGTGCCACTGTTATTCAGTGTGCCATGTGCATCTTTGCATACCTGAGACATGTAGGTGATTGTAGAAATTTGAAAGCCAATTTGGAATGTTCCACCAATCCCCAGGACAGTTATCATTCGAAAGAGCCCCTGGTACTGTACCTGCAGAGGTAAAACAAAATCTTTTTAAGCTTGTAGCCACATCAGGCTGTTCTTTGAATGTGTCTTTCACTCTCCAGAAACATCTCAGTTGTTCAAGGGATTTGCAATTAGGCATATTCCCTCTTCTTGCTCTGGTGTGAAGTGTACATCCTCCTGTGACTTCCCTACAAACAACTTAAGGAAATGCAGCCTTTAGCTATGGAAACCATTACATTTCCCTTCCCTCCTTGATAGTTAGTCAATAGAGTAGCAAACTGAAGATCTTTCCACTCTCCAGGGCTAATACATGGGAGTGGTTTTGGGGAGGGAGGTCTTACTTTCCTGTCTGCTCTCGGGACAGTGGCCAGGCTATCTGCAGCTCAGACCTGTGCCCACAATAGTGACCAGGTCCTCTGTGTCCAGACCTTTCCCATCTTGCCTGAGAGAGAAGCTTGGTACCCTTCTGAATAGCAGGAAGGACCCTGAATAGTGGGAAGAGATCCCTCAACTCAAGTTTTGTGGCAAAGCTTCCTGAAATTGCCCACAACAGCTAAAATTTTAAAAAAGAAGTCTGAAATAAGCAAGAAGGAGACTGACATGCTTTTAGCATGTTTTTCTACTCTGGCTTCTGTCAGTATGGCAACCCTTGGAAATCCATGGGGTTTTTTACCTAGATGGAGAGGAGCGAACAGCATGGCAAAGTCTTGGGACAGAATTTCCCTTCTGCCCTGATTCTGCTCAAACTGTGCTGTAGGAGGACACTGTTTTCTAGCTCTTCTTACCATCATCAGTTTTGAACTCTTGCCCTTCCTGCCTGTCTTGAGCAGCATGGTCATCTTAACGTCTTGGGAGCTTTGAGAACAGGCATCCCACTTTGATTTTTTCTAGTTGGTTACAGATACAAAAATAGACAACCAGCACGGCACTTAGGTTTACACGACAGCAGCCTTTGCAGCAAGGCATAGCAAATGTGCTGTGAATGAATGAAAACCCGCCAGCCTTTCAGAGGTGCTCTGCCATATTCCTCTTTCCTGGACGAGAGGTTAAGTGTGCCCAGCAGGAGGTGGAGCTCTTTCTCAAAGAGACATTGTCCTAATTGGAAGTGCCTCACTGATGTGGGAGGGTTCAAGACTCAGCCATAATCAGGAAATAAATGCTGCAGGCTCCCAGAAATATCCCTATCAAGATGCCACAGCTGCCAACATCCAGTCCTGTTCCCTGCTTTTCAAAACCTTTACATGCCTTCTCTTGCACTAAATAATTTGTGATATATCTATCAAAACTCTTTTTTCAGCAGGTAAGCAAAGCACATTATGCTTGAGAGTAAGCAAATATTTTCCAGTAAATGAAAACATTAAAGAAACATTAACATATTGATAAGAATATGTCAAAGATAGATGGCAGAGCAAATGAAGTGCAAACATCTGTAGTATCTCAAAATGGTGGGCAGAGCCACTTCGGAGATGCTTTTAGTGAATAGGAGCCTTGTTTTTTTACTGCGATACTGATTTTGTTTTCTTTGAAACACTAGCAGCATACAAAAATGTCACAGATGTAAATACCCCACCAAGTACTTACCAGGTTTGATAGGAAGCCGGTCATCTCTAGCTACAGGCTGGTTGTCCTGTGTGTGATGTGTCTTTGTCATCACAGGCGTCTGTGTCTCTGTCTCCTGCCTGCTGGTATGGCACTGGGCGTTTGGCTTCAGGGACTAGAGTTAAAATTTTACTATTTCGTCTTCATTCACTTATATTTACTTCGACCGGCCAAAGTTAACACTGCCAGATTAAATATTTCAGGAAATAATTGCATCTAGTCCAGTACACAGGGGGAAAGTTTCAAAGCAGAGGAAGTTTGCACCTTGGGGGTAGTGAGGGTTTTGGAAAGGGAAAGGAGAGCAGTTCAGGAAAAAAAAAAATCTAAACACTTCTCTAGGAACAGTAAAATGCTTTACTTCTATGATGCAGACTGAGGAGTATCTCTGCTGTAATCTGCACAAAGCAAAAAGCAGCTGGTACAATGTTTAGATACTGTTATTTATCAATAAGTAAAGTGTGTGGTCTTCAGTTTCATTGGTATAGTAAACATTGTTCACTAGATGAAAAACAGACAAATTCTGAAGCACGCAATCCTTCATTGGGCTTGAAGTAGAAGTAGCAAATTCCAAAGTCTAACTCTGCTGTTCTGGCTTTATCTATCTGTTAGACTGTACAGAGGAAGGATATTTCTTGTCTGGTGGTTACGCAGATGTTTGTCGACAAGATGTGGTAAAGAGGCAGTAAGAGATATTGTGCCTTGGCTTTTGGAATAGAGCATCTGGTCCTGAAGGCATCACTTGAAACAACCAGTAACTGTAAGACCCACTTGCTCATGAAAGTAACCAAAGTAGGTAAATATTCCCTAATGATTTGGCATGGGACAACTGGGACCTTAATCTCTCAGGTTTCAGCTTTGAGTGGTACAGATATAGAACAAATCCAAAATCAGTGTTGCAGCCGTTGAAAAGTCACTTTGGCTTCCAGAGGCTCCTCTCTTGCGAGATGAAGCCTGAACTGTACCTCTACATGGCTTCTGCTAGAGACAGCACTTAGAAGAAAGAGGTTTGCCTGGGGCTCTCATTCCTACTTTCAAAGACTTTTGCTTACTCTTACTCATGCCAAGGGACTTTCCCCCACCCCCAAGGCTTGGGGTGGGGGCAGATGGGGCAATGGGGCTGTACTGAAGCCCTGAGTAAAAGCCCAAGCTCACCCTCAGGACTTGTACTTTCAGTTCATAAAACACAGAATTATTTACAGAGGAGTTTACTGCAAATACTGCGAGTCTAAAGGAATAAAAAAAAAATGCATGTTAATAATAAAACCTTGGTTACTTGTGCAATTCCAACTATTGCCTATATAACTGCATAGCAAGTGCTGTTTATTCTGGCATGCAATAGCATTTAGAATGATTTGGCATTTTTGTAGGTATTTTCTCTTGAACACCAACAATTGTCACATTTTGATTGGACAAAAATGCAAGTTGCATAGCTATTGACTATTTAAGATTTTAAAATGTTAATGTTTCCTTTTTATTACATAATTTATTTAAAAGTGTATCAAAGTGTTCATAGGACTATGTCATAAGGATTCTTGAAAGTAATTACTGAGGATCTCAAAGAGCATCCAATTCCACCGACAGTGACATTTCTTTGGGGAAATTTTGGGGGATTTGTGGTGATTCTGAACTGCACATGAATATATAGCATGGTATTATTTCACCTTATCAGCAATTTTATGAGGCTTTTATCCTAGGAGTTTACCTCTTGTTTTTTGTCAGGTCAATGGAACTTACCTTTTCTGTTAAAAATGTCACCTATATTCTAGGAAAAACTCTGTTGTGTTGTGAAAGCTGTGCATGTTTTCATCTTTAAGGGATTATTACAGAGTTAAGGAGAACTTTTAGTTTGTTTTATACAGAGCTGTAAGAAGTGGTGCTGTGAAGTGAACAAACACTGAAACTCACTTTCATGAGTTGTGTCGTATAAATTTCTCTAAAGAGCTCAACATAGGGCTTGGTTCTAAGCCAGTTTGATTGATATATTGTTCTTTGTGGATGACTGAAGCCATACGCAGTTTAATGTCACACTGAGAGAAACTCGGTGGTTTCTTCTAGGTTCGATTTGAGACTTTGGGTTTGTTATAACCCAAAACTCAAAATGAAATCCTGAATAGCAAAATCACAGAGACTAGAACAAAGAAGACATTTAGGCACAAAACATTTGCTCAGTGAAATCTCTAAGTTTAACACAGCACATATTTTATGATGACTTACTGATTATTGACTGCTCTCTGGTTTTTAAGGTGATATGAGAATGACTTTAATTCATGAAGATTCCACTTGTGTCTATGAAGGAATATTTATATCTTTTCCAATAATGGAAAATAAATAATATGCTTTTGTTTTGTTTTGCAATCTGCAAGCATCAAGGTCCTTTATGACCTTACTTAATACATGGTCCTTTTGCTGACCAGTTAGAAGCTGGTGTAGGTAATATGTTTCTCAAGAAAAGTATTTCCTGTAAATAAAGGAATCAGGTCTCTTCCTAAAATGCAAAGGACCAAATTCTTCAGTGATTTCAATAACCAACAATGAAGTGGTAGGTGAAGATGCCTGAGCTTATGAGGATCCCAGTAAAGATAATTTTGGGTTTTTTGTTTTTTTTTTTTTTTTTTTTTGCTTGTCCTCTTACAGCACTTTGAACATGATGGCAAAGTGATGACAATGATGTCAAAGTGTCGCTCTGTGATCCAGAAAAACAAGAGACACACCTACCATCCATCCTCATTTAGTGTTGGACATACAGAAGTGAAAACAGAGGTGTTAGTAATGTGTGAATTTCCTGAGGAAGAGGAGGGAATTCACATGAAGCTTTTTCCTTCCCCTTTTCACTATATCCTTGCTGTGTCCAGGCAGGCCCTGGAAAAGAGATAAGAATATGGGATGAGAGGGCTCTACTAGGCAGTAGCTCGAAGAGGCTGTGCTTTGGCTTCCAGCCACTTTTATTAGCTCTCCTGAAAACAACAGCAACAGCTACTGAAGCCACAATATTTACAGAACATAACCTCCTTTGAACAAAAGCATAACCGAGACACTCTAACACAGGTGACGCCACTGCTTGTGTTCAGTTCTGTTGGATGCCAGCTGCAGCCTTGTAACAGAAATTTTGACCCTGGTGCACGGGCCTGTACTGAAATAAGTATGACTGCATGGCCCCTAAATTTCTGATGTTTTCTTGAGGTGTCAGTCATAGCAATGACACTGAAGCAGTAGTATGAAGATGAAAAATCTAAGAGAAAAACGCCTAGCTTGCTTGTTTTATCTTTCCTTTTGAGTAAAGATGGGCAGGATGAGTAGTCAAAATAATTTGAGATGTTGCTTGCAGAAGTATGACAGAAAGGCCTTGTCATGGGGTTAAAATAACATGCAAACATTAATACTGGTGGGTTAATCATATACTATCTGGTTTATCAGTAACAGCAAGAGGTACAGCAATAGTAAGCATTTGGGAGAGCAGGCTTCATGAGATTTGGCGCATTGGGTTTGTGAAGCCTGGGAGGATGAACACTTGAAATGGAAAGATTCCTTAAACCATGAAATACTGAAGGTGCTCAGGAAGACTACCTATGGAGGTCTAACTTCTTGCAGGAGACACGGGAGCTAAATCTGAATGAACCTGGCTGGACTTCATAAGAGAGGAACAGAGGGATCCAAGATTGATGCTTTTAAAAACTGGATGCGCAGTCCCTCTGGGATGCTGTGCTTCTGCTGAGACTGGTTCCTGCCAAACAAAAAGCAAAGTGACACTGACAAACATGGCAACAGATAATCTTATATGTGCAGAAGGCTTTGGACTTCTGAAAACAGATAGCAAAAAGAGAAGAGGAGAGTAAAATCTGAGAAGGAATTGACAAGTGAAAGTAGAAGCTACTACAGCAGAATACACTACTGATCTGATACAATGCCAATAGTGAACACTAATCCTACCTTATATTTTTCTATATCTCTCTCTAGTCAGCTACTCCACGGCCTTAATATCTGTTCGGCACAGTTCAGAAGCTCTGTCACTTGCAATTGCACCATGTTGTGAAATCTGTGCAAACTGGTAAAGAACAGCATGGGAGAAAATAAATGTTATATTTGTGTTCCCTTTGGTCTCACACTGTTCTTATTTTCAAACAGGAAGCTCAGTCATTAGAAATAGCCCTTTACAACATCGTTAGGGAAGCTGCAAATTGTATAAAAGCACTGCTGCCGAGGGGATGGGGGAAGAAGGCACAGTGGCAAAAAAAAAAGCATAAACTTTCATCCTCTATACGGGAAGCACCTTGCTAGTCTTTTTGGAATCAGTGAGGTATGGGGGCAGGAGCAGTTGTGGGCAAGTTAACATACACAAGCCAGTCCGTCCTCCAGCATTATTGCAGAATAAATATCCATGATTCAAAACTTTTCTTCTTAATTAATGTTGTGCATTTGTATAGCACTTTGCCAGATCAACAGTGAGTGCCAGTTTTCCAAATAAAGAGTGGTAGATGAATGGGCAAATACATCCAAAGTCACCTCAGCAGCCAGTTGATGGCCAGGAGTAAATCTCATGACTGCTTGACTCTCTCCCAAATACAACTTTTTTACAGTGCCTGCAAGCTTAAACTGCAGAATTTTCTTACAGACACATAAGAATTGCTTTAGTGCACAAAGAGGGGAAGATACCCAATGGCATTAATGCCAGAGAGCAGCAGAGTTATGATCACAATAATGGAAATGCACAGCTGCCAGCACAGAGTTTGATCTTTCATCACTTCCAGCACGCGCAGAATGTTGATGTTTCCCTGCCTTTTGGTTTTGCAGATTGTCACCTTCTGCCTGATACTCTCCCTCACCCAATTTCTTCATAGCTGTACAGAACAAAGAGGAAAGCTTGATACAATTGCACTATTCATGAACCATAATATTCGTACATGCAGATTTATTTAGATTATTAATTACTTATTCCCCTTAGGTTTTGGGCATTGTGATTATTAGTAGAACGGAATGAGAGCACCAGTGAGACATGTTTATATCCCGTGTCCACAGTCCTGTAGAAAATAAGGTCCTGTCTCACATTTGCTAGTATATAGGATTTCATTAACATGGTTGTCAAAATATCGATATATTCTTTAATCTTTCTCTTTCCCTGTCTGACTGCACGGCTCTTTTTACAGCACCTTGGAAATGCCATCCTTGAACCTGAACAGAGAAACTATGATCACAATCACTGGCAGCTCCTTGCACAGATAATGTAGCATATTTAGTCATTAAAGGGTTTTGTGCTTGTATGCTGTGTGTTTTCATGTAGAGTTGAAAGGACATATTGTATCTGGACAGATTTGTTGGAAAGAATTTGTAGTAAATTGATGAGATAATTTATGCAGTTTGCTGACAAGATGAGATAGCTCCCAGGAAGCTCTCTGTTATTTCAGTTAGGTCGTTGTGGTACCCAAATTAGCTCATTTTAAATCACCTTGTATGACATCTTTTGAAAATTTCGATTGCCTATGTTAACATCTGTTAAATGGCGAGACTGATGTGTTTGTTCCTCAAGCAGGCCCGCTCACAGGCAGCTATAGTTTAGCTCTTAATTCTTTTCTTCTGCAGAGAAGAGGGGTGGTGGTAAGAGCTGGGAATGCAGAGTCAATGGAAACACTTTGCAACTTATTTTGGGAAGCATCGTTTCCATTTTGACCCCACTGCCAATGATTCCTGAAGATGCTGTATCTGGTTAAAGCTTTTCTTACCATGACTGAGTAGCTGATCATAGAGATCTGAAATTCCCAATACAAAGAGCATTACAAACAACCACTGGTATGGAATCTACAAGGAATAGTACAAGAAGAATCATCACACAAGAAACTGGTGATATCATAGTCCCTGAATTCCTAGGAGATCGTCTTGTTTTATGATGCTTACATAATCTTTGCAGAATGTGCAAAGCATCACTGCAAAAAAGATCAGCCAGATAAAGGTTCTGGATTATAACATTTTTTTTTTTAATGTTCTTCACATTAATTAATTAACCAATCCACAAAATCTTTATTTTCAAATGCACAATTTCAAATCACTATCAGGCTACTAGCTAGGAAAACTTAATAATGTCACAGTTGTACGTGGGAAGTTCTGGGACCAAGTGAAAACAGAATGGAAATGCCTCGCCATTAAAATACTGGAGGACTTTTAAAACTTTTTTAAGAAATAAGTTCCTCTACTCAAATGGAACTTCCTTCAAAGTTTCTGTGATGATTTAGTCCAGGAAGTTCATCTTGTGTCTTTTGATTTTTGTATTTTAAATGTTAGCTCTAATTTTTATAGTAACAAAATTAGAAGGATTATTTAAAGAGCATCCACTGTCTACTCTATTCTATTTTGAAAATAGTTTGGTTCATATTTATTATATTTTCTTTAGGAATGGTAATTGCAACAGATAACCTCTCAGTTCTTCTGACAGCTTAATATTAACAGCCAATACTGCCAGCTGTAGTACTCACCACTTCTGAAAGGAGCTTTTTCGAAAGGGTGTCTGATCCCAGACAGATAGAACGCTGTTAGACCAAGGAAGTGCTTTCTGTCATGCCTTTTCTGCACCTTCTGCTTAAGTAATAAACTGAGTCTAAGACTGAGGTTAATGTTTACTTCATATGATTTCTGTTGACAGATATTTTTTGCAGCAATTGGACAGCACTTAAAGTGGATGGATTAAGTATTTCAATGACTCAACAGGAGAGGTCCCTATGAATGGGAAGGTTTTGTAGCATGAGTGCTCCCTATTTTGACACAGAGATTGAAACCCAATCTAATATAAAATCTAACCCAGGTTTCAGTTGCTGGAACACACACTGGTGCTTTAATATTAGAGCTTCCTCTGTGGCTTTGAAGTTTTTTAAATAGAAAACTCCCTGAAACTCAACACTGATTCAGTGCTCCAGCACGACGATAATCAATGTGAATGGGGAAACTGCAGAAAGATAAGATTTGTGGTCCTACTAAACAGGAGGCTTGGTATACCATTTGTAACTGTGACAGAAAATGGAGGAATAATTGGTTGTCCTGTACAAAGGTAGAAAAATTTGGGGAGGGAAGTGACTAAATGCTGCAGTGGTTGGCAGGATTAACAACTCTTGAATAGCAGCAATATATGGGTGCTATGGGGCACAGCAGTGGTAAATTGTAGTATTGTGTGCTGATGTGCACTAGTGGAGTGCAATGTTTCCTCAGCCAGTACACAACTAGTAGACACTTGCTATCATAGCTTCTGCTTTTCTTTTTTGGAGCAGTTAATTATTTATAAAATGGACTGAATTTTCCAAGTGTTTGCTCTCACAGTAATCTCTCAAAGTGTCTTACTCCCTGTCTCACTGCAGCGCTCTGGTCCTCTAGCTCTCAGCGCTGCCACTATGTTTGTTAACCCTTGTACCATCCATAAGGTACTCAGAAAAAGAGAGCATTGCTTACTCTACAAAAACTTGCTCCAGATTTTGCTACAACTGTTATACATGGAGGGTGCAGTCAATTTGCCCTGAAAGATGCAGGTGAGAGATCTTCTGTACCAATTGCCCAGGGATCGGGGCTGACAGTCATTACAGAGACAATCAGGACATACAATCAGACAATGAGTTACTTGATGTCAGCTCAAGAAAAGAGAAAAAAAATGAGTTCTCTTTGTTATTCTACCTGCTATTCGTTCATGTGCAGTGTTCATGATCAATGGTCTTTTCAGTGTGGTATCATCAAGAGATTACATGAAAATTGTCTACAAGAACTGTGTTTGTTTCATCCTCTCTTCATGCTGCTCTTAATCCTGAGCAGAGCTTTCTTACAAAGTACAAAACATACAGAGAAATCCCGCTTTTTTAAAACGATAGCGAAGGAGAAAGACTTGAAATAAAATCACTGTGTTATGGCTGCAAATGTTTTCCATGTGTCAGTCCTGAGAAGTGCCTGTACGTAATAAAGTCTTCCAGCTACAGAGCTGTTCTAGGAAGAAGACATTGTCTGTCACCATGAAAATCAGAAATTAATGTGATAGGAATGTTTGGATTAATGACAAGCTATCTGTGGATAAAGTATTGGATTACATTTTACTGAGAAAAGTCCATGTTAAGGTTTAGCTTTCAGTTTGATTTTGAGACTGGGCTTTTTGTCGGTGGAAGTTGCTTATGGTGGCCTATCAGAGCTTGGTGCAGAATGTCTTTTCTTCAGTAGCATCCTTCTCCACAGTCTGATGATGTTTCTTCTTAAATTGACGTGTTTTGAATTCTTCTGTGATTTCAGAGATTGACTTCCCTTTTGTTTCTGGGAGGAACAGGTAGATGAGAACTGCTGAAATGACCAGGACAGCAATAAAGATGAGGAAGCAAAAAGGACCAAGAAGCATCTAGAGATAAAAATAGAATAAGATGAGTGATTTCACTGACATCACTTGCCCCTATAGATTCTTGAAAATCATTTTTTTGTCCCTGTGATTTGTCCCTGTGAAATGAGGAATAAGTTGGTTTACTGAAGCAATATTTATTTATCCTTTCAATTTATTCTTGAGGCAGCAGAGGATGTCTGAAGTCTAGGCAAATATTTTACATAAATATGCCAGTAGCAATAAGGGATTTACAGCTTTGATCATCCACAAGGAATTTCATCCTACTCCCTGTCCAGACCAGCCTAGAAAAACAGTTTAAATTGATGGAGTCAAAGAGAAGACTTGAATCAAATTACATACGACAGCAAAGGGGAAAATCATTCCAGTGAAAGCGAGGCCTAGCCAAATGACGATTCCACCAATTACAAAAGCGGAGGACCTTGTTGAGAGGGTGAAGATTTCATTCATGACAGATGAGACAGCTCCAGCTGAAGAAAAACCATAAAAAAGCAGTAAAAACATTGTTGTAGTTAACCATATTCCTCAAAGTGAGTAAACTAATGTCACTGGTCAAATGCATCCCCAGTAAATCAAGCTACTGTGGGCAGCACAGACATCTCTGTCTGAATTCCTCCTCTACAGACTTCCCTTTCAGTCCATGGAGAGAGATGGACAATGCTGAAATGCAGTTTCTGTAAACCTAAGATGTATAAAATTTGGAGATGAATGGCCCTGATGGTCTCTTTCTCTCCATTGCCCATAGAAAACATCCGGGTTCTGCTACTATAGGAATTCTATTAAGTTTTCAAGACATTAACACTATTTCAAGACATTTCAAGACAGGGACACTGTCTACTAGACCAGGTTGCTCAAAGCCTCATCCAGCCTGGTCTTGAACACTTCCAGGAATGGGGCATCCACTGCTTCTCTGGGCAACCTGGGACAGTGCCTCACTACCCTCACAGGAAAGAATTTCTTTCTGGTATCTAATTTCAATCTCCCCTCTTTCAATTTAAAACCATTGTCCCTCGTCCTATCACTACATTCCCTAATAAAGAGTCTCTCCACATCTCTCCTGTAGGCTCCCTTAAGGTACTGGAAGGCCAGGCACCCTATTCATCAGGGTCTGAATCATTTCAAGTAATTTATTAAAGAAATTGTTTCTTTGGTCATGAATTCCTCAAAGATTGGGGCTTCTTCAATTTCAGTCCAAACTAAGCTGATAATTTTTGAAGATATATTCACACAGTCTAGTTCTATTTCCATACATCCACGGCCTGTGCCTATCCTTGTGGCCCAAGGTTTCCTGTTGTTGGTTTTATTGTTGTACCCACCTGGTCCTATTCCATAGGCAATGAGGAATAAAAAGATGAGAATAACACTGCAGTAACGCATCCAGAGGAACTGATCCTAGACAAAGGCAGAAGGAGGGAAGAGAATGAAATTTAATTTTAGAGCTGTAGCGCAGCTGATCAGTACATACAGAAGCAGTATTTATGAGAGCCCCCAACTCTGAGATCCGTAGTAAATTCTCACTAAAAGTACTTATCTCTCTGTACTGAATACAGTGAAGGCCAAAAGTTGCCTGCAGTGTCATAGCCACAGAGGTGAGCTAAACTGCACCTTGGTCTGAAAAACAAGTAACAAATCTCAAGCTAATTATAGTACGGGGACAATTGTTACTGATTTAACTAATTATCTTATTGAATTAGACAACTTCAGAGAAATGTTTAAATTTCTTGTGCATTACAAGATATCCTGTGAACCAGAAAGAACCTGAAAGCTTATGGGCTGTTTTGCACCGCAGTGCAGTGCAAAACACTGGCACTACTGAAGCCATGACACTGGGTTCCTCACTGCATTTCACCATCCCGACTGGCAGTAGCTGGAGAGCTGCACTTGTGTTAAGGGTGGAAATTGGTGATTGTTGGGCAGGTAAGAACACACTGCTTCTGCTGCAGGAGGCATGGGATAGCAAATGGGAAAGGTGACAGCAGGAATGCTCATCTGGGGATTTAAAGGACAGCGAAACAAGACACAGATGAGGCTTTTGGAGAGCTCAGGCAGAGAGCTGGAGGAAAGCTATGCCATACTAATGGTTTTACAACTTGTTTTTCACTGACTGTTTGAAAACCTGATTAAAAAAGAAGAGCTGCAAGGCAAGACAAAAAAAAAAAAAAGCCTTGCAGAGGGGCTACGAGTTTGTGTTCAGAAGACATTCTGACCTACTATTTTGGACAAGAAAGCTCAGGCTGACTATCTGCTGTCCTGCACAAAGAATTCTGATGTGGGTCCACTCCCAGAGAGACATTTGCTTACGCTCAGTAGCAGGCTTGTTTCAAGCAACACCAGTATTAGTGCCATCAGCAAATAACCACCCCACAGGAGTATCCGGCGTCCAAAATGATCGATAATGGAGCTCTGAAGAGTAAAAAAAAATTGCATATCATTGGAGGCAAAATCCTGCTGTCAGCTGTCCAACTTCCAAATCAACTTCTTTTTCCTTTAGAGAACACAAATCTTACTGGTACCAAGTCTGGCACTTTTTGAGTTCCTTCTAGCGTCTCTAATGCTATGAATTACCACTGCTGCCCAGCATTGCAGCTACTTTTTCATGAACAATGTAATAAATGGAAGCATGCTGTGATTCCATTTAAATATATATTTATACACAAATATATGGAAATAAGTATACATATTAATGTTTGAATGACATTTAATTTATATCTGTATAAGAGAGGGATTTTTATAAGAAATTATGTAGAATGAAGATGGGAAGAAAGCTGTAAGAGTTGGGACAAAATTTGGAGGAGATTTATGCAGTGCCACTGAAAAATTCTTTAGTTCACAAAGAAAAGATTCATCTTCTTTAAGGAATAATAGATTCA
>JAOTQQ010000005.1:22461926-22493539 GCA_026546715.1 Gallinago undulata
AGATTTATGCAGTGCCACTGAAAAATTCTTTAGTTCACAAAGAAAAGATTCATCTTCTTTAAGGAATAATAGATTCAACTCATATGTACTTTAACTCTTACAACCCCAGAAAGATCTGACTCACACAGAAGATGACAGAGATGAGCTCAGAGATTGCAACTCCTAGAGATACATATGGGATTATGCTTTCCTGCAGGTTGGCTGTCTGAAAAATTTCTGAGGTATAGAAGGTGATCTGGGAAACAAGAAACATTTTTAAAATTAAACATAGTCAATAGATGTCATTTGTGCTTATCCAGCATCATTTTGAACTAGATTCGTCATCACTGCAAAAGCTACGATACATTATTGGGGTTTAGTGGAGGTGACATACCTTCTTGAGAAGCTAAAAACAAAAGGTTAATGGAGACAAAGAAAAGGGATTTGAAAGCAAAAAAAAAAAGGTGTTGAAAGGAGCATACTGCCTGTAAGACATAGGGAAAGATGTTTTGGCAAAGAGGAAAAGGGACAAGATAGGCAGTGGGGAAAAAGAAAAACAGATCTCAGTCATAGCAGACCATATACCGTTATAAAAAGAGTTATTCTGTTGCTCTTTTCCAATTGCTAAGCAGAGGCTGCTCATCTGCAAGGTCCCTGATGGACTGGGCACCATTTCCCCGTCAGCAGAGTGCAAAGGTGCCTTCTCTGCCCACATTGCTGAGAACTGAAATGAACAAGCTCCAACAGGGTGCACAGGCTTAAGCAAGGCTTATGGAGAGAGACCCATAGGCAAGTGATACAAATGACATCCAGGGGAATGACTATTAGCTTGGGCTGTATTGGGATCAGCCACTTGGCATGCAGAAACGACTGGAAGGAAATTGTTTCATGGATAAACCTCAATTATCAAATAGAATTAAAGTTGGATGGCAATAGCAGGCTGTCTGCTACTGCAGAGGTCAAAGGAAGTAGAGATGGAAGCTATAGCAAGCCTTAGGGTATTTCTCTTACAGAGTCTTTGGTAATACCACTAGGGGAATGAATGCAGCAGTGCCCTTGCAGGAACTTCTGATGAGATGAATCTTTTGTATTCCCACCCCAGAAGTTCCTCTAAAGGTCGGAAGAATACTAGTGATAATATCGCAGAGCTTCACCGGCACTGAGCTGTGTGGGAGGAAGAATAATGTAGATGCAAAGAAAAGTGACAAGTTGGAACTGTGGCGCTTCAGTTACTTCATAGCAGATCTACGCACAGAAATAGGGTATACTCAACTGCACCCAGGCCACAGAACTGTAGACTCAGTAAAAGAAGGAGCATGGTACCCAGCTGCGGATATACGGATGGTTCTTTCAGCACCTCTAGGACATTCATGATCTTGGTGCCTTTTGTTACAGCCTTTTCCTTCATCATGTCATCAAACTCTGTGTGGTAATTCCCTTCTCCCCAGAGTTGCTTCATGGCTACAGAAGAGACAGAACAAAGCATATTCCTCCTTCATCTGTTCCACTCAGTTCTGTGTTTTTCAGCTTTTAATGAGGTTTGCAACATTTTCACTTCAGTCCATGCTTTGATTCATCAGTCACTGAGCAAAGAACTAGAATGTGGCTTAATGGACTACACCGAGATTGCCCTGAAAAATGGCTTTCAGCTTGCTATAGTATTTAGTGGCAGATCTTAAATATTTCTGATGATTCCTTTTAGTCTGGCGTGATACAGTTCAATGCTATGATCTTTGATTACATGATTACAAGATCTGTAATCATGTTATTACCAAGAAACCTGTATTTGGCTACTAGAAAAGCTGATTCTCTCTATTAGCTTCAGTTTCCCAACAGTTACAGTTTAACAAATTAAGTATCTAAAGTTTTATTTTACCTTTCAAACAACCAGCCTTGTCTCCTTTTTGCAGCAAGAGATAGGGAGGGGACTCAGGAAAGAACGGCAAAAAGAGCAGTTGAATCAATGCCACCAACCCAGAGAAGGACAATAGCACATTCCACATGTCTTCAGTTCCTAAGAGATCTCTATGAAAGCACATTAGAGTGTGTTTATAGTTCAGCACAGTTACAGTATAAAACTAGTCTGGTATTTTCTAGATCCTAGTATAGCTAAATAGACACAATATACATACAGACCTCAAGAAGTTGAATTGAAATAGAAGATGTTTAGGCTAGGGAAAGGAAAACAGACTAATGCTCTATGTCTACTGCAAGACTGAGATTTTTCTTAAAATGTGAACATGTCCTAAAGATCAGTGGAGTTTGAATATTCCCACAACAGCTCTCTGAACCAATACCACAATTCTGCATGAGGTTATCAAGAAATTAGCAGAGATTTCAGATCTCAAAAATTAACCAAGAGTGTTTACATACAATCTTTTCTTATTAACTTCAGCAGAGAGACTGGACCTCCAGAGATGAATTCATCCTCTCTTAAGGGCCTTTCTCTCCCCAGTGAATGACAAGGAAATCGCAGTGACTGGTATGGAGTGGATGCTTCCTTTTTGACAGCTGTAGTTAAACAAAGTAAAACCCCACCCTCAGTATATGTCTGCTTCCAGGACTGGGAGGACACCACTTTCCTGCCATACAGAAGAAAAATAAACAGAAAATAGGATGAGAAGGAATAGTACAAGTACCGTAATCCAAGAACTCTTGCTACAGCTTTTCCTAGTGCAAGAAACACAGAGGAGGTCACATTTACAAATCCACGCAACTTCTTAGGTGAGATCTCTCCAGCATACTGAACATGGGCGTTCATATTTATTCCTAAAGCAAAGAAGACAGGAGAGAGCTAAAGGTATAGAAAGCAAAAGATAAGGTCCCTTTTCATTTCACCTTCAGCTAAAGGTAGCTCTCTCCTCTCTCCTTTGAACAGTTTGCTATATATTCTCCACAATATCAGGCTGAAAATATACATTTCACTTCAAGCAATATGTTTAGCTAATCCATCAGATCTCTTGCTCTCTCAACAAGACTTCTTGAAGGCAAAGGACAGCTCATCTTACCTTTTCCCAACCTGTTTCTTGTTTGACTGGGGTTACTGTGCATGCCTGAGTACTCCCAGCAGGAAGATTCCTATATCCACCCCAAAGAAGTCGCATTAACATGGAGTAGTGGGGAGTCCTACCAGCAGCGATGCCCTCAAGGAAGCGCCCAATCAGTATCATCTCAAAGGATTTGGCTCTCCTACTGAAGCCAGTGTGCAGCGTGGCTACTAGCATGACCATGTCGTTGAACAGCACACATTTCTTCCTGCAACAGCAAACAGCATATGGGTACGATCCATGGGGTTTTTTTTGATCTTTGACTAATGTCTCCCTGATCTCTAGATTCACAGATCAAGCCATGACCATGTTTAAATCTGTTGCTTATAGGACAGCCATATCTGACTATGAAAAGGCGGCACAATGTCTTACCAGGGGAGTAGAAAGGGAGAAGTCAGATTCCTCTTTTTTAACACTATGTGAACACACCATGAGGTTGATGGAAAATTCCTACAGGATAAATACTGATAAGGATTGATTTTTTTTACTTCCTTCTCAAACCCGGCATGTGTCCCCAGAACAAGGCAAATCTAACTTCACTGAGAACTTGTTTCACTGCTCACCTCAAGCTAGAAAGTTCTGGCTTTGTCCTCTATGGTCACCCTTAAAGAGAGGGTTCTGAATGTGACCTGAGGGATTTCTGCATATCTTTGCTGAAACTCTTATTACTCTTATAGAAGAATGAACCTATACAAAAGGCTGTAATCAATTAAAATTTTAAAATAAAATAAAAAAAAAAACCAACCCTTTACCTACAGAATATGTATCCCCTTCTGCACTACTGCAGTGCTATTGGTGTCCCTAGGGCATTATTGCACAATAAAGAAATTTCAGAGATTTATTTTTTACTAAAATTTCAGCAAAAACCCAGGAATTGTATGGCACCAAAAACTGTGAAAAGGGAATCAGAAATAATTTAATATTCTTGTCTCTCTAATGTACCTAAGTGTAGTTATACATGCTGAATCGAGTTAATTCTGCACCAGAAGGGGGTAGTGAGAATTGAGATCCGTTATATTAGGTGAATAATATTAAATTCTTCCCCTGTTGCAGCCCTGATTAGTGAGCTGTTGGGAAACATACTTACTTTCCATATTTTGCAGTCAGGTACCCACTGCACAGACACCCTATCATTCCACCTACACAGTACACAGACACGATGAAGGACCACAATAATGTGAGTGTCTCCTGATGCAGCACAGAACCATATCGCTCCATCCAAGTTTCGTTGATAAACTTCTTAATGTACTGGGATGGAAAAAGAGATTTTCATTCCACTCAGACACTAATTACAATAGTCCTTCATTATGTTTACAATTAAAATTTAGATTAATAGTTATTACTGAAAGCATTGCTATGGGGCTCATTAGCAAATTAGAACTGATATTTTCTCTCATACAGCCTAATAGCATAAGAGAATATTTCAAAATTAATTATACTTTTTAGTCTGTTGAATCCTGGCTCTCCTACATGAAATTATTGTCTCCTTTAATTGAATCTTGTGAAACGCAAATGTTCTTGAGTGTGAGTGGAGGATAGAAAGAGAAAAGGGCTGAACTGAAGGCTGAAGCTCCATCAGCTAGTTTTAGACCTTTTTCTCCATGGCATAATCTTTAAGGAGTATGCTTCAAGATGTTGTTCTACACATTGTTAATTTCTTCTAGAAATGTTAGAGAGGTTTTATAAAAGAAAAAAGATTATTTTAAGGAGCCACTGAAACTTCCATTTTCCCTCCATTCAGCTACAGACCAGAGCAGGAATAGTTTTGCTTTTCCAGCTTTTTCAGCCTTTCTAATATTCTATGGGAAGTTGTATTTGAAGCACCTAACACACACATCAACTCCTTTGAGAGTGAACAGTATGGGACTGGAAAGAGCTGGGAATAAACTCACATAGCAACGCCTAACAGATTTTTAGAGCATCTTCAAAGTGTAAGGCCTAGTCCCATGATGAGCAGTTACAGATGTGATGTTATGAAGGCTTTGCTTACCGGAGAAGTATAATTGATCACAGACATTTGAAAACCAGATAGGTGGGTTCCACCAATTCCTAGCACTATGATCATTAGCCATAACTTCCGGTATTGAACCTGCCAAAGATCATGAAACACATTCTAAGTTCCTGATACCAGCATGGCTTTCAGACCATGAGTTGATTTATGAGATCTTATACCTTCCCATTTCTATGATTAAGAAACCTTTAAAATGCAAAAATCAATTTTGATTTTTTCAATAATCAAGCAAAATTGCTGAGAAATTGTTAAGATGCAAATCTGCAAATTCCTTTGTATTCTTCTCCTGGTTATTAGAGCCTGAAAAACATACTGTCTTTAATTCTGTTAGTTCTGCTAGCCATAGAAATAAAAAAAGAATCATAAAGTGTTGTTTAGATAGTTTGTATATGTTTTTGTACTAGTAAGAAGGCACTATTTTCTTTAATCCCTTTTTTCCTTCAATCTGCCTCCCAAGAGACATTGTTCACCAGTTTCCAGAGATTATTCAAGTCTGTTCTCTTAAAACTTATTTTGTTTATAGTTCACTTTTATTATCCCCATTGGAAACTGCATCTTTAGAGCCCCTGCTTGAATGACTCCGACTTGAAATGCTGTTTCCAAGACATACACTGGATTTTAGAGCACTCTTCACAAGTACGTAAGTTCTCAGGCAAAAGTCAGGTCGCACTCTAAACAGATGAAGATCCTCAAATATCCTTGAGACTGCAGGGCAGTAGAGTGGGAGGGTTTTTGTTTTTTAATCTTTTTCATTGCTACTATTTACCTTTCTCAAAATGCCTATTCTTTCCTGGTTTCCCAGGTCCTCTTTTAAACCTCTCATTCTTTTGTATTTCTAATATATTTTCTGGCGATGCCATGTAGTCAGTCTTATTGCTGAATCAATGTTCAATATGTCCCAAACATGTGCCCTGTTGCTCATTTTTGTTACCAAAAGAAGGCTGCTTGATTCCTTTTGCCCTAATCTTTAAAGATCATGCAGCCGTTAGTGACTAGGGCTAGAAGACAAGAAGTTGGATACTCACCAGGTCTGAGAGGAAACCAGCCATTACCCCTTGAAAACCTGCCTGCTCTGAGAGCCCTTGTCAAGTCTGTCAGATAAGAGATATGTTTTCTATGCTTAGATTATAAGAAGTTTGGATCATAGAACAGAAGTTAAATTCTAACTATGCCGCTTTTACTGAATTGTGTCCTCCTGTAACACTGCCCAGGATCTCTTCTTGCTGGTTTAATTATTCTAAGACCCAGATATGCCAAGCCAATTTCAACATTGGTAAATGTTTATCATTCTTGTATCAGGAGTGCCCCCCGTTATTCACACTGCTAAAACAGCTGCGTGTTCCTGCTGGGGAGGGGTATCAGACAGTGCTACCATCTTTCCTGCAGGGGAGCAGAGTTCCTATTCACTTCTCTGACAAGCAGCTTAGGTAGAGTGTTTTCCTCCTCTCCAGTCCTCTAGAGAGATAAGTCACTTCATGTTGTAGCTGAGCTGTAACGCCTCTTTTTTTACATGCTATGGGACTTTCGATTGCTTGAAGTGATTTGAGTAATTTCCCAGATGCAGGACATGGATATGGTGTAGGGGAGAACTTTGTAGAGTAGGGTAGATGGTTGGACTCGATGATCCCAAGGGTCTTTTCCAACTGAAATGATTCTATGATTCTATGAAGTACCTGAATATTGTCATATTGGGTCCTTGGTAATACCCAAATCTTCTGCTTCCAGAAGATCTCTGAAGCCTCACTCTTCCCTCTCTACAACAATGGAGATGACCTACTGGGTGCCAGAGCAGGATGCTCGTTCTGTTCTGGCTTTTAAGAACTATTTTTCACCTTAAAAGATTTTATTTTGCATCAGCCAAAGACTTGACTATTTACAAAGAGTGTAACTTAATTCTTGCTTCCTTCACATGTATATTTATTAAATATAACCTTATGTACTACATTGAATACAGCAGAGTTCACTCTGTACTACAAAGATTTTACTGTCTGGTTAGGGCCAAAAGGGGAGGGTGGAAAGTGATGTTACAGTTCTGAGGGCAACAGAAGCTTTGCTCAGGAGCATGGTGCAAGCACTGGCATTTCTCCTACAGTTTGCTTTTCATGTTACAGTGACTCACAACAGCCCCACACTGTCCCCTGGGCTGTGTGCCCTGCAGCACAGGGACAGCTTGCTGAGTCACACCTTGACCTTTCTCCTGCTGTATATCCTAGAAATGCTCTCTCCAAATCCTCTCCCTGAATGTTTTGTTCACAGCAGTATACAGTGAAATAAGTCAAGATGAATTCTTCTTTCCACCTATTCAACTTTTTTTCTCCCTGAAGTCTTTATCCCCTCCACATCGGCTGTGATGGTAAATTTAATTCCTTCCTCTCTCAGCACAGACTCCTTATGTGTTCTCATTTCCTCTTCTAAAACACTCCAGAATCTACCTTTTTCTTTAATAACTACTGCAAAAATCCCTGTCTTTATTTAGGTTTTCTCTTACTTCTTAAAATTCCCCCTCTCGGTCTCCAGTCACTTCAACACTGGCCACTGTTCTCCACTCAGCCAAAGATTTTGCTGTCACAGAGAAGACTGCAGCCAGATTGTCCAGCTGTCCCCTGTCCTTTCTTACCACCACCACCCACTTTATCTCTTAGAATCAGACCAGAACTGTGTCCAGCAGAGTACCAGAATGGAGCAAGTGTGCAGTGGTGCTTTCCCTGTGTGTCTCCCTGGCCCCAGTGATGGGCAGCCCTGGGACTTTGTCAGTCAGGATGGTGTCTTTATGTTTGCTCCTTCCATGCATTTACTGAGCTCCTCTTTGAATTCTTATAATCTTTAGCTATTCCCAACTCCTGTGGCAGAAAGGTCTAACAAGATGCTTGAACAGCCCAGTGTTACTTCTTGCTTTCTCTCAGGACACACTAAAAGCTACTTCTGAAGTAATTACCCCTCTCTTTTGCTGTTTCCCTCATTTTATTTTTAGTTTCCTTTTAACTTCTTCTGCTTTCTGTGTCAGGTTTGAATGCCATATCTCTGTTTCCAGAACTTTTTGTGCTGTACTGTCCTTTGCAACTCCATTTTTATTTTTCTTTTCCCTCTCAAAGGGCTTCCGCCAGACTAAGAGCAAACCATTTTGCTGGAGTCAGACAGCAGGGTTCAGGCACCTTATAGTAGAAACATGGGCAGGGAGCAGATGAATGAACTAGAAGGGAAAGGAGGATTTGTTCTTTGAGCTGAGGATGGAAAGTTTGGCTGCTGGAAGGAAGAGCACACATGGCAGCCCTGGGTCTTTCTGGATGGGTTTTTAAACACTCTGTTGCCAGAGTTTAACATCTGGTTGATTAAACGGTCCCCTGTTACTCTTCCTCCTGTTGTCTATGTTTCTCCCAAAATATTCATACTGCTGTCTCATTTCTATCTGGCTTCACACTTCTGTTCAGTGTTGTGATATGGAAAAAGCAAGACTTGAATGCCTAGTGTAGTTCTTAATTATTTTCCTAAAGAAGAGGACAGGACAAGTCTTCCCACCTAGGATTTGAACACTAGAAGAAATGTGCTTGTTGCAGACCCAGTACTTAGCTCACCCAATACCCTTGGCTTGGAGGGATCTTGTTTTCAAAGATGCCAAGTGTTGCACTTTTGTGATGCTGGAAATCAGAGATACACTGCAGATTCACAAGTACTTCTTTAACCTTTATTCCCAATCTGTGCTAGTTATGGTAGTGTTAATGATTCACCACTCTTTCCCTCTTGCAGACAGTATTTACTAGCAAAGGGAAGACATCAGGCATGCTGGACAAGATCACGCTGTAGAAAGACATGTATGAGGAAATGAGTTTTTAGTGCCTCGTAACTTCCTTGCTGGGAACCTGTAAGATTGAGAAAGACTGGACCAAATAAAGACTTGTAAAATAATCAAGGTCTTACCTAATGCTTTCTTTTCAAAATACTTTAACTGTTTCCCCCCCCCCCGCATTTTTGATAAGATGGAATGTATGATGGTTCTTACTCTGGTATTGCACAATTCATGACTTCCAGCCTTAAAACTATGAACTTTGTCTAGCTTTTTTTGTAATATGTTGATTGTCACAGGAAGGATGGCTGCGTTGGGGAAGTCCATTGCTCTTGGTTTTAGCTCTTGGCACTGCTACAGGTACTGTTAGAGGGTGGTGTGAAGGTAAAATAGCAGGAGCTTTAAGAC
Source organism: Gallinago undulata (assembly GCA_026546715.1). Classification (NCBI taxonomy): domain Eukaryota; kingdom Metazoa; phylum Chordata; class Aves; order Charadriiformes; family Scolopacidae; genus Gallinago; species Gallinago undulata. The sequence goes on from JAOTQQ010000005.1 coordinate 22,471,153, forward strand.
TATGAAAAAAACTTCCACTCAATATTCAGGTCCTTTTGCAAATTTTATTGTGCACCATCTTCAACAGTCAGTAGTGAGGATCTCATTTCCAGAACAAGACAGACACAATATTCCTTGACCCCAACGACACAATCCCAGAAGATGGGCTCTCCTCTGTCCCTGACTCTTCAATTAATGAAAACCAAATCCAGGCATGATCATAGGATGTGTTTTCCTAGTCAATGCTTTTGTATTTCCTTATCAGTAAACTGCAAAGGATGAAGAACAGCAAGAGTGTGTCATGTCGCATAGCAACAAATACAAAAAGTGAAACCCTTTTTACCATGTTTGTGATGAAAATGTGGAGTGTTTAGAGAGCCTGGAGAGAGAAGCAAACACTCAGACATACAGATTGAGTTCTCCAGGAGAATCACCACTCTTTTTTGTCCCATCAGTACCAGTTACTCTTGGGAACTCAGTCCCATTCAAACTCAGCGTTCTTTCTCTCTGACATGAACAACTTCAGGCTGAAGACATGCTACATAGTCATTGCTAAGAAGGAAGAAGGGGAACATGTCCACTGTGAATTAGACCACTCATTATTTCCTGCAGCTCTGCCTTCTTCATTCATGCTTTCCTTCAATGCTGACATATCCCTGTTTGTCCCTATAGAATAATCTTCAAAATCTAGGCAATGTACCTAATTACCAAGCAAAGAGGTTTGGCTTCAGGTGACAGGTTATGCTTTCATGTTTCTCAAGTAGGACCTTATACCACGCTGCAAGTCACAGAAGCCTGCTCATAAGCTCCTCAAGAATATCTTGGTTGCCCCCATACCACGTCCTTGCTCTCAAGACTAGTTGTAAGAGGGGGAAACATTGCATACTGATTCTGTCTACTGATAAGCAACGTACCATTCTACCGGTTTAATCAGCTAAACACTTCTTTTCAGCTGGACTGAAGCTCCTTCTCTGGGAAGGTCAGCAGCACTGACTTGTTAATAGGAGCAGATAATTTCAGTGTGAAAGCTCTGTCTTCTTTTTCTCAGAGTTTCACAAGTATGCTGTACATCGGAACCTTCCACACTCCCTTCCTCTAATAACTGCGGAGTCCTGGTTTTGGTAAGAAAAATAACAGATCCTGTGTTTTCAGTTTGCACAGCTGCTAACTTGCAGGCACTGACAAAGACCTTATTTCTTTATACACCGTGTTTAATTTTTTTCTGCAGAGAATTTAATTCAGGTCATATTTCAGCAGTTGGAGAGAACCACCGAGTTTATCTGGCACTCTGCACCGCAGGTGATTATTTTTAAAATACAGATTTGTGGCACAATGGAATCTCTCTTGCTTAGTGAGGCTTCTGGGCACTACAGCAATAACAGAGCAAAATATGGAGAGGAGACTTTGATATTAAAGTCTAGTTACAATCATCACTGAGCAGTTACTCTGCTGTAGGGCTGTCTGTGTCTTTCCACGGTAGTTCAGGCGGTTGAACTCCTCCATGACCTCCAGCATGGTCTTTCCTTTGGTCTCTGGCATCACCAGGAAGACAAAGATAGCCATGGACAGACAGTATGTCAGGAAAATGATGAAACAGAAACTACCAAGACCTTCCTATAGGAAAAGAAAGAGACAAAATACGTTCACATTAATTGATCTAGATTTCTTTCTCTTACTATAAAGGCTTCTGGTTTTGTATTTACTAATAAACTTGGTCAGGGACTCAGCTGATGTAAAGCCTGCTTGCTGCCACCTGGGGAATGGCACTGAGTGATAAGATAAACTAATTCTCCTTTCCTGTTTTAAGGGGAAAAGTTGTATGCTCAGCAGAATTTGAATATCTTTGCTTGACAATTCAGAGAAGTGCTGAGCTTCAGTGACTCTTCCTTTCTGCTCCATCGTTCTCAGTCAGTGCTCCCTGGGGAAGGTACATAGTGTGTTAGCACTGTCCCTCCTTGCACAGTCCAAAACTGCAAAGGCTTTAGTTTCCTGCTACTTGCTAGTGCTGGGTGAGATTAATTTAACATTAACCCCAAAGGAGATGCACATACAGGACAAGGGGGGAAAAGAAGGGAGCCCCTCATGACATTCAAATGATGTCTGACAGAGTTGGTGCTTCTGTTACGGCTTCCATGTTTTCCAGTGTCACACTCTAATTTGTGTAGAGTTAGCAGCATTTTTAGGTTTTGCTACGCTTTCACTAGATATCTGGGTAAAAAGAAAGAGATCATCAGAGCTGCGATTAGTTTGGGCTCTGATCTTTTCTTGAAATGTTGCAAAAGGAAAGTATGCTCTGCGTTCAAGGAAGGTCTAACCTCCTCTGTACTGAAACAAAACACCCTGCTTTGCTTACCACAATGAAAGGAAACACAAGTCCAAGGATGAAGAGTTGGATCCAGTTTGTAAAACCATTAAAAACATAAGCAGCTGGTCTGTATGACTGAATAAATATTTCTGTGGGCAAGGGGCATAATACTCCAGCTGAAAAAAATTGGAAAAAAGGAAGCTTAGATATTTTGCAAGATGCTTCTGTAACTCACACTTCATATTGCCATATAAGTTAATGGTTTTAACTGACCTGGAAGTGTTTGAGGTGCTGCTTGGCTCTTCAGGAGGAAGGTATGTAGGAATGCAATACGAAATGAAGTTTCACCTCCTACCACAGTATGGAGGGGAACATCTATCCCTGCACTGAATCAGGAGTAAGGATTCATGCTAACTGTGGAACAGCTATGCCTGGGACCTCTCCTTAAGGCTGGAGTGAGGAAGGAATGACTATATGAAACGATTCCAGTAGAAAATACCAACCTGGCCCAATGCCAAAGCTCATGATGAAAATAAAGATGAGTGCAACAGAGCAGTATGGTACCCAGGAAAAGGAATCCTATGATAGGAAATGAACAGCAAATAAAATCAGAAATTAAAATTTTACTTACCCAGCTCCATTAGAAACATTCCTCACTGCTAAGTATGTCAATGTTAAACATACATCTGTTTCCTCTACTTCCAAAATCTTAAAAAGTCTCGGCAGTGATCATGGTTGTATAAAGCTATTGGCTTTACTCTACATGTACATGGCTGGGAACAGAACTCTGTTAGTATGATGGGTAGCCCCCAAAATAATACTACTCCCACTAAAAAGTGATTTTGGGGGAAGGACATAGTAATGACGCCTGATACACAATAAAACTTGAAGACAGGACACAGCTCTAAGCGTAAGTGCGGTCTTACCTGTAGTGAAAGTGTGACTGTGAGGAGCACTAAAGCCAAGGCCAGAACAGTGTAGCTTTTCCACAGCAGCGTCTTCCTCCCTGCACGCTCAATTAGAAAACCCTGCAAGCAGGAGGACATGCTGTCAGCTCCAAAGGACAGACGTTAAAGGCAGGCACTGGTTTGCTGCTCTGGTATCTGCCTTCACCTTCCAGGCAGAGGATCCCTGAAGAGTCAGGCACTGGGATGTCATACCTCCTCTGGGAGGCTGAGTAATGGCATCTGGGGGGACTGAGCAGGACCAGGAGCTGCAGGGAGCGGGGAAAGCTGGGGAGGTGCAGGGCTGCAGGGAACATTACCTGGGCAGTGAAGGCTGAGGTGGCACTCTGCAGAAATGCTTGCACTGTTAATTGCCATTAATGCTACAGCCATGAGTCCTACTGACAAGTAGACACAGGGACTGTCTGTCATCTGCCCTTCCTACAGAGGGGAACTGGGACTCCAAGGCCTGTATGGTCATTTTGAGGGAAAGACTCTCCCACCCTCCCATAAACTGAACACAAATGTTTATCTTTGCAGGGTGTGTGGAGATGAGTTTTTGTGATTGGTGTGAAGTACTACTGTTGATTTGCAGGAGTTTGATTCCTGAAGCTTCATTTGCAGTAGTTTCTAAAGATGGAAAAGAAACATGCATTACAGCAGAATTAAACTCAGCTGAAGAGCCACTTACACACAGAACTGTGGAGAGGATCTCTGTGATCCCAATTCCCAGGGAGACATAGTGGGTTTGAGTAGAGGGGATTCCAGCCGCTATAAAGACATCGTATGCATAAGAATAAACCTGGAAAGAAGAGAAATATTTGAAAGTTGCACCCATGTGGTCATGTTTACACTCCTGTCTTTTTTGACAGAAAATAACAAGTTAGACCTTAGCAAAAGAGAAGATCTTCTTCTTGGTTTCAGTAAACAATCCTCAATGTTTTCATGAGGCTTATTTGTGCAGAACAGCTATTATTAGCAGCTCTGTCTTGAACTCAGTAACATATACAGCCTTTTTCTTTTTTTTTTTTTACTTGCTTTTACTAGCCTTTATCCTATGTTACAGATTATAATTCTATCTGACATCTTTCACACGTTTTAATGTCTCATGTACTTTGTATGAGGAGAATACAGAAATGTGGACAGCACATACTAAGAAAATGGTTTAAATTCTCTTTCTACATCATCCTTAAGCCTTTACATTGATTATGATAGTAAATATTTTTCTAGACGTAAGCATTCCTAAAGCATAAGAAATTCCACTATTAATATGCTCCGTTTCTACTGGTCCCTCTTGATACAGTTACTTCTGCACTAGTGGGGGTAGAAATGGGTCTTATGAATCTCAAAGTCTTTCTGAATTTGCAAAATTAATCTGGATTTTGAAACTTTATGCTTTTACTATAAGATAATTTTATACAATAACTACTCCAAAACTCAATATTTTCTACTGAAACATATATAGAGATATTTCCAGAGAAAAGGTATATTAGACAGTATGTACCAGTAACTGTCCCATATATTGCTGGGATGTTGTAATTGTCTATGATCTGAGAAAGTGCAAAGTTAAAGAATTTAGAAAGAAACCCAAAGAAGTAAGAGTATGGAACTGCACTGTTGATATATGTAACAAACCTGGCTCAGTTTGTACTGAAATAGCTGGACAATTTTGGTCAGAGCATTCTGGAGTTCAGAGACCTAGAGGAGGTTACGCTGTTCTTTAGTTGTTCTGTGTTTGAGATTTTATTTTATCTCCTTCCATTATCTTATCATAATAAGGTAATTCATACAGATGCCTTCAGATGACACTTGCTAAGACACAGCTCTTGACTTATCCCAGGTCCCAAACTTCCATTGGAAAAAATTATAACGAACAGTAACAAGAGGTCCCCTCCTTACAGCTACTGTTGCAGTAAGCATTCTACATCTCACTGCAAAGCTTGCTTTTTTACCAAGAAACTGTAAGCAATCTAGAAGTCAGAGAAAAGTAGCACACGTACCACATTGACTCCAATTAACTGCATGCATGAGGAGACAAGGAAGAGAGTGATGAGCTGCCAACGGACAGATTTGTCACGACAAAGATCACAAACGCTCTTGGCCTTCTCCCCATGGATGGCCTTTTGCTCTGCCACCATGTCATCTATTTCAGCCATGTGGTCACCGTCTCCCCAGAGCTGCTTCACAGCTGGAAGGAGAAGGGAGAGAAAGATGAATCCTGGTCCAAGCTCACCAGCACAGACGTGAATTCGGAGGATTACTTTCTGCTTTGCAGAGTCTCGTATTTGTGCTTCAGGCACTTTGCTTGTGTGAACTTCCTAGAGTTCTGAGTTCAGATTAGAAACAGATCCAGTTCATTATTATTTATTTTTACTCATAAATCTTAATTACGGCCTCACCTTTGGCCAACAGTTGCTTACAGTGTTTCAATGTAAATTATGCCTAAATTCTTATCAATGCTTCTCTGAATACCCTCCTGCTAAAGGTGCAATTACAGTGCACACACCAAAACACAGACAAGGGTAAATGACACCTACATTAAAAAATGAGTTCTCTCAAAGAGTTCTCTCTTTTGATAGCTGAAACCCTACAATGGCTATTTATGTTTGTGTCAGTAGTTGCTGTTAGGGTTACTGAAGAACTGGAATGCTTATGGATATGGCATGACAGTAAAGAGCATCCCTTTCTTACACAGAGCCAGAAGGTACCATATCCACACCTCGATTCAGCTTAGGGCAGAATCTGTATTGATAGAGATACAAGATCTGTGCGATCATGTCCCTTGGAGGATCCTGGAAGAGTGTAAGGGAAATACTAGTGCCAAGAGAGCACTAATATCAAAATGGAAGAGGCTGTCTTCCAGCATCTTTAACAGGGAAATTCCTCTTTATCAGGAAATGTAGTGATTGGATGAGGGATAATGGTTTTAAATTGAAAGAGGGGAGACTTAGATTAAATACTAGAAAGAAATTCTTTACTGTGGGGGTGGTGAGACACTGGCCCAGGTTCCCAGAGAAGCTGTGGATGCCCCATCCCTGAAGGGGTTCAAAACCAGGCTGGATGGGGCTTTGAGCAACCTGGTCTGGTGGGAGGTGTCCCTGCCCATGGCAGGGGGTTGGAACTCGATGACCTTTAAGGTCCCTTCCAACTTTAACCATTCTATGATTAAAGCTGAAGATGGTTTCAGAGCTAAAAGACCAATAGTCTTTTTCCCAGCTGTACCTCTCTTCCAGGCTTCTGTGGGCCTTTACTGTATTTTCCGCTTTTTGCTAAAATTAATGCTTTGCGACTCATTTCCTCACCTTTGATGCACCCCTCCTTGTCCTTTTTGTCAATGAGCAGGTAGCGGGGAGAGTCCGGGAAGAAGGGGAGGGTGAGAAGCTGAATGAGGGCAGGAAGTGTGTTGGCTGCCATGAGAATGGGCCAGAGAGCATCTACGCCGAGAACTTCCCTGGAACAAAACCATCCGAGTGCGAGGAGCTGAGCAACCACGTGCCATGTGAGCACACGCAGAGTCAGGGTGGTCCCTAGGCCCTGCTGCCTGTGTCTTGACAGCTCTCACCCAGGAGTTTCCAGCATTTCTCAGCTCAGAAAACTGATCATCTCAATGGGAGGTGGAAAGGGAGAGCAGAGTGCTGTTGCTGGCTGCACTGTATTGCCACCCGGTGCTCAGTGGTGAGTGCAACAAAGCTAACTGCATCCTCCTCCAACAGCAGAGAGCCCACAGGGATGAGCAGTGTCCCAGCACGAGTGCTGAAGAAAGCACCTGCTGTGGCTGATCCCTCTGATCTAAAGAGTCTCAAGTTACAATTAAGACAAGATCCACGGGTTATCAGCCTGGTACTGACTGTCCCAAATAGCAGCTGCTGGGTTTCCTGCAGCTCTGAGGATAACATGACCAGAATGATGCGTGTCTGGGAATGGGGTGGGCCATCTTTGGCACAGGATGGACAGAAGGAGCTTGTGCTGCTGAAGGGAATGAATCCACCATTGGTTTCTGGTTTTCTGTGTGTGTTTGATTAATGGGTGTGTCAGCCTGCGTGTATTTTCCAGAAAGTTTGGATGGCTCTGATATTCCCTGCTCCTTCCAAAAAAATAAAAAGTAAAGGTCAGTTCTTACAAAAGATGGATTTCTTTCAAGCCCATTGAAATCTGTTAAAGGTTTTTATTATCTATATTTTGATCTGCCTTTGCTAGGAAGCAACATCATTCTTCAGGATTAAATATTTTGTATTATTTCTGTTTCCCATTCAGGAACTTCCCATTCCCACTCAAATCAGGAATTTGGGGTGAGTTAATTTAGTCTGGGTGCATAGGGTACCCTGAAAACACATCTAAAAATAGTTGCTGATTTGCCTAGTCACAGGCTTGCATTGACATATGCATATATTTTAATAACAGGATAAATTAAATAGGTCTTAGACCCACATACCTGAGACCCAGAGCAAATCCTACAAACTTTCCCAGGGCAATGGCAGTAGAAGCTGTTATGGCAATCAGCCCGCGGAGCTTCCGTGGGGCACATTCCCCAGCATACATGAGATGGATATTCAGACCTAAACCTGCAGTGACAAAAGACTGTCAGAGTAATTCAGACTCTCCTAGGTTTGGTGTTTTGGAGAGGACTATTACAGGCAAAGCATATAGGGTTAGGTCCTGAGATACTTCTTTAGCCAGGCTCAGTATTCGTCTGCCTGACACAAAGCATGTTCCAGCACTGTGGCCTTTTGTCTTTGCTAAATATTTCAAGCAAGTAAGTTCCCTGGGGAAATCTGTTCTTCGTCAGGCTGGCCATCTCTTACAATGTTTCCTACAGCCACATACACAGGATTGCTGTTGCTGCCTTTAATCTCAGATTACATATTTCAGTGTCTACTCAGGACACTATGTGCCTTATTTTGTGCTTGAAACCAACAAGTTAACAAATGCTATATATTCCATTTTCTCAGTGAATTAATTAATAATTAGTTAATCAATATGTACCCTCTCTCTATTTTTTTGTTGATGTTGGTTAGTATGATCTTTATCTAACTGCTCAGGGATCAAAAACACTGGCAGTATGTATCCTGAAGCATCTGGAAATTAGAATTGCCCAGCTTGAAAACCATTCCCTTGACTGTAATATGGAAGACAATGAGCAGCAACAGAAACAACAGAGGTCAGCTTTCTATTGAGTGAGCATGCTCCCCTCAAATATTGCATGTTTTGGCTTTTTCACATTGGCAGTACTTTTTATATGGATTGGATATAAGAATGCAAAATTAAGATGTCACACATGATTAATTTAAGTATGTTTGTGCTTTCTTATTTAGTTAAAAATGCATTCAGCAATCAGACTCTCCACAGAGTTTAGTAAAAATCTGTGATCCATATACTCAACCTGATAAATCCTCGTGACTCTCAGTCACTGCTCTCCCAAATTTTTAACACCATATGTGGGAATGCTAATTTACCTCCACACATTCCAGAAATTATTCTTCCGGCAATGATCATCTCAAAGGATCCACACAGCCGGCTGAGTCCCATCAGAGCTGCGCTCAGCAGAGCAGGGATATTGGCGAACAGCATGGCCTTCTTCCTGGAATTCATTTAAATTAATGTAAGCATAAATATTGTCCACACATCATTCACATAGACAATCCTTCAGCCTGACAGAAGTGGCATGAATTGTACTGTGATTAAAGACTCCGTGCCAGCTTCTGAGATCAGCTGCAGTGAGAGAAATGGAACTGGGAAAACTTTGTCACAGACTGATAAATTACTTGAGGCTTTTGATGCCTCTAGTGGAGCCAACATCTACACTAAAGAAAAGCTTTGTGAGCGATTGATTGAAATTCACTTTAAAATTCATGCATTCCTCATGTGACTTCTCAGAACTGGATTTGCTTTGGAATTTATAAGGAAGAGGGTACGATTTTCTTTGTGATCATTGTCAGATTTTGCCATTCTGTTTCTTCACTGAACTGATCCTTCATCTGCAGCAGCTCTGGGCTGCTCACAGTGCTACTTTACAAGTGGTGTTTCTCCCAAGAAACAGTTGCTTATTTTTGCAGTTGTGGGTGTAAACAGAAAGAGTAATGTAATTATTATTCCTACCTTCCAAATTTAACAGACAAATATCCAGCAGACAAGGACCCCAGAAGCCCACCGATGCTGTAGATGGACACAATAAAGGACCACATCAAAGTAATCAACTCTTCAGTGGGAGAAGAGCCATATCTCTTCAGCCAGGTCTCACGGATGAAATTTTTTATGTACTTCAAAAGAAAAGCAGAAACCAATGGACTCAGTCAACTTGTTTTTTAATAATTGCACCTCTTTTTTACTTCTCTTACCTACTTACTGGTCTTCTTGATACATTTTCATCAACACCTTGGTTGAAATCCTAGCCCCAGTAAAATCAATTCCTCGAATTAATGTTCTAGCAACAAGGTGCAATGAATAAATCAATGAATAAATATATCAATATCAAATATCAACAGTGAGTGCCACTAAGAGTGGCAAGTTGGTCTTCTGTTTATGTGTCAAACCCTGATTGTTTTGTTACCTGATCTTCCCCTCCATTCCTGCTTGTCTCTCTGTCTCTCTTGTCCACCTGCTGAATCCTGGCTGATGCCTTCAGCAAAAACCAGTTTAATATCAACTGACTTCAGTGAGATCAGGATTCATCCCTTCATGTGGCCCATTGTGGAGTCTCTCTGACCTACTATTCATAACCTCCATGGCACCCTCATTCTCGATGAGGGTTCCCAATGTGGTGATAGTATTAGCTCAATGTCTCTGCCACCATTCAGAATGACAAACACCTCCCCTTATTTTCTTTTTCCAGCTGCACATATCGGTGCTGACCTCAGCTCTAGAGCTACACTCCTTCCCTGTCCTACTTCTATTTCACCTTACAGATGGTCACTTAGACCTAGTGTGTGTGGCCAAGGACATGATTCAGAGGGTCCCCTGAGCACTGGAAAGAGAAGAATGTCCCATGAGCAATCTAACTCAGCAAGGGGAAAATGGCTGATTTCAGAGTTATCACTCGTGCTACCCTCACACAGTTCTGTCACACCAGACGGAAGTTAAAACCCAGTGAAACACAAGACCAATAGCAGCTCTTCTGAGAACCAAGAAACTAGTAAGTCTAGTTTTGAGAGCAAAATTAAAAAAGTTGGTGATTGCAAATAGAGGCAGGAATGCATGAGAACACTGAAATTCTTGCTGGGAGCTCAATTTTTTGAGCTGTCCATGCTTACCTCAGCAGGAGAATTGATAATGGAGACCTGCAACCCATACTGGAAAGTTCCACCAATGCCCAGAACAAAAGCCAGGAGGAAGAGATTGTAGCTCATTTTCTGGCAGGAAATAAAACCAGCAAACAAAGCTAGTACAGCTCTTCAGACATGTCCTGTTTTACCTTCAGGAACTTGTACAGCTTGAGCAATGCCACACACCTGCCTCCTCCGGGACGAAGGAGCCAGCACACAGAGTGCAACAGAAAACCACAGCTACTAAAGCAGAGGACAGTGAGAAATTTGAGGAGAGACAAAGGTCATAGTTGTCTCCCAGAACCCAGTTACACACTTCAGCGCTTCTCTCTTCAGCTTTGGGCATCTTAATCTGCACTATCATAGGGTAAATGGTTGTGGGAGCATGGTGCAATGTGCAAGCATCATGTGCACCATTTCCATCTACTTGTCATTCCTTCTCCTCCTTTCCCTCCTGTTGCCTCACCTAATGAGTATTTTGCTCAGTGTCTTGGCTGAGACCGGATAAGCATTTGGGGATTGAAGGGCATTCCTAGATTCATAGTTTATTTACCCTTTGTTAGACCTATATCTGACAAAAGGCTTAAGAATTCCCCTGGGGTACAGTGCTGTGATACATGCGTACCTCATCCCTCCCACTCCCACTGCTTTCTGTTACTACTGGTATTCTCTCCAGCAATGATGGCATGATGCTATGCTTCAATCTCTAGAACAGATCATATTCAAAGGCAACTCTGAACAATGACTGCCAAGCATTTACCAGCTGATTTCTAATCGGATTAATGCCATTGCTTGAATGGGCAGCAATTTTATCCATGTTGCAACATTGTTGGCTTCAAGGGAGTCAGCTCTGAATAGATTTGGTATTTGGCACATTCATATATTAAATCACAACAATCTCCTGTTTGTCAAAGCACTAGGAAGAAATAAGGTTCACGGTCTCTACTACTCCACATCCCTACTATCCTTCATGCTTGCATGGCGTCCTTTTGATATCTCTCCATGGCTCTCAGGTGATCACTGACAGAGGTTGAGTTGAGGAGAGCAGACTTCAGCAAAAAGTGAGACCAGTTTGCCCCCCCTCAGGGTCCATGGTGGCCAAAATGTGAATACTGTGTACAAACTGCATTTTTAAATAGTTCCAGATCTTTGGGTGCAAATCGGCACACAGTAGGCTGTAACTAGAGTGACTCAGATCTGGATCTGGTCATTATTGCTTCCATCAAGTTAATCATACATACTGTAAAGTACACACAAGTCTGTTTGCACCTGAAATCTATTCTATGCCTTGATGATTAGTGCTTAAAGTGTCCCTGAAAAGATAAGTCATATTAACTTCTTTGTATTTCACATCTTCAGAAAGTAAAATACCATTTTTTGCAAAACAACTTATTTTATTGAAATAAAAGTAATGTGAGCTGAACAAAAAAGCGCAATTGTTTCTGTTCAGTCTTCTTATATCTTGCGTATGAAAATCTCCTTGTAATTTGAAATTGGTGGTTTTGCTGCTGATGTTGATAGTTCGTGATACTATTGCAAGTCCTGGTTGCACTGTGCAGGAGGACCCGTGTGCTGCTAATTCTAAAGTCTGGATGGAAGATAAGGGTTTTGTGCACGTTTGGCAAGTCTTTCATCAGAAGTGCAGGTGACCACAATTTTCAGGTGAATTTGTAACTTGACAGACATAACAGATGAGATTTAATTCTCTAAGGTCCCACAGGCCTTCTGGGTTAAAAATTTAACCATTATTTGAACATAGTTTTCAGGTAACCATTGTTTTGCTACTGGATTGTTATTCTTTTGTTTATGAAAAGATAGAAGTGTATTTCCCTATAGTATACTATATAGTATAGTGTCAGTGTCTCAAAGAATCAGCTGTTGCATTGTTGCTGTAAGTCATGGTACTGTGATTCTCTGAAAACAGATGCACAATGGAAAAATTAACATATGGGTTTTTTTTTTTCCACTTTCAAAGCACTGCAGGTACTTTAAGTCTTCCAACTCTACAAAAAAATCTGTGTTTGTGCCTCTTCTGATCCTAACTGAATTGTCGTCTGTGTACATCTAAAAAATAACCTATTTTCTGCAGCATTCAATATTTCGGTGCAATGCTTCAGTTATATAGTCATGTAAAATGTAAATTGGATGTAAATGAGTCACAATACTTGCATTTTCACTTATCGAAGTTCCCGTTGGTCGCCTGTCAGCTGAGTATGAGCCAGCAGCGTGCCCAGGTGGCCAAGAAGGCCAACAGCATCCTGGCCTGTATCAGGAACAGCGTGCCCAGCAGGACTGGGACAGTGATCGTCCGTCCCCATGTACTCGGCACGGGTGAGGCCCCACCTCAAATACTGTGTTCAGTTCTGGGCCCTTCACTACAAGAAGGACGTTGAGGGGCTGGAACAGGTCCAGAGAAGGGCAGTGAAGCTGGTGAAGGGCCCGGGGAAACAAGTTTTGTGAGGAGCGGCTGAGGGAGCTGGGGGTGCTCAGCCTGGAGAAAAGGAGGCTGAGGGGAGACCTTCTTGCTCTCTACAACTGCCTGAAAGGAGGTCATAGCGAGACATCGGTCTCTTCTCCCAAGTAACAGGCAATAAATAGGACAAGAGGAAATGGCTCAAGTTGTGCCAGGGGAGGTTGAGATTGGCTATTAGGAAAAAAATCTTCATTGAAAGGGTTAAAAAACACAGGAACAGGCTGTTCCGGGAAGCAATGAATTCACCATCCATGGAGGTATTTGAAAGCCGGGGAGACGTGGTGCTGAGGGAGGTGGTTTGGTGGTGGTTTTGGCAGTCTGAGGTTAAAGGTAGGACCTGATGATCTTAAGGGTCCCTTCTAACTGTGACTATTCTGTGATTCTCTGTTGATTGCAAATCAGCGTGACAGTGACAGGCGAGAGACAGCCCTGTAATTTAAGAGTATCAACAAAAGCTATTATAGTTCTGTTTCAGGGGGGAAGCAAATTATAGAGTATCAAAGTGAGTAAGAACAGCAAGTGTTCATTAATGCTTTGGCAGTAACATTATGTGAATTGTGTAAGATGTTTCCTGTAATTATCTAGGAATTGTCAAAACACTACGGTCAGATTTGGGGCTTATTCTGTGTCAACTGCCAGGGACACATGGTGTGAAATACGGACCTGCTTCGAGTTTTCCATTTAGGTACGTGTGGCTTGAAGGGGCAATGTTGTAGTTGTGCTGCTTAAAGATATACAGCACCGTTTGTAGGAAAACGTGGCATCTTTTCTTCAGCTAAAGACACGTGTATGGAGGGAAAGCCCTGAGCGCCCACCCCTCAGATGCCGCGCCCCCAGCGACACCGGGGCACCCTTGCCCGCCCTCCTCCCCTCAGTGACCGCCTTTAACGATCTCCATCAGCACTGCTCCTTGGTGCCGAGGATTCCTCCATCAGCTGGGCCGCCCTGGCGCCAGCGGGGCGATAACCGGCTCAGGGCCTCCCCGCGACCGCCCGCCGCCATCGCGACTTCCCCCGGCCCAGACAAAGGAGCCCGGCCCTATCACGCCCGGCCGCACCCTCCCGCCGTTAAGTCTCGCCTCCACCTCCCTCTCATTGGCCTGCTACTGTGAGGGCGTGTGTACCTCGCGTTTCTATTGGCAGGAAGAGTTAACATGCCAGGGAGTTCACCAATGGCTACCGAGATTTTAAATTCGTGACAGAAGAGACTGGGAAAGCAATTGGCTCGGCGAGGGCGGAGTCCCGCCTGCGGAGACTGGAGCGACTCGGAGCAGGCGTTTAAAGATGGCGGCGGCAGCACGGAGCGGGGGAAGGTTTTCGTGAAGTGGCAGAGCTCGTTCTCCGTCCCTCTGTTCCCCCCTCGACTCGTGGAGGAGCGGCAGGGGCGCCGGGGATGGCTCAGGTGGGTGCTGCCGCCGTGGGGCGATGGGGAGGGCGCTCATGGGTGGGCCCGTGCGCCGCCGCGCGGGTAGTAACCCCTCCGTCCCCACAGGCCGCGGCGCCTGCGGGGGCTGCCCGGCCCGCCGCGTTCCTTGCCGCCGGCACCGTGCGGCCGCCGGTCCTCCGGGAGCCGTGAGGGGCCTTTCCCCGAGCAGCGGAGGCGAGCACCACGACAGTCTGTGGCTCTAGCGGGCAGAAGGCTGACCTCCCCGGCGGGGGGTGCCGTGAGGCGCTTCTCCCCTGCCTGGAGCTTCCTTCCTTCGGAGCTGGTGTTTTGCAGTGTTTTGGGTGCGTGTGTGTGGTTTTTCTTTTTTTTCTTTCTTTTTTTTTTTTACCGCCCGCCCCCGATCGCCTGCCTGCTCGCTCCCGCCATAGAATTGCATTCAGGGAAGTAGAAGGAACCGGAACGCCATGTCTGTCTATCCTCTCGTACACCCCCCTTGTCAGTGGGGTGATGGGGAGTATCAGTTCTGGTGGGGGTTACTGCGCTGCATCGTGTCTCGCAGTATGTCTGTGTGCCTTAGGGTAAAGGGAGGGTGAGAGGGAGGATTTGGGCTAGACGCATCTGTTTGTACAGGAGAGAAAAGCATGTCTCTTCTCTGCAAAGTTAGGAAGAAAAGGTAGCCCTTCACCAACGTGTGTGCGGACCCCATTCACTTTTTCCAGTTCTTGTACACTGGGATTGTGAAGATAAGGTGATGTGCCTGTCTGTTACTCTCGGGATTCTTCATGTATTCCTTCTATTAATAATGAAGTACACTTATCTTCCTCTAAATTATCTTGTTCAGCCTTGAAAAGGTTTATCTTCTAACTTTCTTTGCTTTATTTGGCTGGAAAAATAAGTCTCTCTTTTGCACCTCTTTTCCTTAGGCTTTAGATCTATCTGTAAAGTCTATTTGCCCCTGAGAGGGTGGGACCCCCAACATTCAGGCATCACTGCCTCATAAAATAGGATTGAGGGCTTGCTTGGTGAACCCATTCAGTTTCTTTACTCCCTTTGGTTGTGAGTTGCAGACATTACAGTTAGAGCTCCAGTTCTTGCTTTGTAAGCATACCTCTTTTCCCTACTGTTTAGGTAACTAAACTTAAGGGTTCCTATTTTTAATTCTGAATGAGGAGTTAGGTCACTAGTTATTCTGGGCAGCACCTTTTGATTAACAGGATTATTTTGCTTTTTTAGAGAATGAGAGGAATTTAGTTTCTTAAGTCTGTTGTTTTTACTGCCTTTACCAGTAAGAAACTACTTGTGATGTGAAAGCAAGAATATTTTTTTCCTTCTTCCTGGACTATGATTTGCAGGTTTTTTAAAAACTGTTTCCTGTTTTGCACAGTTAATTGAAACCATTCAAACCCTGTGAGAAAACTGGTCAAGCTGTAAAAGCAGTGATGGTTTTGCCATTTCTGAGGGTACCTTTCCAAAATTCTGTGCTCTGCTTGTCCTGTCCTGAAATGGGATGAAATCCTATGAACTGTATTAGTTCTTTAGCCTTGTCTGTATTTGTCACCGATAATGTTATGGTTGGGCCCTGAATGTATTTTCTTAGACTGCCTTGAGACTCGCACAAAGTAGTTGTTTCCTTCAGAATCTTTCTCATTCTAAAGCTGATAATGAGGAGAAAAATAAGTTCCTGTATAGCAATTTTGATAGCAAACATGGAGAGTTTGTTCTGATCCGCTCTTCCTTTTGGTGAACAAAGAAGTTTCCGACAAGGAATCTAGTGCTTTTAAAAAGTGATTTTTTTGAAGAGAGAATCTGTGGTATGCTGTTCCTTGTTCCTGGTTGCAGTTATAGGTATTCATGAACAAAATATGTTCTTCATTGAACTTACTTGTAAAGCTGCCAACATACTCTACAGTGAAGGGAGTTCCTCTTTGAGTTTGAGTGGTGCTGGTTACAAATTTTAAGATTGTTTTGCTCCTGTCTTGAAAATGAGATACACTTTTCTCTGTGTACTTCTGCTCCACCACCCCAATCTGTCTGTTCCAATTGTGGGAATCGGCAGTGGTACTTATTAAACAAAGAAGTGTTTGTTTGTTGGTTTGGTTTTTTCTCTTTCTGCCTTCATAGAACATCTATAAGACAACCAAACCAAGACATTGCTTTTGTTGTGACCTGTGCACTTTGCTACATTGTCCACCTTGTACCTGTTTGAGTTTACTTTGACACGAAACTTTTTCAAAATATGAGCAAGCAGTTAAATATAAGAAATTTGCCTGTATTGGTAATCTGCAGAATGTGAGCCGTGTGTTCATATTTCCAGCAGTTCATCCAGAGTTCTCTTACTGTGTTATGCTGGCAGTTGCAGCTGTCAGTGGTGTTCCATATCTTTTTAAGGAGTCCATAGGGAAACTGTGGATGGAACTTGGTGGAGCCCCGGAGAATAAAAATCTGTTCTTTCAGGACAAGTTAGTTAAGGATGGCAGTGGGCAGACTAACTTATTTTGTATTCTAATATTACATATTAACCTAGCATGTTAAGTCTGTTTTCATACATGGTTGTTGGGTTTCCTTGATCTAAGGTCTGTTTGGCTGTTTTTAGCCTACAGACTCATCTAATTCATCCTTTCAGGTTTCATCCCTTCTGTCTTTTAAAATGCATAGTATCTAAGGGGAAAATCTTTATTGGCCATGTTGTGTGGGTTTTGTTTTTTCTAGACCCTGATATAAAGGGCATATTGTAACAGTGGTTGGCAAGAAAGTAGATGGGAATTGGACCTGTGTTACTCCTCCCTGGCTTTTTGTAGCTTATAGAAAGCTATTGTAGCCTACTGTAGCTCTAGAGCTGCCAAACTCTATTATCTTACCCTAGGGATGTGGCAGGTTCATGGCTAGAAATACAAAAGCTAGCTTAAACTCATCTTGGTCTACTAGTTTTTCTGGCCACAGTACATGTAGTGGTTAGTAGACAATCCCTGGCAGTGAGTTGGTGTGCTATTTGTTATTCCAAGGCCAACAAGAATTTCATTGTTAATAGTGCTTGAATATAATCAAGAGCAAGAGATCTTTTCTGCAAAGAGTGAGGTGTAGTATCAGTGAACTGGAAAAACTAGGCTGGTAAATATTTACTGTGTTCGGACATTGGTGGTGTTAAAACACTTCTTAGTGGAGGAGCAGGCCATATATCAGGAGATGTGGGAACTGCATTGATGATTGTATCTTATGACTTGTCAAAAATAGTCTCTCTAATTAGAGCAAGTAAGTCCTTGATCATATGGGAAGGTAGGGCTCTTTCAAATTCTACAATACCAATTTCAGTATTTCATTTCTGTGTAAAAATAATTCTCTTTGCTCTTTAAAAGAGCCTCCTAATTAAAGTGGAAAAATTGGATTACTTAAGCATTTAGTTTCGAGGAGCTGCTGAACTTACACTATGACTTGATTCTTTTGTTCAGAATTAACAATGAAGACACTAATAATTTATTGTGCAGAATTTAACAATTTGTCATTCACCATCTTAATTTTTTTTAGTTTGAAGATGAGAAAGGGGGAAGGTTATTAGACAAATACATTTCTAGGGGCATTCTTTATTACATTAAGTATTTCAGAACCTGTTGAATGTAGGAGGACTTAATCTCTGCTTGGGTGATTGTATGATCATCTTGTAGGATGGAATGGATTTAAATATGTAAAACAAGCAGTTCTATTGGTGAATGAGCTGGGTTTTGTTTTGGAAGATGTTTGTGTCAGACAATGGGATTATTTTAGAGCTTTTATCAAAATGGAGTATCTTTCCTGAGTAATTTTACAATGCATGTCAAGCTCAGGGTCTTGAATGTGTCAGTTTAAAGTATGTTAAAAAACCCCCACAACACTCCAGCAAATATGAACTACTCTGCTATCTCAGAAAAACTTTATTGCCAAATCACTAAAATAAGAGTTTCCTCTATATTTTGCTTTCTTCCAGCTTCCAGGTAGGTAGCTTCTCTATGCTGTTGAATTTTAATTGCTTCCATTATAACTCCTGATTCCCAGTTTCCTGCCTTGCCCCAGTTGGTGTTTGGATATTGCTGTTGATTTGTTCTGTCTGGGCTGATGTGGAAATACATTAGGGAATTGTATTTGGCTCCTCTAAGTCCCTCAAGACAACCCAAACTTTCTGTCCTGTTGCCTTCAAATGTTACGCAGCAATACTAAGGACCTGGAGCTTACCTTTCTAGAATTCTTGGGTGGGCTTCCCCTACTACCTGGAAATACTTTGAAGAGAGAAGATTCAGCCAGCTCTCTGTCTGGGGCAGAGTAACGCTGCTTTATTTCTAGCTGGTAGGAAGATCTAGGCCCAGTTCGGAGTGGTACAGAAGGACTTGGAGAATCCAATGTAGCAGTTAAGAAATCATGCTTCCTTTCCCCGGGTGCTTAGTCCTATATAGATGACAAAAGTATGATTGAAGGGACCATCACACACATGGTAGAAAGAACCATGTTAATGTGTTAAAAAACAAACCAACCCAACCGCAAAACAAACAAACAGAACCAAAACACACACCACTCACCTGCCATAAAATTTCAGGGAGCAATTGCACATTTCTGCCAAGTTGAATTACCTAAATAAATCATTGCCTTCTAAATGCCTTCCAGAATTAATTTGAGCTTTATTGTGGTGTATTTAGACCCAGATTCTTCAGACATAACAAATACAGAGTCTCATAACTGTGTGGAATATAAGATCAAATGTCTAATATCTAGTTATTTAGAGAGTCATTTGGTGTGGGTTTATAATAAATTATGGTGTTTCCTGTTAAAACTTCCCATGAGACTTCAAAAATATCTAATAAACTTTCAAGAAACTTTGCATCTTACAAGATGATAGTTGTTAAAATCTTGTTGGTGTTGCAGATTGTCTGTAAGCTAATTATCCTTTCTGCTGTGTGGGTAAGTATGGCTTGAATATTTTAAATAACGAGAGAATCTCCCCCAAATGCACAGTTTTTAATCTGGTCCTTAATGCCCTGCCTAGTTACCAAGCAGGGCTAATCAACAAATTATCTAGGGAAATACGTGTAAGCAATTTCTTGTGCTATTATACAGACTGAACAGTGTAACCAATCTAATTTCAGTCCCATTCAAAAGAGTATTAATATACGCTGCTTCTGTCACTGTAAAAATGTCACTCTTACTTTTAGTTGAAACTTACATGGGAAGGAGTGACATTTTTCCTTTTTGCCTGGGATGCTATTTCTGGTTTGTGGGTTTTTTCTGTGACAAAGATCTTTTTTTTTTCTTCTTGTAGGTTGAAAGAAGAAAGGGAGACCTGCTTGTTCAATGAAGATGCACTCTTAGTCTTCAGCTATTTAAGCTGAATGCATTGTGATTTCCAATAATTGAGACAGTGATTCTGAAAGCTGTCTACATTAATGAAAAGAACAATGTAGTCAGCTTAACTGAATCATCAGTGTTGCATATTGAATAGAACATGATAAACCAATCTTGATGGACTCATGCATGTTAGGAGTATAGATATAAACATTTATTAAAGCATTGTTGTTTTTTTTAAAAACAGTAGTTTTAAAAATGGAGAAATATGAAAATGTACCACCCCTCCCTAAAGAACCTGCAAGAGAAATGAATGTGGAGAATCATACTTGTCCCCCACCTCTGCCGCCTAATGAACAGCCTCCACCACCTCCCCTGCAAACGTCCAGTGACGCAGAGGTAATGGACGTTGGCTCTGGTGGTGATGGACAGTCAGATACCCCTGCTGGGGACACGCACAGTATCTGCAGAACACAGCTTCTCACAAAGGGATCTGCCTGCTACAAAAGTCGTCTTATAATAGATCCTAACAATAGTGACCAAAGCCCAAGAACTGCTCGTCATGCACCTTCAGTTCGCAAGTTCACCCCAGATCTTAAGTTACTTAAAGATGTAAAGATAAGCGTTAGCTTTACAGAAAGCTGCAAAAGTAAAGATAGGAAAGTTCTGTACACTGGAGTTGAGCAGGATTATAAGGCAGATACAGATTTTGGTATTAATAATGTAAATGGGGATTTGCATGTTTGTCCTTTTGGTGGTAGTAATGGTAAAGCTGTAGGAGTAGGGGGTGAAAATGATGACAAGAAGGATGATGAAAATGATATTGATCAGGAAAAAAGAGTGGAATATGCTGTTCTGGATGAGCTAGAAGACTTTACCGACAATTTGATGGAAATAGATGAAGAAGGAGGAGGGTTCACATCTAAAGCAATCGTTCAAAGAGATAAAGTGGATGAAGAAACCTTGAATTACTCATATGAGGTAAGTAAATCCACAGGTTTTCAGCGGGCAAGAGGTTTCCAAGTGGCTAGAAAAAAATACATAGAGATGTTCACTCTCTAGAAACAGTTCTACAAATGTGCAGTACTTGAGTAAAAAAAAAGGCAGAATTTTGAGACAGAACTTTGGCTGAGAACTTTTGTAAATTATGTTGGTCAAACTTGTGAGTTGTGTGTCAGCTTCTATAGTGTTGTTGAAACATAACATTTAAAAGGTTTCTTACACAATTGCAGCTCATTTTATCATGAAAAATATCAGTTCTCACTTACGAAAACTTACTTTCTTATTTTTCAGTCTTTTTACTGGGATCATTGGAAATTTCTAGTTTCTGTCTGTGTGGAAGTGCATAGAGAAAATGTCTACTTTTTCTTTGCAAGGGGAAGGGGAGGTTGGTAGCCCCAGAAGGCTGGTGTCTGATGAAGTCTCTTTCAGGATGACTTTGATAATGATGTGGATGCTCTGCTGGAAGAGGGTCTTCGAGCACCTAAAACAAGGAGACTAGAAAATGAGAAATATGGTGGTGAAAGTGATCACCAGTCTGATGGAGAAACAAGTGTGCAGCCAATGATGACCAAAATTAAAACTGTACTTAAAAGTAAGTTAATGTTCACATAGTTCACATAAAACACATAATGTTCACATAGTTAATATTACAGAATAGTATTGTTTTAAGGCTCCTCACTGTAGGATATGGGTTTTTTTCATGTTCCTCAGCAGTGAAGTTGATTTTTTTTTTTTTTGGTAGTGCTCTTGATCTTCATATGTTGTATATAACTATAATCTATTTTAGCGTGTGGATTTGTGAAAGGTTATGAAGAACACTAACTCAGTGGTGGGGCGGTGAATGAGGATGTTATTTTTTCTTCAGTTCTGCAAAACTGCTACAGACTGTTTGTGGTCATTGTGAACTTCTTCCTACTTTAGTTGTATAACTTCTGTTGCTGAAATTGCTCTATGTGAAGTCTTCATGCATGCATCCTAGGAAAAAAAATCAAGGAAAGTCCCTTTATCAAGTTTCATCATGTAAAGGTTTCAAACCTACTAATAAAGAACTGAGAATGTGAACCAATCTAGGAGAACGTAACTGAAAATAGTCTGAATTATAACTAAAATTTGAATGTGCTCTAGAGGAGTATCTTACAGCTTCACTATATTCCAGAATAAACCAGAGAAAATTCATTGGTGAAATGAATAAAATAAGCCTGTATAAAAATTAGTGCTGCTATTGCTTTTCAGTTAAAAGCATAATGGAGTCTAATTTTGCAGGACTTAATGTGGTTAGAAGCATATTTATTTTATTAAAGCAAAAAAAAAATCTTTCTACAGAAGTTTTTTAGTCTTGTTTCAGTGTCATTTTATCCTTTGAGACAGAAAAAGCAATAAAAATAAAAATGTTAGTTCTTTTTCTGTTGTTTTGAGCTGTCTGTCCAAGTTTAAAGTGAATCTTTGCTTTAAAGGTCGTGGCCGCCCTCCTACAGAACCTTTGCCAGATGGATGGATCATGACATTCCATAACTCAGGCATTCCTGTATATCTGCACAGAGAATCTAGAGTTGTTACCTGGTCTAGACCTTACTTCTTGGGAACAGGAAGCATAAGGGTGAGAGCTGGCAGTTATTTAAATACTTACTGAGGTTTAAAAATCAGATATGTTTCTCAACAGTTCAATATTTTCCTACGTTATTGAGCTTCTTTCCAGCCTTGGATTTAAGATAATTGCAAAATAGACTCCTCTGTT
>JAOTQQ010000005.1:22499402-22545447 GCA_026546715.1 Gallinago undulata
CTAGCTCTAGGCAATCCTGCTTCAGCAGGGGAGTTGGACTAGATGATCTCTATGGTCCCTTCCAACTCTAAAAAAAAGAAAATTAAAAAAAATAAATATTCAGTGAATTTTTTCCCTGTAAATTCCAACCAGGCTGCCTTCTCTAGTTGCATTTGAGATGGCTTTACAAAGTGATATAGTGTATGTTCCCTGCATTTTTGCTTTTGGCAGGGCTTTTTTTGGGGGGTTTCTTATGGAAGAGGAAGCAATTGTACCTCTTTCAGCAGAAGGCTTGAAAGGATTGAGTCCTACAGTCAGCATCAAAGGAATTACACGTCAGGCATCTTAGTTTAATTAGTTTATTCAGAGTTATGGTATTGCTATATATGCATTACATAATGTAATTGAATTTTCATTATCAGAATGTGTAGCTCTTGTATTTATGCTGTGTGAGTGATGCAAAAATTTTGGAATTAACATTTGAATTCTGTCAGATTACAAATGATCTCTTAAAATGTAAAAGTTCTTCATTTGGAAGCATGAAGTACGTGGTGGTAAGTCTCTCTTTGTGGAAGACTGTTAGTTTCTGACATCAATTCAGTAGTTGATTCTTCAGTCTTCCTGAAGAATAAACAATTTCCATCCCTCTTGATGTTGAAACGAAACAGAAAACAAGTCTTGATGATGGTGCTGTTTCATGTTCATGATGAGTGTTTTACATTGAGAGTTCTGAAAAGCTTTCTTTTTCTCCTCCATTTCCAGAGAACCCAAGTGAACCTTTTGGAGCCTCGGTGATAATTGATGGAGTAACGTATGGGGCAGGAACTGCCAGCAGCAAAAAACTTGCCAAGAATAAAGCTGGTACCATTTGGTTTTTTTCTTAATACCAATTGCTGAATTGTTTATCTGTTGTCATTTCTGATGACATATTTGCAATAATAAATAGGAATTGTTTTGTTAATAGTCAAAGAAGGTACATTCATGTCTCTTTGGTGAAAGCAATAAATACTGTTGCAGAGACTTTTCTGACAACCCTAAATTCAACAATGTACTGGGACAGAAAACCATGAAGAAATTTCAGATGCCAGATTATGTGTAAACCGTTAATGTGTACTCAGCACCCATAAAAGTGTCTGTCTTTAATGATCAGACCAGTAAGAACATGCTGGGAGTTTTATATTCATGCTGTCACCTGCTGTATAAACACCTGGTGTGCAGATAACCCCACCCCTCAAGATTGTTTGGTTTGGTCTTCTTTCTGATAATAAAACAATTGCACTAAACTGTCATTATTGCTTTCCAAGTACTTGTCTTCATTAATTAGTTCTAATTGTCTAAGTCTGATAAATACGCAAATAATTAAGATCTAGATGAGAATGTCTGACACATTAGAACTTCTTATTGAGTTCCAGATTTAAATGTCTTTAGCACAAGGATCAAGAAAAAACATTTCTCCGCTTGTAAAAATGGTAATGTACTTGTGGTACTTTCTGCACTTGTGAAATATGTCAGTGCAGCTAAATCACCAAAAGCCAGCCCACAACTGTCTGTGTGTGGTAAAAATGGTATTTTTCTGTGATAATTTAGGCAATACTGGGTGTGCCTTTTGGACAGTCCTAGGGTTCCGAGTGCCCTATTGATGTGATACTAGGGCTCATCTTGTAATAACTGTTTAATTTTAGGTCCTAAGACACTGTTAAAATGACACTTGATTATTTTTTTCTTTTATAGACACTTGCAAAAAGCAGTTTCTTCTTAGTTAGTTAGTTGTGAGACTTTCATTATCAACTTGTTCAAGGAGAGGTTTTTTCCCCCCTTAAAGTGCAAGTGAATATACTCCTTAAAAAAAGAAGGTGCACGTCTTATCTGTAGAGTTGCTCTCTAATATAAGGGGATATTTCTAGGGGAGATGTGAGGCTTGCTTAAGGGGTTCATTATGGTGGGTAGTTTTTTTTTTACAGTCATTGTTTAAAATACACATAATCAAGATGTTTAATCGGTTTCTGCAGCTCGTGCTACACTGGAAATTCTTATTCCTGACTTTGTTAAACAGACCTCCGAGGAGAAGCCCAAAGACAGTGAAGAACTTGAGGTACTGAACCCTTATTTGCTGTTGTTGTTGGAGTCTGTTTCTAAAAACATGATTCCTTCAGTTTCAGAAATAACAATGAAAATTCATAATGTTGTTTTCTCAGTGAGATGGAAATGTGAAATTTTTCATTTATAGCAAGATCTATGGCAATGAAAGTACATTTTTTTTCTGCTGGAACTGATCAGAAAACTTACTGTGGTGTGGAGAGCTAGTCCCTTCTTGGAACACCAGGTCACATACTGGAGACTTGAAGTCTTCCAAGACACCAGGCTGCCTATACTGTCCTGGCTTCTGGAATCCTCTGGTTGATGCCTTGAGAAGTTCAAAGCTAGATACTGCCTGGGTTTGTGTGATTCTCTTAGAATATCAAGAAAGAAAAGTGCCCAGGCTTCTGAGACACCGACTTACCTGGGGAAGCTACTTATTGCCAGAGCAGACAGCTAAAATGTCAGCCTTTAAGCAGTGACACTTGAGAAAATAAAAGGCAAATTTTCTTTAAGCATAGAGCATGTGCTGTATTTTCAGGTATTGGAAATTTAATTAAACAGCTAGTTCATGGGTGGAATGTTCACTTCCAGTGCAGTGTGTAACAGGCCATCAGGAAGGAGTAAAGGAAAAATCAGTGATCAGCATGAAATGGATGTTTTCATTTTAAGAAGTGTAACGCAATGAGTTGTTTGTACACTTGCTTTAACTTAAAGCTGTATTGTACATCCTACATTATTGAAATCATTATTAAGAAAATGCAGAGAATTTTTTCCATTATTCTAAAAAATACAAAATGTTGCAATAGCTGTTATGTTTTCTTTTATTAAACATCAGTATTTTGCCAAGTAGAATTTTATAATTAGTTATAACAAATAAAATAGCCTTGTCCTGAGGGAGAAAGGATGATAAAAATTTTGTATACAAGATGGACATAAAAATGACAGTCTTGATGTAAAATTGGCATTAAAAGTATTATTTAAATTTCTGTCTACAAATATATGGTTAGTTGTGGCAGTCTTAATGATGTTGGTAAATACTTCCATTATGGATTTCAAAATAAGTATTAAGCAGAGTAACAGAATTTTTTTGATGTTGCAAAGGAGAAATGAGGGTTAAGAACAGTATTGAGGTCTTGTACAAAAGCCCAATAACCCTCTTCAATTCCTCTGTAGTATTTCAACCATATCAGTATTGAAGACTCACGGGTATATGAACTCACCAGTAAAGCTGGACTCTTGTCTCCATATCAGATTCTCCACGAGTGCCTTAAAAGGTAAGGCTGTGGCATAAGGAGCAAATTCTTCTGTGTCCAGGTGTGTGGGTTGGGGACATTGTTTGGTGACTGGTGCCCATGGTGTTTGTCACCAACCTGGACGCCAGTGTGCTGGCCACGCTTCTGTGCTCACTCTGGCTATAGGAGATGTGGTGTGGTCTGAACTGGTTCATGTTGTATCTTCCTTTAATTCATATTTGCTGTTTGTATCCTGTATTCTGAGATTAGGATTTAGTTGTAGATGTAGAGATACATTTGTTTCTCCTTTATACAGGCTTGCTTCATGTTCAAGTCAAGTTACTGATCTAAAAAAAACCTTTATAATTAAGGTCTTTAAAATGTATTACAAATGTGTCTAATTCCATTGCAATGACTGTCAAAGATAACTGCAACCACTTCAGTTGTTTGTAATTTTACTTAGTATATGATATTGATTTTCTTTGTACTTAAGAAACCATGGAATGGGTGATACATCCATAAAGTTTGAAGTGATTCCTGGTAAAAATCAGAAGAGCGAATACGTCATGACTTGTGGCAAGCACACGGTGCGAGGCTGGTGTAAGTACAGGACTTGGTGTGGCCAATGATGGTGTCTTCCTCTTCTGTTCTACTTTGTCCATCCTGTAGGTGCTTGTTAGATGCTTACTCTGCTCTTCTCTGGTATCTCTGTTTTAAATAATGCGAGTAAATATTGGTGTTCACCTACTTATCTAATGTGTCAGTATTTTTTGAAATGAAACACCTTCTCATGATTATTTTTACAGGCAAAAATAAGAGAGTGGGGAAACAATTAGCTTCTCAGAAAATCCTGCAGCTACTGCATCCACATGTGAAAAACTGGGGCTCTCTTTTGCGTATGTACGGTAGAGAGAGTAGCAAGATGGTTAAACAGGTGAACATGATTTTGTTTGATTGTAAATTACCTTGTGATTGTATTTCTGCTTTTATAATTTTCTGGGTTGTGGGTGATTTTTTTTTTTACGTAGTTACAAGAAAGCTTTAATGGTATCTATTTTGGCATAATAACGATGTTCTCTGTCATGGTAAAGTCAGCGTGTGCTTCATGGGCAATTCCCAGTTCTTCTGAACTGATTCTCATACCTTTGCTACTGCCAGGCTGTAAGACAACTGCTGTCATTGACAGTCAGTCATTTAACATTTAACCAACTCATGTAAATACATGTTATTGCTTAAGGAAGTACTAACATTGCAGATTAAACATTTGCTCTTTGTATTTTAATTAATTTTTTTATCAAAACCTCCTATATTTTTCCTTGTGGTTCTGTCAAACAGGAAACCTCTGATAAAAGTGTGATAGAGCTTCAGCAGTACGCCAAAAAGAACAAGCCAAATCTGCACATCCTGAACAAGTTACAGGAAGAAATGAAAAAACTGGCACAAGAAAGAGTGAGTACATGCTCTTTTCTATTTATAAACAGGAAGAATGCCATGGGTCAGGCTTGCCAATTATTAGAATTTTTGACAACTTTGAGGGGGTGATATACAGAGATATACAGAAATTTTCATCCTTATTTAATTTTATCCACTTCAGTAAATTTATTTTTACCATTGGAACGAGTTAGCCTTTTACAAAGATCAACACATCAATTTGGCTGAAATTGTTCAAAAATTATAAAAAGGAGTGCTATTCTATTCTCTTTATGACCGTGTGGTGGGATTTGTTTCATGTTCTTTAGGAGGAAACCCGAAAGAAGCCCAAGATGACCATAGTGGAGTCGGCTCAGCCTGGTAGTGAACCTCTGTGCACCGTCGACGTGTAATGAGAGAACTCACGAGTGGGGAGCAATAACACAAATGGAGGAACTAGATTTTCAACTATTATTTAAAAATTGTTTGCTGCAGAATGCAAGATAACTTTTAAAATCCAAGCTGCTTCAGTTATGCATTGTTCTTTTTGCATCATCAGGGCAATATTACTTTTTCCTACTTTTTTCTTTTTTTATTTTTAATACCTCTGAGATTATGTACGTTTAAAGGATTGATCATAAAGATCTCTACTTGGGCAAATGCACAAAGGAGAGGCATGTTCACACAGGATCAACTCAAACAAGCACTTTTTCCTGGAAAGCCATCCATGGTGTCCCAAATGGATGTGTTTTAAGGATGAAATTCAGAATATCTATGTACAGGTTGAAGCTGATATTATATATATACACACATTCATATATGTATATATAAAAGAAATATATGTACATCCTCTTGTATGAACATGCCTAAAACTATTTTTGTGAAAAGTTTTGTTGCATTTCAGCACATAATAATATGCACTGATAAGACACTTTGGTGACAAATACATGAAAGTGATGAGCAGTGTTCCTAATGCCATAGGATTAGGCCAGTAACGCTGTTTCTTTTGTTCTGGTTTGATTTTTTTGTCTCCTGCCAGGTCAGTGGTTCCAGATCATAGGACGCAGAGGTTTTTTTGATTACTTGAAAAGAACAAGTGTACCTGGTAGTGTTAAGAGCAACAGGCTGGATATTCAGAATTATTTGGGTTTATTTTAATTGAAAAGAGCCTGTGTTAGTTTACAGATCAGTAGAAAGGGGGGGAAATTTGACCCTATTTATTTGATTAAAACAAAACCTGTAGTTTGAAAGGCTGTTTTCAAAGCTTGGAGCCAAAACGCAGCTGATGATGGTTGACAGTCTCTGAAAATATTTTGCCAATGAGGTGACACCTTCCACTCCCTTCTCCCAGCAATAAACCAATTTCTCATTTGTTTGGAGTCAGAATACATCTGACTTGATCAATTAAGTCTTAACTTACATCATAAATGCAAAGAATTTTTTTAAAAAACCAACCAAAAACCACAACCCTGAGAAATCTGAAATAACTGCAGCAATTTAGGTTTTTAAAGAAGTTTTTGGTTTTACTTTTCTAATTACGTTTTTAGCTTTTAAAGAAAAAGTATAACTTCTGCAATGAAAACTAGAATGTAGCGTTGGAATATGACATAGAGTAATGAGTAGAATGAGACCATAACAGGTTGTACTGATAAATAAGCAAATGGCAAATATGCAACTACTCTAAGACAAACCTTGGAACAGAGGCAGGGCTCCCGATGGCGCCCGAGGTTCTAGGGAGGGTTGTGGCTGTGGTGAAAGTGCTGCTCCCTGGGTCTGCTTCCTCTCGGGTGACTGCGGGTTCTTTGGTTGGCTCTCGGAGGAGAGCACAGACCACGCTGGTTGGGGGGGTGGTGGTTTGTGTCACCCCCCCAGCTCCTGTGGCAGCAAGAGCTCAGCTCCTTGTCGCTGCTGCAGCTCCGGGTGCTCCCCTGGACCATGATCCGGAGGCCTAGAGGGAGATATTGCTTTTCGTTTGGGGCCTTTTTGGTTGTGTGTTGTGTTTTTTCTTTTTTACCATGTTACGCATAGCGCTGCAGTATATTGAATTTAGTGCCTACTGGATTTTAACAATATTGGCATCAGTATTGTAAGACCTCCTTTTAATACTGCCCATTCTTTTGGAAATATTTGAACTAGTGTTCTCTCATATTGTTGCGTACAATGTTTGAGGTTAAACAGGAGGAGCCTTGGAGTCTTACCTGTTTCTGTGTTGGAGTGATACGCTCAGAGGTCTCTGCAAATATGAATTCACCCTTTTTTTATTATTATATTTAGCTTTTGAGTTCCATGAGTTGTAATCCTGTAATAACAGGATACGGGTAGTTGGAAGACTCTACATAAGCTTATTTAAAGAAGTGGCCTATCTTAAAAAACAAACAAAAAACCCCACTGCCTCTGC
This sequence comes from Gallinago undulata, assembly GCA_026546715.1. Classification (NCBI taxonomy): domain Eukaryota; kingdom Metazoa; phylum Chordata; class Aves; order Charadriiformes; family Scolopacidae; genus Gallinago; species Gallinago undulata. The sequence continues at coordinate 22,506,501 of JAOTQQ010000005.1, forward strand.
TTTTTTTTTGTATAGCTTTAATAAATCTCCATCTTTTGAAGGGTATATACAACCGGTGCAGTAGTGACAAGCAGTGATTGCTGTTTGTCTCTCTTCTTGTTGGTTTTTTTCTTCTGTTTTCTCATAAAGATAGGGCTTGTATCTCCTATGCCTAAATGCATTACTCTCTTTGGTAGGTTTTACTTCAGCTTACGTGTTTTCAGCAGAAAGATCCGTACTTGGACAGCACTTGTAAAGGACAAATCACCCCTGTAGATCTCTTTATTTTTCCTAAATCAGAATGTCAAGGTGTTTGCAGGTCACCTGCAGGATACCCGCAGATGCCTCGCTTCCAAATTGGTTTCCCTTCTAAGAGATTGCTGTATTACCTCAGTCTGCCACTATCAGAATCACAAGGTGACCGTTGCCCTTAATTAAAACACCCAGAGATTTCATTGTGAACCAAAGCCTAGAACGTCTATTATGCATTCTAAACAAAAAGAAACACAAAAAATGGTATTAGACCTTGCTGCAGCCTTTATCTGGAGAGATGTCCAGAAAATAGCGCAATAACTGCTGGAACAAACAACTTAACTGCTGTTTCTGTCATTGTGAAGTATTCTTGTGTTTTAATGTTTACTATTGTTTGGAGTGTAACAGTCTCGCATTTGCACATGAGCACGAGCTGCTGTGATAGAGGATAGATCATTGCATTAACTTCAGCTTCTGCATGAACACTTACGGTGTGGTTCAAGACGTAACCTAAACTTGTCGTGTAACTCTTGTGTGTTTTCTAGGTAATCGGCTGTAAAGGTTTAGATCTTGATTGTATGAATGCATAAAACAGCTGCTGCTTTTGTCACTGGTATTTGTTATTTATCCCTTCTGTATCCAGAGGAGGATGGGTATTTTTATGGGGATGGAGTGTATTTTTCAGAACTGTTCCATCCTTTGGGAATTAGACAGTTTTTGCTTTGCATATTATGTGCTTCTTGACAAAAGTGTGGTATATTGACTTTAAGGATTAAATTTGTGTGCATTCAAATCTTTATGGTACTGATGGAAAACTTACTGTGACTTCCAGTGACTAGTCAGATGCTACCTATTTAAACACCAGTCATCCAGCTTTTTCTTACCTATTTATTAAACAAAACTGATGAAGTAGTTGGGTACTCAGAAGTTTGGAAAGACTCTTATGCATAAACTTAACTGTCGTATGTAAAACTTCCACTTTCCTGTGACGCTGTTGGGCTTTATACAAATACATTCGTAACATCCGAGTATTTAAAAGCATCATGATTTATCTTATTAATTCTCTAGACTGTACTTCGGTTCTGGAGTAAAATCCAGGAAGCGACAGCCTCCTGGCTTGGCGTGGGGAGAGGTGTGAGGTGCCAGAAGCCACGCTGTTGTTAACCAAATCAGAGGAGCAGTTTCAGTATTCTGACGTGTGCGAGAGGGTGAGGACGCGGAACAGGACTCGCCCCCGTTGCCCAAGTAGATGAGGGTGGTCGCTGTGGGAGCCGCGTTGGGTGCAGTTGCTTGATGCCAGTGCTGGGTTGGTACAACTATAAAGCCTCGTTTTCACTGAGCCTCTGCTTGCTTTCTTCCTGCACAATCATATAATCCTGTGTGTTTGGTCTTTGAGTACTACATGTGTATTTTTCAGACAATTAGTTTTGAGCAATAAAGTTTGATATTATAAAATACTCCAGTGTGATCAGTATTCTAATAGTTTAAGCATACTTAGAAAAAGGAACTTTATTCCTTGATTGCTCTAGGTATTTTTAAGTAGAAATTAAATGATATAGGCTCATCGGTTATGGAAGCATTTATTTCATCACCTTTTTTGTAAGGAATTGAATGTTTGCATGGAGCGAAGTTGAAACTTTTTCTTCAATTGGAATTTGTATTTTTACTTAACTGATGTCACAGTTGGAAGTGACACAACCCGAAGGTGCTGGGTTTGGTGCCTGTTGGAAAGGAAGGGGAACAGCAAGTCCCTGTGCTGTGATAAGTATTTTGTTTTGGTTTTGTGGGGTTGGTTATTTTTGGTAAGCTCCTATTAAATGTACATTGCTCAGTGACTTCATGAGATGTAGAAGATTTAAAATGACTGTTCCTCCTAACAGTCAGCACTAATGTCTCTTCTGTAGTGCAGATCGTAATACCTTAAACTAATGCTGGGTATCCGTGTGGAAGTACGGATGAATCCTCACTGGAGAGCGAGTGGTGTGAGGGCAGGAGTCTCAGCCAGGTTTGTCTCCACACGCAGAACATGCGCTGCAGGCAGGGCTTGATGTGCTGGGCCTTGTTGTAAAAGTTGTGACCCGTTTACGATCTTGTGTTAAATACAGCTAACTTGCTCTGCTGCACTGGGCAGGGCTGGGAAGACACCTGGGAGAAGAGGTGTTGGTCTAGGGCAGAGGTTTGGTAGAAAGAAACTGTGTCCACGAGTTTACTTCTGTTACAAACTCAGACACTGAGCAAGCTGAGCTCACGCTCCTGTTGCTTTCTCGTCCTTCAGTAGCTGCTGACTTGGACACCGCTCTTCCAGAACTGTATTTTCCAGGAGGCTGAGGTTAAGCCTTTGTAAAGTCACTACAGGATCAAAACCCCTCAGTTGGGGCTGCAGGACTCCAGAGACCACTGTGACAGAGGACTGAAGGGATCCACGGAGCAGAGGGACTGGCAGTCCAAGAGGAAAATCAGCCTCTATCCAAACTGAAAGACTTCTTTCTTCTTCCTGCCATGATGTCCCTACAGTTCACTTCAGGTGGCAAGTTTTCAAGTGGTGAGGGTGTGCCTAGAGAAATGTCATCTTCTGCTTTACTTGTACATTGTAGGGAATGAGCTAAGAAAGCCTTTATTGTATCATCACTGACACTACTGATGATAGTAGTGTCAGTCTCAGAACTGATTTGCTGCGGAAATGGCAGCACTTTTATTAGAATGTAAGTTTGTTGCTTCTTTGTGAATAATTCACAGATGGTGTAAGACTGTTAAATCTGAGTTGTGTCAAAAGGTGGTGTTGCTGAGACAGACCCCAGAGTGGAACAAAGTTAGTGCTGACAGTTATGGGTCCCTGTACTGAGGTGGTTCCTCCTCGCTGCTTGTTGGTTGTTGGTGAAGAGCAGCCACTCACCAACACCGCGAGCGAGGGCTGTTACACCCACCCTGGGATGGTGTTCCATTAAGAATTAGCCCTGGTTTCAAATAGGTCTATCTGAATAGAGTTGTGCAACGCTTTATTGAAAGCTGTATTTCAACTGTTTAAAGAATGCAACCTCCACTGTATTACTTCATCACCTAAATTTCTCTGAGGGCAGGAAGAGAAAAAGCAGGATTTGGCCTAATACTACATAACAAAATTTAACTGGAATGATGAAATAACTTGGAAGCCTGGCAGCTGCTCTGTTGTACAGAGATTTATTACCAGGATGTTACAGAAACAGCATTACTGAAGGAGTTAACAAGCAAAAGTAGGTTCTAGAGAGCACCTCTTGGGAGTTAAGTCAATTCCTGCTCTTCAGATGTGGGCTCTAGATGCACCGAAGTGGCCTGGCTTCCATCACTGTGAGGCAGGTGGGTGCCATCCACGCAGGAGGAGTCAGGCCCTGCTGTTGTGACCTGAGCAGCATCAGGTGTTGCTTCAGCCGAGCTCCCGTTGGAATAGTCAACCCTCTCAAAGAAGATGAGCAACTCGCAGTGCCTGGTCTGAGGGAAGAGGTCCACAGCCAGTGCTTTGATGGGGCGGAAGGCGGCTCCTTTGACTCTGTTGGAAGGGGCCCGGCACAGACTTGATGGGAAAGGGGAGGAAGAAGGGCATGAACACTTGAGTACACAGCTCATCGCTGCTACTCTTCTATGGGAGACTTTTCTTCCCCAAAACTCAGCTCCATGATAGTTATTCAGCACCCCTAGTATTTCCATTATTACTTGCACAGTGGGCAATACAGCTCCAAGCTTGCTGTGAGCAGCTGTCAGCTATTTCTGCTGAAATACAGCCTACAGAATAACAATCTTACGATGGTCCCCCTTCCCAAGAAGGGTGTAGTTACTTAGTTAACACAAGAAATACTCACTCCACAAAGTTGTTCATTGCAGCTCTGGGATTGCAGGATACGTAGATAAGCTTCTTCAGATGTTCAGCTCTTCTAATGGCAAGAATTACCTTGGAATCTGGGTGATGAGAACCAAGACAGGTGTTAACTAGCTCTGGGCACGTCAACAGCCTTGCAGAAACATGCCAGGCCCTACCCCGGTGTGAACCAACTCGCTGCAGTACCCTCCTGCTGCCAGCTACACCCAAAGTCTCCCGCTTAGTCATCCCCTTGGTGCTTGTTTAGGTTCCCCACCAACCACCAGGTGGGAGAACAGACTTAAAACTTAAGAGAAGGCAAACTTACGCAGTCCTGCTCGTGGTGGATCTACAATAGTAACGGGGTTCTGAGGAGCTAATATGTTAATTAGGGAAGGAACAATATCTTCAGCCTTCCCACAATGAAATTCGATATTACTCAGTTCTATAAAAAAGTGAAAAGATGTTATCAGAGAACTTAACAATTCAAAGCATCTTTCAGTGCACTGAAATTAGATATTTAGTCCTTACGTCTTAGAAACTACTAATTGTTTCATCTACTGAAATCAGTGTAATTTAAACAATCACTGGTACTTCAGATCTTTTAAACGACAGTAACTTGAGCATCTTCCATTATCTGAACTGAAGCAAAACCCCTCCAAAAAATAGCTACTGTTCATGTGTCATTTGTGAGGGTAAGCGTGGCTTCATCTTGCTTTAACACAAAAATGTTTCATTTTTGGAGAAAACAAAAAAACGCTGGCTGTTAGTCAACAGGAAAATTGATCTCCCAGATTACCATGGTATTTGTTTTCAAGAGAGACTAAATGTTTAAAATGGACAAGATTACCATCAACAACATGTAATTCCAAGCTGCTTAGATAACGTACCGAGGAACAAGCTACACAACTCCAACACCTCTTAACAAACAACCATCTTAGCATTTTAGCTTAACTAACCATTAATCTGGGCGTTCGCTTTGGCATCCTGCACAGCTTCTTGGCAGAGTTCAATTCCAATCACTTTCTTTACTTTCTAGAGAATCAAAGCAAAAAGATCTGTCTGTGGTATGTAAACTTAACCGTTATTGACAGCATCAGCAACGCACTACTAGACATGAACGCGGAATTGTGCCTGCTCAGAGAATTACTGCCTTGCAGCCAGAAAGAGAGCTGAGAAGGGACCTGTGCAAATAAAGGGGGACTTCTTAGACTGAAATTGTGGGATGATCGCTATTTATCCCAACCTGTGCGTGACAAGACTCCACTTAGGCTGGCGTCTGTCTTTTTTGGGGGGGGGCAGACTTCCTTATATGGTTGAGCAAGCTCCACTCTAAAAATTATGTAAGAAATGTTGGCTATTCATCAGTTAAACTGACAGATTCTAGTGAATTTTGGCTATCCTACAGAACTGTTTCCTCTTTTGACTGAGTTAGTTTCAAGATAATTTAGGCTGCTTGACAGAAGGGTGAGCTTTCATAACAATGAAGTAAAACAGCTGCAAGCAATTTAATTAGAAATTAATTGAAAAAATTAACATAGGTGTTTCAAGTACATCCAGTATTTTCTTTCATTGTAAGCACAGCTAAAGATCTCCATCTGTTCAAAGTAGATTATATCCAGGAGAAGAAGTTACGTGCTCACCTTTGCTAAGGAAATCCCAATGGTTCCTGTACCGCAGCAGATGTCGAGCACGGTGCTCTCTGGGCTCAGCTGCGCCCACTCCCCGATGGCCGTGTACAAAACCTCTGCAGCTTGGGTGTTGACCTGGGAAATCATGGGTCAAATAGGTCAACTTCTTTACAAACAGCAACTGTGTTTTAATGAGTCCTAGGAAAGTGTGTTTTCTTTTTCTTGTTTCTAAGAAATAAGTCAACTTGGCATGTAAGTTAAAATCCCATATTACTGACCTAGACCTGTACATATTTAGAGCTCATCATTCCTTGCTAAAGTCTCAATCTGTTCTCTCTGAGAAATAATGTTTTGTTACCCGTGTTCTAGTAAAAATACGACTTGTTCTGCAGCACCTGAAAAGTAAGTTTGGAAGCTAGAGGAGACAAGAAGGAAAATGCTAAGCAATAAAGTCCCAAATTCAGAAATATTTCCAGTCCTTGAATAGGCAGTAGTAAAGATTCAAACCCAGGAGAACAGAGCCATGATGGTGCAATCAGCAAGCTTTACTTTAACCTGGTTCGTAACACTGCTTTAATTAATCATTATGGTTAAGGAAGCAGTGTATAATAAGCTTTCTAAACCAGTGCCTCTAGAATAAGCATATTCTTTGTCTTAAAGAGCAAGTAAAGCACACTGGGGGGGGGAAGGAAGTAGTCTATAATCTTTGCAAATAATAGCAAACAGTTTAGCTTCAATGTATTTAGGATGCCAAGTGATAATATACTTCCTATTTTAATACCTTCCATTTCAATGACACAGGCTATCTGCTATGCCTTTAAAGTGTTAGTCCCATTCATTCACTATTTTTACAGCCAAACGTAATACTCAAAGGTATTTAATCGCACCAAGTATATACCAGATTAAATCTCGAGGTATATAGCATCGCATTACACAGCATTAGCCAAGCTTAAGGGCATTAATGTAAATCCAGTAGAATTAGCAACTTTGTATCACCCTTACTTGAAAAAATGCATGAGGAGAAATTCTAAATTTTAGGCCAAGAAGTTCTTCGTATATGTACTTATCGCCAGCCACGTGCTCCAAAGGCAAGTCTTCCAGATTGGGAGATTTCCTGGGGAGGGAAGGGGGCAAGGCATGGGGAGGCAAAACAAAGGGGAAAATAAAGAAAGAAGATTAATGTGTTTGTTACAGTTTTTACCAAAAATGTAGTCATCTTGAAAACTGTAGCGCTACAGGCTGAGCAGTAATTTATAGTGGGCCAACACTTATCAGACCCTTTTAGAGAATATCATCTTGGCTGTGGTTTTCTTACAGGCTACAACTGTTCCACTGATGTAACCAGTAGGACCACCATTGTCCCTAGATGAAGATGGTGTGAGCTTTGTGCTCTGTGGAAGAGGATGGAGAGATTAAAAAAACTAGTCACATAAAATAGGGAAGAAAGGAGGCAGAAGTTACTTGTTGATAGTAATAAATATCCATCTACTGCTGTAAACGCTTCTACAGCTCGACAGCCAGCAATTAGTAGTGTGTTCACCCAGTGAAACTCCTGTCTTTATTCAGTGAATGCTACAGGAGAACAGGAAATTTCAGGAGACTCTTTAAGATTGCAGAAAAGGTAAATAACTGTTCAACAAATTAGGAATCCTGCCGCTACTTTTATGAAATAGACAAAATTATGGTGTGGTAGCGCTACCTACTGTTCTGCTGTAAACACCAAAAATCCAGTCACCAGCAAAATCTCCCAAAGCAAAGTCAACTCCCTCACCTCTGTCCTTCTTCCACAAAGTACAGGGAAGTAACGCCACTGCTCTTTCCCATCCCTTCTGTGAAGTATTTTGCCAGAGAGGTTTTCAGGTCGGCCAGATCTTCTTTACTTAATTTCTAAAGATTTGAAAGAAGGGAGAATAATCATCTTAGTGACTTAAAGATATGATTTAGCACATGCCTTCTATAAGCACGTTACTTGTTCATTTGCATCGATCTGACTAAAGAGTAGTAATGCAAGGTAAACTACACAAACTAACTATTCTATTTCTCTTTTGTGTGCACTATTCGTAAAATCAAATTTATCTAATTTTAAAGCTGTGTGTCTGTGCTGCACGTTACAGACCAATTTAAATACCTGAGGATTAAAATAAGCAATTGCCATAATGTGTCCACTCCTGCTGGTCCGGACTGTGAGCTGTTTCCAGTGACCTTCATAGGTTTCTGGGCTGTAAACAGAGTAAGGAGTGGACCTGCAATTTTCAGAAGCTCAGTTACTTACCAGAGAACTATATTTTGCATAACATTCAATACTTTATTGCAACAAAAGAAGCTCATCATGCAAAGTGTTGAAAAATGTTAGATACAGAGGCTACATTGACTTGTCATGAAAAGAATGACTTCCATATCTTAATTAAGGAAAAAGATAAAAAGAGAGCGATGAATAGATCAGATTCTATCTCCTAGTGCAAACTAATCTGTCCCTATTTCTCACAACCTTCTTACCCGCTTTAACCCATCCAAAATTACAGATAGGATAGAGGCAGCTTCTCACTGCATTCAGAGAATGACAACTTTTTATAATGCCTTCGTTGGCTTCTGTGCTTCACAGCAAGTTCAAACTTTCCATCTTCGTGATTCTTCCGAGGTTTCAATTTTTGAGGATTTAATTGCTTTATAAAGAAACCACTCCATTTTCTAAAAACTACTGTTGCTTACATTTACAACTTCTGTTTTTTTCCCCACTGCAGGACGATTATTCTCCCCATGCAAGGAAGCAAATGAACTTTGTTATTCAAATTTCTCTTTAAAAAAGCCTTTTTCTGAGTATTGTTTACAGTTAGTGGAAGCAGCTCTCAAGTAACAGGCACTTTTTAATGTAGACTAATACATCTCATTGCAATAAAGCTGTGTTCGGCTGGCATCTGTCCCTCCACCTCAGAAAGCTGAGCAAGAGCAAGGAAAAAATACCCAGTGATCCAGGCACAAGACGTAAATGTCAAAGTATGGCAGAAAATTGAGACCGGTATATGGTAGGTCTTAAAGCTCAGAACAAACACTAAACTTTTCATAATATTTAGTTTTATAAATATTTTTGAGTAAGATAGCAAAACCTTTACGGATAACTCATTTTACTTATGCTCACCTTATGTAGTCTTGGAAAGCTTTTACTACTTTTTTGGCAATAGCAGGAATGTGAATAGTATCAAATGGCTCCACTACAGCACATGTACCACCCTTATATTTGCCAAGACGACAACCCACAGTTTTGTCTTCTTGATTTACACCAATCCCAATCAAGAACTCACATTTGTTGCGATATTCAGTCTAGATTTAAAATAAAGTTATGTAAGATATTTACATAGCACTTATTTGCACATGCCAAGTTTCTCCTGAAACAACCCTCACATGGTTAAATGTACTTGCAAATGGACACGGGACATTTAGTTCATATGGAAGATACTCATGGATTTTGATGCATGAGAACTAACAGCAATGATGAAAAAGTATTAGTAAGTCTTGTTAGTTAAAGAGCAAAATATTGCCTCTGTTGAAGAATATCTGTATTAGCTGATAAAACAAGCTTGGATGGACAGCATATTAATTTTAAAGTTAGGATATCCAGTTAATTGTAACTATTATTCTGCTTCTTGTAAATATTTCCACACAATATTTACATGAAAGGCAACGATGTCTAAAATTCATCAGTCATTACAACAAGAAGTTGAATACTCGGTTTGTCCACTGTCGTTTAACACCAAGTAACTAATTTAACCCAGAGCTCATTAACCCCTTTCCATACTTTACCTAGGATTACGTTACCTGTAATGGTGATGCTTTCACTCCCTCTACCGGGCAACACAATTTATTATACTTCTGTTTCTGCAGGAACAACCACGGTAATAGGGCTCTGTTGTTGTTTCCTATTTCCCTGCCCAAATCAGAAACAAAAATTGTCAAGTACACAGTTAGAAAAACGGAACTGCTCTTTAACTAACAAGAAGTTAACAGTTGCACACGGCAACTTTTTTCTTTTTCTTGGCATAGGGCAGAAAAAAGTATCAGATTATCAGATGAAGAATATTTCTTCCAGAATAATTTTTTAAGAGACAAACCCCCTCCAAATTTATAAGAGCTTTAACCTGAAAAAATAAGAGTTAAAGGTATATATAAATGTATACACTACATTTATCCATATACCCATGCGTGAAAAGAATGCCAATTTTATCTACGTAAGACAAGAGATAGAATTGATACTTTGATCTACAAAGACCAGCCATAAAAATTTGAGGTGATTTTTAAAGAAAAAATCCCAATCGTAGTTTACCATCTCTACAGATTGAGCACCTCTTACGCCATTTGACAGTGTGGTTTTTTTTAAGGGCATTAACATTCTTTTGCTTAGGCCATGGAACAACAGACCTTAACACAATGCCCCTTCATTTAGCAATCTTTTGAGTCTGACTGAGAACAGCAATAGCAAGTTTTGTGAGCTGGAACAGTTTTTAGGTCCTAGCATTTCAAATTATCTTTTATTTACTCTGTTGGGGGATTTGGTTTTTGACCTACCTCTAACTTATTTTACAGATAGCAATTTGTGCACATTTAGCTATATCCCAACATACAGTCAAGTCTTGTAAACATTACAGTAGCTTTATGAACAAGCATTACTTTGTCAGCTTCTGCAGCACTTGCTCACACTCTTGCTTCTTTTGGGCCAGCTGCTCTTCGTAGGGCATGTTCCACAGCGGGGTCACCACGTCTGCGATTTGCTTGCTCAGAGGCTCCTCTCCGCTGGCATTGGAAGGAGCCGGCCGCTTTGCTTCCCCCTGCTCTGACTCCTCTTCTTTTTTCCTTTTTTTTGCAATAGGGTCAGCCTTCGGCTTGGCAAGCCTCACGCTCAGGTGCCGGCTCTTCCACAAAACCCCATGGAGGACTTTCATGGCCTTGTCCCTCTCCTCCTCACTCTTAAACGTCACAAACGCAAACGTCTGCTTCCCAAAAAGTTTTATCTTGTGAGGATTGAGTCCGTATTTGGCAAGGAACTTTTTCACATCATTAAACCCGATGTATTTGGGAAGGTTTTGTATTTCTACTTTATAGATCTCAGAGGTAAACAAGTCTCCCTTAATGTATCTGTACACGTCGGGGGAGGCCGTGGGGCCGCCCCCGCTTCCATTGGCTTTGCTCCCCGCTTCAGCTCCATCCTCAGCCTCCGGCGCAGGAGCCGCCAGGCCCGGCCCGCAGGGATCGCTTTCCTCCGCCATGCTCCCGCCAGCCTCCCCTCAGCCCGGACACCAGGTCAACCCCAGCCCCGCCTGGCGTCCCCGACGGCCCGCTGCAAAAGGATGGGGGGAAGGAGAGAAACGATATATGTATTTTCCAATGCCTGCCCCTCACCGCTACCGTTCCTCGCGTGCAGGGTCAGCTGCGTCGCTTAAAAATAATAATAACAGCGGTTATAACACTGCCCCCATCTGTCACGCACGTGGCCGCCATCTTGGGTCGGGACGCAGGGCGGCCGCCACCATGCCGCAAGGGCTGATGGGAAGGGCCTCGGGAGAAGGCGGTGACAACAACTAAAAAGGCTTCGCCGGGGGCAGAACGGGCCTGTGACGGTTCCTGGCGGCGCGGGCCGGGGCCGGTGGCGGGGCCAGGGCCGTCGCTGTCTCGGTGACGGGGCCGGGGCCAGGGCCGGGGCCGTCGCTGTCGCTGTCTCGGTGCCAGGCCCGGCGGCCGCAGGGCGCCGGGGGCGGGGCGGGAGCTGAGGGAAAGTGGGTGTTTCCCATCGTGCCTTGCGGCAGCAGCGGCGCGGGCTGCGGGAATGAGGTAAAGGCGGGAGGGGCGGGGGCGCGCGGCAGGAAGCGCGGCGGGCGGGCAGGCGGCGGCGCGAGCGGAGCAGATCGGAGCGAGCCCGGCCCCATGGCGGACACCAAGGTGAGGGGAGCGGGCGCGGTCCCGGCCCCACGGGGAGAGCCCGGACGGGCCGTGAGGGAGGCGGCGCGCGGGGGGGGGTGGTGAACGGAAACAGGTGGGGCCCGGAGCGGGGGGAAGGGAAGAGGCCTGAGGCCCTGGGGGGGGGTGTGGGTACGTGGGGCGGCCGGGCTGAGGCGGGTGGGGGGGCCCTCGGTCAGTTGAGGCCCGGGACCGTGGAGGAGAAGCCGCGGGCCTTGTCGGAGGGCCTGGCGCGGCGGGGCCGGAGGCGCCCGGCCGCTTGAGGCGACTAGGGCACGTGTGGCTGCTGGGGCCTGTCCCTCGGCCAGGCCGAGGTGGCCCGCGGCCTCCCTTCCCTGGGCTAAGGAGGCCGGAGCCTCCTGCGGGCGCCGCGGCGCCGGCTGCCACTCGGGCGATCCCCGGCGATACTGCTCCCCGCTTCCCTTCTTTCTTCTTCTCTTTCCCGCCCTTCCCCCAGCCCGGCTGACCGAGCCCGTCGTGCCGCGGCCCGGCGGGAGTAGAGCCCCACGTGCTCTATGTCGCGGGCTTATATCGTGATAACGGCATCTGCTTTCTCTCGCCTGTGGCTATCGTGAACTCTGCGTTTCTTACGGCTTCTGTAATTAATTGGTCAGGCACAGAACGGATGATAAGATACGGGATGTGCTGCTTGCTACTGGAGGAGACGATATGTAAAAGTTTGGCCAACGTTTCTTTTCCTGTTCCTTGAAAACAAGTGTGACTTAATATCCTTCTTGTTTTTTTCTTATGTGCTGGAATAATGGGGACATAAAACTAATGAGAGTTGGTGTGATGCTGTTGACATAACCACAATTTATTTTGTAACGTTTCTTACCTAATCGCCCCCTCGACCACCCCCCCTTTTTTTTTTTTAAAACTATTTAGTAGAAGCAGACGGCTTCATTGGTGTGTGCCTGCTCTGCAAAGGATATTCTAAGTAGTCTGTAGGAGTGGAGCCTTCTATCTGTAAAGGGAAAGTAATATTTAAGTCTTAGATATATAAGCTGTTTTTCCTTTCTCCGTTATTCAAACAATATTCCGCTCCCCCTCCTGCCCACCCCCCACGCCCCCCCCGTTTCTCAGGTCAGTTTCCTTGACCCGAGAGAGCTGTTTGTGACCTCATTAAACTTGCAGATGAATCTCCCTTTAGGCTTCTCTACTAAATGCTTCTTAGCAGTGCATATGTATAAAGTATTAGAGATGTTTATCATTTACTTATTTTTCATATACTGAAAACAGTTCTTAAGCTTAATTAATGTTATGGCAGATTAGTAAATAACTAAATAAGTATTTTGGTTATGTACCTGTAACCTAAAGTTCCCCAAAGAGTCTTAAAACAGAAAACTTGAATTGTGCCATAAGTGTTGCAACTGTGCTTCAATAATACCTTTGTTTGTAGGTGATTCTCATACCTAAGACTAGAGTAATGAACTTTGGGATGTAATCTGTCCCTTAAGCTGGGTTGGGTGGTTACTGTGATGTTGTGTGTTTGTTGATTATTTTTTTTTTTCCCCATTAATGTTAGGTCCTTAACCACTAAGAAATAGTAACGCTTTAGTGGCATAAAATACATTATATAGGAAAAATAGTTGAAGAAATTATTTTTCATAACCAATAGCTATTGCTTCAAGGCCAAGCCTCTGCACAATTAATGAGTGGTAGAACTAAAACATCTAGCACTGCGAGAGCACCATTATTTTTTTTTTCATCCTCAGTGTGTTGATTTTAAAGCCATTTGTTTCCAGTTATAATTGTTTTTTATTGTTACAGGATATTTCAGTTCCTAAGGTCTAACTGACAAATGGATATGTTTTCACTTTAGGCGTAGATATGAGCACTTCAGATTTTAAGTAATTAGTGAGTTTTATGTTTTTTTCTATTTATTTTCTCTTTCTCTAGGAAGCACATGAGGAGCATGATACTTCTACTGAAAATGCAGATGATTCTAACCATGATCCTCAGTTTGAGCCCATAGTTTCTCTTCCTGAGCAAGAAATAAAAACTCTGGAAGAGGATGAGGAAGAACTCTTCAAGATGTGAGTATTTCTGTATATTATCTAAATGCTTATTAAGGTTAAACTTGAATATTTTTATAAAAAGTTGTATAACTTGTTAGGAATCTCTGTGTATGAAGTGGTAGTCTAAGTTGGCTGGTGTTCACTGTGGTGGCAAAGATTGAGTGGGGGCATGATTGCCCCAAGGAACTCTGAAGTGGAACAACAGAAGGGAGCTGATATTACGAATCTGGCTTTGGTATTGGTTAGCCTAAAATAAAACATTAACTTGGATAGTAATTAGAGGTTTGAAATTGTGATCACAGTATAAAGCAAGTATCTGGTGGGGGGAGGGGAGGAAAAGGGGCATATATAGTGTTGCTGCTATGCACCTCCAGTTGGAAAGGGTGATGTATGATATACTGAAACTATAAAAGCAATAGATGCAGTAAAGTATTGGGGACTTTGTGGCAGTACCTTTCTGTTGCCTTAGTTGTAACCTTAGATTGAGCTTATTGTCAAATCAGGACAACTTGCTTAAGACGTATGATCTGCCCGAAGAAGTAAATTATTACTTACAAAGTGTAAGTTCCCGTGGTCTGTAGGTTCATTTTTATGCCTACAACGGGGTGAAGGAGGAAAGGAATCTTTTTTTTGAATGCTGGTTGCTCTGATAGCTGAACTTAAGGGAACCACCTACTGAATGCCAGCTGGACTCAGAAGGACAGACTTGCTTTGGAATAAAGTAGTTCATCTGCATCAGAGCATCTGTTAGAGTAGCTTGCTCCAACATCTTACACATTCTCTTGAAGGACCTGGCTTATTACAAGTGCCTATACCTAGCTCTTTTATAGAAAAGTATATTTTAGTATATATCCTGTAGTGTGAGCAGGTGCTTCCTTTCCTATAGTAGTGTCTTAAACTCCTCACTAGCAGAGCTTGGACTGTCTCTTGGGTCAGTTTTGACTAATGTCCCAAACTACTCCTGTTTCTCTTTTGGCACTCTGGCATCTTGGAAGATTAAACAGTGATGTTCTGAAGCAGGTATGTTGCACTGCAGTGCAGCACTAAGCTTCCTTTATTCCTGATTTGAGAATAGCAACAACTAAGTTTTTGGAGTTAAGAGGAAATGAGTGACTCTAAAGGGTGAGGTGTTTTGTTAACAGTTGATCAAATATTGGGCTTAGAATTATACAAGATTCTTGACTTAACCTCAAGCTGCTCAATTTCATGAAGTAATAAATACTGCTGTTTAGAGATAGCAGTGGTATTTATAATATATATAAGAACTCTAACTATAGTAAAACCTGTTAATTTTGTTAACCTAATTTCTTAATTAAAAGGGTTGTTTATACCAAATAGTTCATCATCCCCCAAAAGCGTGTCCAGAACTTACTGAATTTTAGTCATTATTGAATAGCAATTACATAGTTCCTAGTAGTTTTGTATTAAGTTTTCTAAATTTGTGTGCTACAGTAGAACAGGGAACCTTACAAAAGGAATTGTTTTCTTTCTTGTATGTGGTTTAAAAAAAAAGCCAGTTGTACTGTTCAATCAACTGCTGTTTCGATGTTTCTACACGCAGACTAACTTCTTAAATTCTCTTTTCTTTAAGGCGAGCAAAGCTATTCCGATTTGCATCTGAGAATGACCTTCCAGAATGGAAAGAACGAGGAACTGGTGATGTAAAACTCCTGAAACACAAGGAGAAGGGAACAATTCGTCTCCTCATGAGGAGGGATAAAACCCTAAAAATCTGTGCAAACCATTATAGTATGTTACGCGTTGCTATACTTCTTATTTTTGGTTTAAAAAATAAGCTTGTAGAATTGTTCATTGTAGATTAAGACCTCTGTGGCTTTTTAGAAGCTGCCAGAGAATCTTTAAGCAGGCATCAGATTTATATTAGACTGTAAATGTAGTTGTCTCTTGCTTGTAGCCTTGTGTGCAGAGCATCAAAAATGAGTGCTTATTTTTATGAGTAGGAAGAGGCTGTTATTGGTTTTGGTCATTGACTGTGAGGCTGAGTCTTAAAGTTGGTTGTTTTCTTTAGACTCTGATAGTGTTCTAAAGACACTTGAAAATCTAACTGGCCTAGACAGACATTATGTGAGTGCTCCTAGTGTGATGTTTAAGGGAGTGTAGAAAATGTAGGCCTTAATATCGTTTAGTATAAGCAATACATAAATGCCAGCTTGTTTTGACAAAAGAATAAGAAATAAGCAATCATGTAATAATTTTCTGCTTTGAGGTAAATGTTTGAATTGCAGAAGCAGTAGCTTAACCATCAGAAAATGGACACTGAAGTGCTAAACTAATCTGTGGCTGCCTTTCTCTGCTTGTGAAATAAGCTGAAATGAACATGATATATTCAGCTAACTCATTCACAAAGAATGTGTATTGAGAACTGATGGAACAGGAGAGGTTTGTTGCTTTGAGCCTCTGAATAAAAATAAACATGAAAGAGCAAGACAGACTTTCAAGTCAATATAATAGCCACAAGTAGACTAATTTGGTAATGCTTTGTTACTGGCTTTGGTAATACTCGGGCTTTCACGTGAAGAGTATATAGTGTTCTGTGGAGTTGAAATACTACTTTGGATAACTTGAAATAACTTGTTTGAAGTCAGAAGCAATAATGCTTGTTTTCTTTGGGTACATCTGTTCAGAAAGTCAGATGGTTCGGGGACACAGGTGTTCCTGTTTAGTAAGTGAAATGGCAACTATGAAAGCAGCATAGTCACCAGCCAATAAGAATAAACCTTTTGTTTAGGAAAATAAATATTGCATGTATGCAAAACAGAATTGATAAATTTGTAGTGTTCATGTGGTGTGTTTTTTTTCCTGGGAAACTTGCTTTCATTGTTAGATTTCTTATTGAATTTGTTGACTCGCAGGCAGACGGAAAGAATCTGCAAAACTTTATGAAAGTGTAATTTGATCTCAAATTTAAAAAAAAAGGCAAGAAAGTGAGTAGACTCTTCAAATTTCTCACAAACTAAACAAAGGGCCCAGGGATTGGGGAGAAAAAAAACCCTGTTTAAACTTCTTGTGTGTGCAATATGAAAAGTCTTAGTGTGAAAAGTAACATTTCAACTTCTCCAATCAGTCAGGTTAAGTAATTGTGGTGTCTTGGAGGGAAAGGGCTCTGTTACTGGGAAGGAACCAATGGATTGAAAACATGCTGTGCACATCTTGTGGCACTTCAGAATTCTGTAGTATCTTGTAATGGAGGTTTAAAACGATGGGAGAGAAATGAACCTGATTTGATGGCTAATTGTAGGAATAATGCTTTTTTAAAAACTTTTTTTTGTGATATGAAGTGTTTTCAGTGTACAAAAGAGGACTGAATGCAGTTTGTCTGGTTGCTTTTTCCTGCTAAACCATTTGACTGCTCTTCAGAGTTGTGCTTAGTGACTGCATCTCTCTTAGTATTGAATCGTCTATTTTAATAAAAAATTAATCAAACTCTTAATTTCTTAGCAATAAGGAATCTAGCATTCTTTTATATGGCAATGGTCTGGCATTGTTTTATTTGAGGATGTAAGGAAACATATATGGGCACCATTGTCTTCTGTTTAACCAAAAGTAACTCTGTGTAAAGTGCTTTACATTACCATTGCAGTCAGTTGTTGGTAAGATTTATGGAAGCTGCTGTGGAAAATATTTACTATTGTGCTGTGTACATCTTCTAATGTTTTCATTTCAGTCACACCCTTAATGGAGCTGAAGCCTAATGCTGGGAGTGACAGAGCATGGGTCTGGAACACAC
The DNA here is from genome assembly GCA_026546715.1 of Gallinago undulata. Taxonomy (NCBI): domain Eukaryota; kingdom Metazoa; phylum Chordata; class Aves; order Charadriiformes; family Scolopacidae; genus Gallinago; species Gallinago undulata. The sequence continues at coordinate 22,523,904 of JAOTQQ010000005.1, forward strand.
ATGCTGACTTTGCAGATGAAAGCCCCAAGCCTGAACTTCTGGCAATTCGATTTTTAAATGCAGAGAGTGAGTGAACTTACATGGATTGTATACTGTTGTGTTACATTGCATGTCTAAACACTCCTGTAAACCACTCTTGTAGATACACCGTGTCTTACCACCACATGCTAGTGTTAGCTTATTACCACTTCAACTGAGAGAAGACAATTAATCGCTTAACCATATGTGTTGACAAACAGTGTAATAACTAGGTCTCTAGTAATATTTACAGAGCTTCCTGCACTGGGCACTATTTTTTTAAGTTCAGCCATTTCATGCAAGTGTAGTGCCATTTAAAACTAAAACTAAAAGCATGATGGTGTAGAGATTAATACATGCAGCTTGTAGCTTTCAGTCAGTTATTGCAGGTGCTCAATTGTAGTTAAGATTACATTTTTGCATTAGAAATAAGGAAATAACTGACCTGAGATTTCTGGTCCACCTGCATTAGCAGAACATCTCACTATTTTTTTATATTTTTAAATGAAGTATATAGTATCTTCTTTGTTTTGATTAGATGGAACACAGTGAAAGTGCTAGTCAGGCCCAAGTGTTGTACTAGTTGGTGGATTTTTCTGGAGTGACTACACTGGTTACCACAACAGAAAGTGGGTCTGTAGTTACGTACAGATCAGCTGGTAGGGCTGAAGGACAGTGTAGCTTTCCCAGCTCCTTGGGATTGAATCAAAGTGTTTTTTTTTTTTCTTTGAAAAAAGAAGCAAAGTGAAAGAGGAAGAATTGTCTTGTGCTTCCTGCTTTACCATTTGCTACACTGGTGTGTTAGCCACCTCTTCTCCCGACATGCTAGATAGCTAGTGAAGTGGCTTTATATTTTAAAACTAGATGGATTTGCCTACATCTGGGAGGACCTTAGTATATCTTGTTTGCTTCCTTGTCCTCAAATCCCCAACATCATATTGTTTAGTCAAATAAATCTTTCTGATCCACCTGCTTAATACTTGCTTCTTTCTTAATCAAATATGAAATTAAAGGGGTTTGGTAACTATTTGCTCATCTTTGAAAAATCTTTCTCTGTTCTGGTAGAGGTGATTCAGGTTACTGAGAAATTTGTTTTGAGGGAGCAGTCCTTTTTGCCTGTTTACCCTTTGTGGTACTGACTAAGCAGATGACAGGTGAACAGATGGAGGCATTCCCTTCAAATATCTTTCCTTTTTGAGATGCTTGAAAAGGAATCAATACAAATACTTCCTGGACTAGTTTTATAGGGGCTTCTGAATTCCTGTGGGCAACAGTGACCTCATGTGGTCAGTCGGACCAAGTTGGTGTACTAAGTTACCACCTTTACAGTTCTGCTGCTAGAAAGTACCTTGCTGGTCTGCTTTTGTGTTTTGTTGCTTCTATTACTTGTGTAGAAACATTATTGTAACTTGATCAGCTGCTTAGAATGACTGTTAAATGAAATGGTGGCTTAGCACAACATGCATTATGCTTTGGTCTTCCTTAGCTATTGCAGTTGGGAGCAGTTCAGTCTAGGCCTTCGAGTATTGAATCTAACTTCTGTACTAATGAAACAGGCTTTATCTTCTGTTCTTGATGCCAAGAACCCCAAGTTACAGTAAGAATGTGGAGGTCTCCTAGGATATAATGTAGCTGACAAGGATAGTAGTTCAAAGCTAATATTCAGTATTTTCCACATAGTCAGTCTCTGACAACATTTCTATTCCTGTAGGCTAGGGACAGTTGGGGGTTGCAATAACTACAAAACAACTCCTTCTGGCGTTTTAAATAATTTCCAGAATAAGCCACTTTAATGGACTTGTTAAAGAAAATAAACTGCTTCTGCACAAAAATGTGATTTAAGAATTTTGCATAGCATCTTGTGTGTTTTTTTTTTTTTAAATGAGTTTATCTTATAAGCAACTACAGGTTTTGTTTATGAAAATTCTCAGGTATCTTTCCTGGAGATTGGAAGTATTCAATGTTGCAAGGAGGTAAAACTAATGAAAAAAATATTCTATCTTTACTGAAACAGATGCACAGAAATTCAAGGCAAAATTTGAAGAATGCAGGAATGAAGTAGACAAGAGAGCAAAGAAAGGTAAGGTTAAGAGTCAAAGTGTGTAGCCCCTTTCTCTAACTGTTTGTGTGGTTATAGCCTCCTGGGGTATCATAGTGTTTCAGCAGACTCACTCTGTGCTGAACTGCAGTCTTCAGTTCAGGTACTTTTTCTGTCTGCGAGAGCAATGATTCACGGAAGTGACAATTGCCTTCTTTCTTGTAGAAGGCTGTTACAATTGCTGATGGGACACTGCTTTTTTTAGGCTACTGAAGAAGCATTTCAGGTTTATAGTACACAAATGAACTGTGAACACTGCAACCACTGTGATATTTCCTCCTTCCGGTTCCTTTTCATAAATTCCACAAATTCCAAAAGTCATGCAAGTAGAATACTTTTTTTATAGCTTTTAACATGTATGAAGTTGTAGCGTTTCTTCACAGATCTCTTATTTAATAGATTAAAGCACTGCCTCCCAGAATTGCCTGTGTGACAAGTTGTCTCACGGTTTAATGACTTCCATCTTTCTTTCTAAAGTACAGATGGTCTGCAGTTAGTGCTCTTAAAGATACTTAGATTGGAATTTTTCAGTCTCAAGAACTTCCTATTCCCCAGTGTCAAACTGGGGAACTTGGCTTGTTTTTTTGGTTAAGATAGGCAAGAAGCTAGGGACTTGAGACGCTTATTTGAGTGAATGCTGTATGGAGTCTGCTACTCGTATTAGCAAAGCTGACCAAATGTTATGTGGTTCTCATGCACTAGGGTTAGGCCTTCTTTAATGATTAAAACATGCAAGTGGTATTTCTTGAATTCTGACATCTGAGGTAATTAGCAAAGTAAAAGAAATGGAATGAATCATTCCAGTGCTCAGTGGAAAATTTCTTTACTTTTGTTCTTATATTGTAAGTTCCAGCTGCCTCTCTCCTGATACCCCTTACCCTCCACTTCTCTACTCTTTCTCCTGTAACAGGGAAATCCATTACTGCCTGTATGTAACTTTTTTCCCTAATCAATCTCTTAGCAGGCACAGACAAAAATGATAGTGCTGATAAAGTTGCTGAAAAACTAGAAGAGCTTTCTGTAAAGGAAGAGAGCAAAGAATCTGAGAAGAAAGAGACCAAGGAAAAAACTGAAGAAAAGCAATAAATCATCCTGGGCCTTGCAGTTTTTCCTTTACTTGTTTGTTTCTTTTTCCTTTTTTCTTTTTTTTTATTAATTTTTACAAGGGACTTTATAAGGAACTGAATTCAACGTTCAGGTTGTTTTTTCTAAGCTTTTGCCCTTTTGAAGATGTCTTCAGAAAATCCATTCCCCGATCATGACAATGTACTGTGCTAACTTTCTTTTCCATAGTGGAAACACTTATTTATAGTCATCCAAAAGAGTGAATAAAACAAACTTGAAAACAGCATCAGAGGACAGAACTGAGTTTTCTCTATACTTTAAAGGCTTATGAATATACTTGTTTCATTGGGTGTTGAGATACGTATCATCGTACCTGTGGATTAAGTAGGTTAACAGACTTTACCAACAGGGAAGATTAAGATTATATACGTGTTTCTTATACAGCTTCTAAAACTGTAATATAACAGACCTTTCATACTTTTTCTGCTGTGTGTTTCTGAGCAGGGAATGTGCCTGTGATTCTTGAAATGCAGCAGACTTCTTGAATCAAGCGGTAGAGCATTCCTGGCACGCTATTAGTGATGTGCCATCAGACAGTGAAAATAGAGGCGGAGAGAAAATGCATTACGTAAGATTTGAGCAAGTATTTTCCTCTTAGAAAACAAAATCCACCCCCTCATCCCAGTTTGTTAATATTACAAATGCTTGACTCTAGCCAAAGTAGTTGCTGTGGTCCCAGATCTTCCATGACTTGCTGTTTGCTGGCTGAAGGCAGTAGCAGCCTCTTACACCCGAAGGTGTGTACAAAGGAATCTTAACTCTTTGAGTACCTTACTATGAGATTTTCCATGTCAGCATATCGTAAAAGTTGTACTCTAAAATTACTAGCCTTTTTTTTTCAGGGCTTGGAGCTTGCATTGTTTTTACAAATTGGGGGCGTTCTGAACTTTTAAGATGCATGGTGGGAGGCTGTCCCTCTTCGAGAGAGGTGGTCTGACACTCACTTTGGAACAGTTGATTATGTTGTACACGCTGTACATCTCCTTGCCAGAATGGGTGAATTGATCAATCTCTTTCCTGCAAATGTTTTATGTTTATCTGGTTTCAAGTTAGTGCTAGAGAGTAGGAAAATAAACAATAGTAAGCAATAAAATCAACACAATTTTTAAGTCTGATATATGAATTGAATTTCATTGTTAACCACTAATACAAGGGTAGTGTTAGGGTAGTGATGGAATTCTGTAATATTGTTTCCAAAATAATTATGAAAACTGTACAAAGCTTGCTAAACTTTCAGACTGTATGATGCTAACATTGGATAGCAAGACCTTGCTGTCTTCATGAAGAGGCTTTCCAAGTAGGTCAGGCTCTGCAGTCTACCTGAGGAAAATATATTTTTTAAAAATCTTGTCTTTCTACTTAGCACTGCCTTTTGATGCTACGATGAACTAGTCTTAAATCTGGAACTGTAATTAAGGTACTCACTTCATTCAAACATAATTCCTTTGGTGTTGTGCATGTTCCCCTTCAAGTACAGAAGATATCAAAAGTCTGTTAATAAACAAAGATGGTTGAAAGGCAAAATAAAATGCTCTTTAGTGTTTCTGGTTTGGAAACAACAAGACAAAGCTATTCTGAAGTACTTAACATTTGAATGTAAAAGCCAAATCTTTATCCGTGAGTCACTGTAAATTCTCTGATCTGATAATGTCAAACAGTGTGTCTAAATTGATAGAAATGACATTTAAAATTTTCAAAATAAATTTAAATTTTCATTTAAAGGATTTGCTTTTCATTTAAAGAACTCTTACTGGGAATGCATTTTTAGCCTGCATGGGCAAAGTGATGAAAGCAGCAAAATGGGTGAGTTTGATTTCACTGTCAAACATTTTACAGAAGAGGGGAGGCAGCATTTGAATGATTTAATTTGTCATAATCTTAGATATTGACAACTGCTTAATTTTATTACCTTCTGTTCTTCCCCTCTTTGCTTATTCCTGCATGCTTAAATGATTTCAAGACCTTTCCATTCCTATTTAGGTTAACTGTTCCATGTTTACAGTTCATGGATTACAACCAGCCTTATTGCAAGTCTGCAATCTCTAAGAGCCAAGTTATGAGGGACCCTTCAGTAAAATAATTTCTCTGGATAGCATTTGGCTGAAGAATGTCTTAGTCTTCTAAACTAAAGGATGGTTAGTCAGTCACTTTAGAAGCCATAGGCGTGCTGTTCTACAAATTAAAAAGCAGTAAGTATTTTTAAAATTGATCTTAGTGAAATAAAGCCTTTTTTTGTTAGTCATTCTAATGATAAACTTTCCTATATATAACATAGAAAACCAGGAAATGTTCTTGAAATGTTCTTGTAGCTTACTGTATACTGAGTATTCTATAGAGTTTTAGCTGATGTTGTGTTGTCTTGTCCCTCCGCCCAGGTCACCAGGAGTTCATGCTTTCCCACCAACCTCACTGTTCACAGGGTTAAGATGATATAATCCAGCCCATTTTGTCAGGCAGTAGACAATCTTGAAATAATAACTTGGCTCGAAAATGGCAATAGTCCTTTGACAAAACAGTACTTTCTGAATTTGTGGGCAACTACTAAAATTTGTTAATTGCTTTATACTCATTTCTAAAATGGCAATAACTTCAGTGTGATTTAAATATCCGAACCTGTTTGCAGGTATTGTGTCATAGGAAAAATGGATAGTGCAGAAGCTATTTTAGTCGTTGTTCAGACACATTACAGAAATTCACCGTATCTTTAATTTCGGCATCTTCTAGGGGTGTGTTGATTCTCTAGAGACAAATTGAATTCTAGGCTATTTTAACACCTGCAGTTGAATAGTGGCTACTTTCCCTTCTACTCTTAGTGAGGCAAGGTAACTCCAGCAGCTTTAAATGTAGACTAGAATAATGGAGAATGTAGTTTTGTTAATGCAGCTGGTAAGAGTATAACTTCTTTTTAAGCATTTCTAACATCAGTAACAGCATCACTGAGAATATGGCTGAATCTTGCAGAACGTACATTTTCAGAAGTGAACATTTTCAAGAGGTTTTAATCCATTTTTAGTAAAAATGGAAACTACAGTATGATTAGTAAAGCATTTTTAGGTGCTATAATCTGCAATTTGTACAAATTCTGCTTGCTTCAAGTGCAGAAAGCTGCTGTATAGCCAGGGTTAATAACCCAGCTTTTGTTGGTACAAATGATTTTGTGTGCGTAAAACTGGATGGATGAGTGTCTGAGGACACCTGAAAGATTAATTTAACTTACAAATAGTTAAATTTTGTTACGCATCAAAATATTATCTTCTTGACAGGTAATTATGTTTTTTAAAAAATAGAATTAAGTTTTTTTATTATAAAAATGAGTTTAAAATGGTTCTTTCTAAATCCCGTGTTAATTACTTTGAAGGTTGGGTTTTTTGCCTCCAGGAATAAGCTTGTATTAGTGATACTAAATGTCTCATTCACAAATTGCAAACACCCCAATTTGCTGTATTTGTAACACTGTAAATGTTGATTTATTTTTTTCCCCTGTGTAATAAGGTAGCTTGTGTCAAACACAAGTTTTCTGTGATACCAAAACTTAGAAAATTAAAATTCTTCTTGACACTGTGCAGACATGAGAATATTGTGAATCTTTTATTATTTTTGATAAAACATGCTGAAGAAATACCTGTATGTAAAGGACAAAGTCTGAATAGTTCTATCAATTGTGTTACTAAATGTCTTGGAACTTGCTTATTTTTAAAATTTGAATGATTTAATTGCAAAATGAGGGATCAATTTGTATGTCATGTCTATCTTCATCATGGAAAGAACTGTGATAGGGTGGAGCAAGAGAGGAGGAGGACGGCTGAGGTTTGCAGCTACACCATCTGTGTTGTCACTTGGTGCTCTGCATGGAGGTGTGGGGAGGTACTTGGTTCAGGAAGCATCTGCAGCCTGAGCAGTAATTCCCTGTCTGTGACCTGCAGCCTGAGGCCAGCCATACCAGTTGGGAGTATGGATTTCCCAGTTTGAGTGTTGTCAGATCCAGAAGGTGGATGCAGTGCTTCATGGCTAATGAATCTGCTGAACTGACTTCCCACAACAGAAACGCTCTGCCTTATGCTGCTGCATCTCTCAATGTGTTCCCTTGAATAACTTAATGGAAAAGTTTAACTTTATTAGAAACTTTTCTCTAAAGAAAAAATTATCTGATTTAGAGTTCAGAAAACTCAACTTGATGACCTTATTAATATTGAATTGCAACTATTTGTGTAGAAATGGAGATTGTGGCGGATGTAACTGCCTCTTATTTTAGTTTTTTTTTAATCTCTTGTAGAGATTGCCATCAGCTTTCAAGGCTGAGTACTTAACAGTGGTGTGGTTATTTAAACCAAACCCAAACCTCTCCCCAGTTAAGTTGCTGTGGCTGTCTTCGTTTATGCCCTTCTGTTCCCGATAAACCTATCTGTTCTGGCTGGTCCAGCTTGTTTCCTGCGAGCTGTATTTCTAAGGTGTCTGTGGCAAGCTAGTGTCTTAATTTTGATTAGCTGAACTAATTTCAAAGTGTTCTTAAATGGCTGAAGTCTTGTCTATGTGTAATCTTGGACTAGTTTAGTGAGGTGTATATAAAGGATTTTTTTTTTTAGTTTTTGCTTTTATTATAGTTTATTTAGGATTTAACTTAAAGGTGTTCTTAATTAGATTTTGCTAGAATTACTCTTTAAAATAGAAATAAGAGGAATTAACCGGTCTTTCACTAACCTTAACTAAATCTTTGACAATGTATCATTTTCAGAGTCAGGAGATAACAGAAACTGACTGCAACAGATCAGAATTATTTTTCTTGATGAGGAAAAGTTTGAAGTAATCAGCTGTAGAGTGGATTGTACATGTAAGTGATTTCTCAGACTGGTTCATGTGAAAAGGTGCTCCCTCAAGGAAGCAGCTTGTGCAATTATATAAAGAAATAATTCTTGAAGCTGTGAGAACTTACAAGAACAGGAGCAAAAACCACCTTGTATTTAAAAGTTGAATAGTTCTTAATATCTGTAGCTTTGCATCAGACTTATGACCACTGGTGCAGTTTTCCAATATGCAAATTTAACTATGGAATACATTTGTCCACTTCACATTAGACCTTAACCACTGACTTAAGACCTCTTCATATTTGGAAAAACTTGTGTGTGTAACAGATTTGCTACGGTCTCCTAGTGAAAATGCAACCTACATGACATCCTTAAATAAATGACATTTGTAGAAATACTGTTTTAATTTTTAATGGGGTTTGTGAAATATAGTTTGTCTGTTATGTTTTTAACCAATTTACTGCCACATTAAATACAAACCAGGTGCTAGCACAAGTGTGGATTAAATGTTATGTACAGCAAACTTTATGGACTACTGCAAATATTTAATGAACTTTGTATCTCAAACTTACTTTCAGCTTTCAAGCTGCAGAAAGTTGCTTCTTCAACAAGCTTTTTGTTGTTGTTTATCAGTCTTGACTCTACAAACTTACATCAGCTGATGCACTGTATTGTAGATATTAACTGTTGTATTGAGATGTGCAATTTACTTACAAGTTAACAGAAGCTAATGGTGTCACTAGTTCTTGCCTATTCATGTTGTGCTGGCTGTACTCATTTCAAGTAGCTAAAAGTATATAGTTTTCTAATGCTGTTTTTGCATAAAAGCAATTATAGCCATGTAAACATCAACAAAGACAGATTGGACATTAAAATGACTGAATATTTTGCATTCTTTGAAGGGTATTTCTCAAGACCATTCTACTAGGTATAATTAAAGTTACATTGCTTCATATAAATAGTGCTTATCAGTTTTAATATCTTAATTTGTTTGCTGGTACATGAATCACTGTTGGCTTTCTGAGTTTCAGCAGCATCATTGCATCCCAGGGGAGAATTATACTTTATTAATGGTTTTAATCAGGGTGGTTGGTGAATCTTCAAAACTATTCAGAGGCCTACTGTATTCTAACGTAAGTAGTTCCTTGAGGGGGATGGTTTAGGAATCAGTCTGTAAATAAAGTAATAGAAGTCTCATAATAAATGTAACTTGACGTGCCCAATCAGTGCAGTTAGGAAATACACATTACACAAGTTCTGTTCTAAGCAAATGCTATTCCGTGGGAAATATCTTTTGGAAGAATCTAGAAAATGATGTGGGATATCCATTTAGCCTACTGAAAAGTCATTATTAGCTAATAATTTCTTGATATATCTAGTAACAAATAAACAACTAAATGAAAGTTGTCATGTTAAGGTTCCAGTGGGTAACTGAGAAGGCCTGGCTTGCACCCAGAACTGTCTGGCCTTGCTTGGGCTTCTTGCCAGCACCATGCTGGGTGGGATGATCCAGATGGCCTATGTTCCCAGTACTGCAAGGCTGAGGGAAAACCAGCTTTCACAAAACACCCAACTGCTGATCTTTCAGGGTCTTGCCAGTGACCCTGAACAGTCTGCGGGTCACCATTACTATATGGGGTGGCAAATGCACTATTTTGTAGTAAGCAAATCCAGTAAGAAAAGTAGAATTATTTATTCTGGCCAGTGTTTAAGGACAACAGCTAATACTAGCTAGGAGCTAAATTGTCCAGTGACCAATAAAAGATTCCAGGGATTTTCAGTACTTCCAAGTGTGCAAAATAAAATAATTTTCTAAACCATGTAGCTAGGATTTCCAGCTAACTTTGGTGACAGGATTTGATATGAAAATTGCATGGTAATCAAGATTTCTTGATGCTTGCTCTGTCAAGAGTTTCCTTTCATCTTGAGAATGGTACCCTGGCATGTGCCTCCAAAGCAGCTTCTGTGGTTGGCCCTTTCTCTTTTGGGGTAGAACCTCAAAGTAAAATTTTGGAAAAAGACATGCAATTACTAGCCATACTCTGCCAAATTATTTTTAGCTTGTTCTTTGTAGCTGTATTAGTTCTTTGGGTAGTCATTAAATCTTTTCCTAACTCATGCTGCCATTGCTGTTTACCTCAGTGCTGCCAAAGTCTTCTGGCACGCTAAGCTGGTAGTGTGAATCCAGAAACTACAGTCCTTGAAATAAAATTGTTCCAGGAGAGCAGCGCTGAGATGTGCCTGTTTTGCTTTAGTCCAGTTCTCCTCAGACATCCTTACTGTTTGAACGGTCAAGCCATCTCATGGCTTAAAATATACTTGCCTTTTACTAGTGAAACTGAATGCTGCTCAGCAGTGCTTTATGCTGTCTTGGAAACAGAGCATTTTGAAGAACTGGAACATTAGTGGGAAGGAAACGAGGTGAACTGTGGGAACTGCTGGACACCAAATTACAGAAATTTACTGCTTTCTTATAGGTAATCTACACTGCGCAGCAGAAAAGATATCTCAAAATGTGGTTCTGCATAACGCTGTAGCCTTGTAAGATGGAATGTCTCAGCCCTGTTTTGGAAACGCTGGTTCTATATGACTGCACTGTTGCACAGCAAAAGTGTCTTCATCCAAAGGAAGACTGGGCAGTGCAGACCAGGTTTGCACAATGATCTTTTAAGATCAGTTGAAGTTTGGAGATCCATGTTTTTTGTTGCTGTGAAAGCTATGATTCTTTGTGCCCTGATACCATGTACTCCTGCTGTTACTCTCTAGTGTCCCTCTCTCTAAGAGTGTTGCATCACTGGGAGATTAAAAAAAATAATAATGCAAATTTGCTTGGTGCTGAGTACCTGCCTTCAGAACAGGAGTGGCTTGAAAGATTGGGCCTCTTAATGGGGCTGTTACAGGCTGGGGAGAAGCATTAGCGTGCCAGGGTGATAAAGGGAAAATGATTCTGAAGGGTGGAAGGAGCAGGAGTCTTCCTCACTTGCAAAGCTGCCTTTGAGAACCAGACTTTCTAGAGAGGTGAGAATCCTTATAGGAAAATACAACTGAAAGTAATGAGGTGCAGAGAACAGAGTAGGAATAGTCTCCTGAAGAATAACTCCTGTATTCACATCAAGGAATGTTACTGTCCCAGAAAGGCTTTGTCCTTAAAAAGAATGAAATTTAAGTAAATCACTGACTTCCAAATATGTATATTAAAATGAACTTGTGCTTATTGCTCCCTAGCTCCTGCTAGAAACTTGACAGGACGCTTCTGTTGCTCACCTAGAAAGGAAACTTGCATGTCCACACTAAAAATGCGGATCTGACTGTCGCTGGGAACTTCTTTGCCACTTTTCAAGCCCTAAGAAATGCATTTGCGTAAGTCTCTTATTATCCATTACAGGATGCTAACCAAACTCCATAAATGGTCTAATGTTTCTTATAATAACGCTTTCCAGTTTAAAAGAAAAATATCAGTGGAAAAATAATCAGGGTTTTTTACCAAGAATGTTGCTCCAGTGGGAAGGAGGAAAGGGCTTGAAGGGATGGAAGTGATAACGTCCCTGCTGATGTCATGCAAGTGGTGCTAAACTTAACTCCTGACCCAGGAGTGCTCCTGAAATGTATCTTCCAGCTTGGCTTTACTGAAAAGGAATCTCGTTGCTACTTTGAGCCCGCTCAGTAATATGCACTGAACTGAGGTAAGTGATGGCGATCGAGAGATTTGCTTCCAAAGTACACTTTTGATCCAACTCAATATGCTAGTGTAGATGTGCCGGAAGGCTTTCAGATTAGCATGCGGAGTCTTGTTCTCTGTAAAGTTGTTGACCTTTCTATTAGTTACAAGGACATTAAGAATCATTTATTTCAATAAGTTGGCGTGACAAGGAGTAGTGAAGCATAGGAAACATTCAGTGTCCCCCACAAGCATTCAAAAATAACTTAAGTAGATGTTGTCCCTTCCTTGCCTCACAAACCTAAGTCTGGAGTTCATTTTAAGTTGCCTTCTGGCTTTAGTCCCTTTTGGATAAAACTTGACGTTTTTTAAAGTTGTTCTCAGAGGGCTAGAGAATACCTTTTTTTTTTTTTTTTGGAGGGGGGCAGCTGTTAGCAAAAGCTGAGTTTTCACATAACCATATGCCTTCAGGCTGGAATTTGCTGGATTTGCTTATATTAAAGCTGATGCTCAAAATTTTTTTTTTTTTTGCAAAGTTGAGGATCCTTACTTGCTTTTTTGTTAGGTTTTACTTGTTCTGCTCGTAATACCTCAAGGACTGTGGGGCTCATTTAGTCTCAAAACGGGCAATGATAATGTCTTTTCAGAACAGAGCTGGAGTACATACCTTCTAGGGCAAGCTTAAAGAACACCCGACAGAAGCTGCAAATGTGCCTTTTGTTGTCTCATGCAGCAGTTACTTTATCTGCCTGTTGGCAGCTGCGAAGGGGGATTAGCTGAGGAAGAGGGAGGGAAGGAGCAAGCTGCAGCTCCTGGTCTTCATTTCTAAGCTTCCAGGTGGCCTTGTCCCCTTCCTCCCGGCGGAGGGTTTGCTGCTGGGGGGTGCCCCCTGACCGTGAAGAGAGGAGCCATTGACACAGTGCTCTTTAGGAAGCAGATTTTGTGAACTTTTCTCATGTTACCTTAAATTACCTCTTATTTCTGCCTCCTGATGCTAATGGCTGGATTTAGAAAGCACACGACAGTGTCGTTTCAGTTATATTTGCCCTCATTCAGCTGAGCTTAATTTGGCAGAGTGCGGCCGTTCTCTTCATACCGCGAAGCGGGGCTGAGCAGAACAAAACGTAGGGGTTTATTGGCCGAGGTGGCCACGGGCGATCTGCGTCCCGATCCACCGCAGGCCCCGATCCTGCAACGCGCTCCTGGGGAGGGAGGGAGGGGGGGGGAACGGAACACGACGACCCCCGTCTCCGCGCAGAGCCCGGCGGGGTGCGGCGGGGGGCTCTGCGGCAGCGGCGCCGCGGAACCCAGCGCTTTAACGACCCGTTATTGTAGAGCTCCACAAACGGCTTTAGGGGGGATTTTTTTTTTGTAGTAAAGGGAGGGGGAGAAGGGGGTCCCCCCCTGCCCCCCAGAGCCTCTCCCCGCCGCCCGAGGGCCCGTCCTCCCCGCGGAGGCTCCGCGCCGCTCCCCGCGGAGGCTCCGCGCTACCTTAAGGGCTGGTTGACATCAGCGTGGCGGGGCGGGGGGCGGGCGGGGGTGGGATTTCCTGTGCGGGAGGTCAGCTGCTCGCCCCGCGCCCGCTCTCCCCGCGTCCTGCCGGTTCCCTCCTCTCGGCTGGGATTTACCCCGTGATGTGTGAGCTACAGGATGCCCAGCAGCACTGGAAAGAGGTTTAAACCTACTAAATACATCCCTGTCTCCACAGCAGCTGCCTTATTAGTGGGTTCGACTACTTTATTTTTTGTTTTCACGTAAGTACCGCTCCGGCGGAGGGGGCCCGGGTTGGGGCCGCCCGGCCCGGGGAGGGGGTGGTGCGGGCTGGGAGGCGGCGGGGCTTGACAGCTCCTCCAGGCCCTGCCGGTCCCGCTCCCGACCCGCCTCCCGCTATCCCCTCCCGGCTCGGCTTTGCGGAGGCTCGTTCTCGCTCCGCATGGCAGAATGTGCCTGAAAGTCAGATCCACCATTTCGCGGCACGCAGCCCCCGCCAGACTCCGGCCCTGCACATCGGCCACGCCGCTCACCCGCAGCCCCGCGCCGCTCCGCTCCGCGCAAGCAGGGCCGGTGGCCGGGAGGGACTGTCACCGGCCCCTGCCGCCCCGGGGGAGTCTGGCTCGGGAGGGAGGGAGGGAGGGAGAGCCGGCCTCTGCCGCCGGTCTCGCCTGGGCTGCGGGGTTTATCCGGCAGAGCCTTCGGAACTGGAAGGGATCCTGTTCGAAACGCTACAGATTCTACATATTTTTATGTAACTGTCCCTAAAAACCTAAGGATCTAATGAACAAATTTAGATTTGCTTGACGGAGGGAGGGGGAAACTTTTCCCCCCCTCACCCTGTTTCCTTTTATCTCGTTCCCTTCTGCCTTAAATGCAAACCCGAGCTCTGGCGGTCAGCTTGCAGATCTCCTGTAGTTATATTAATATGTGAGTGGTGTAGTGCTTTAGCTTTCTGTTTCCTCTCCTTTTATATAAACTTGAGTTACGTGGATTGTCGGCCCTTCCTATGCTGGGGTAACGGCAGCTTCCCTGCAGAGGCGGTGTTGGTATTTTTGGGAGAGATGCTACAAAACTGCTCTGAAATGAGCTTTGACAAAGCTGCTTTCTGGGAAGGTGGAAAGATTGCTATTGGATATTAAGATTTATTGTTTCATTTATTTTGAAACTCTGTTTTCCTTGTTTCGCCATTGCTAATTCTTAACAGAGCTGAGTGAAGCTGTGAGAAGCAGGAGGCTGTGTAACAGTGGGAGTATGTGTCTGTGTCTTTAACCTTCTTGGTTTGGCTGTGATATGATTCTTGATGTTTCAAAATGCTCATTACTGGTACGGTAATCTTAATGTAGCGTTTTGGAATAAAATGTAAGTGTTTTTTCTAACAGTTTGTTAAATCGGAATGGGTTTTGACACTGTGTTGTGCTCATGACAATGTGGCTTGATTTCTCCTTGCTTGCTTTCAATGCATTTGATATGAAGTACTAGTAAATCTTTTCAGGGTATTATATGGTTTCAGCCCCGAGAACTGGTACAAGTATAAGCCTATCATTCATCATTTGGGCATCTAATTATAGTTTGGCGCTCGCAGGCAAACAGAAGACAGAAGTTGGCTTCTGCGATGAACTCAGTTGACGCTGGTGTTGTGACTATTTTTTAAAATGGTTTCATAGTCAAAAAACGAGGTCTTAATGCCACCGTTTATTTTTCCTACATCTTGAGAAATGGATGTATGCTAAAGTTGTTTTGGAAGCTTGTATGTTGGGGTTTTTTTCACATGATACTTCCAGTGTAGAGCTGCAAATTGCCTAGTGATGTAAGACTTTCCTGGTAACACAGTTGTTATTGAAACATCCTTTTGGCAGCAGGACATCACCGCTTTTAGCATTTGTTACTGTATGGAAGAAGAAATTGGCTTTAGTCTATTGCTGAATCTCAGACTTAGCTCTGCTCCCTCTGTTATCGGTGAATAATTACATGCAAAATGAAGTATTTTTAGGAGCTCTCCATATTGTAACTTGGCCTGTGCATCTTGAAGTGTTAGTAAATTTTTTGAGGACTGTCCCAGACATACGTTCTCTGCTGCTGCCAAGTCTTGTGTGTAATAAAAGTAACACATAATTGAGCAACTGTTGTCAGGCAGTATCTGACGTCCTGTCCATTCAAAAATACTCAGATAAACTTGTATGGATCTGCTGTTTTTTTTTTATCCTGAGCAGTTCTAGTAAAATCTATCTTTGTTTTGGAGTCAAAGCCAACAGTATGCATGAGATTAGTGCCTTTTGGGTGGTGGTGGGTTCCCCCTCACCCCACCCTTTCCTGAGCATCTCAGGTTTGGGGTTTTTTTTAATCTTTTTCTACAGGCATTGTATTGTGAAGATCTTTTTGTTGTGATGTGTTATTCGAGGCTGAGATACACCTGAATTTTCAGGGGTGTTGATTTGCACAACTCTTTCGATGTTAGGTAGATCTCTGATATGCAGCAGTTGAGGCCTAAAATTGCTTTAAGCAGTGCTATTGATGCAATCTGTGCTTGCTTGTCAAGCACAAGAACTTTGTCAGATGAACATTTACATGTGTGTTTATTAATTTGTGTCATTGAGCTCTAAGGCTGCTGTGTCTGTTAATGAACTAACCTGTGCATAAATGCATGAAACTGATGATGGATGGGACTCAGATACCAAATTTTGGGTGCAGATCAGCTCAGTGGGATATCAGGTACTTAAGCAAATTCAGTGCAGTGAATTGTGGAGGTTAATATATGTGGAAAAAAAATAATATATTTTTTAAAACCACTTACTAAATAGAAGAAATAGTCCTTTTAAGGCACTGCAAACATTTCTGAGTAACATGTATAAAAAATGGAGGCTCTGACTCAACTTTCTCCCTAGAAGTGTTTGTGGGCTCAAGCCATGTGTTATGAGTGTCTTCTGCTGGATGAAAAGCTCTTTGAACTTGAAGGCCAGGGTTAGCTTTTTAGAAATATAGTCTTTATTTTTAGCTTTTTTCCAAACACCTTTGCTAAACAGCAGCACATAAAGCATGTTTGAATACACAGTATCCACTATTAGTTCATGGTGGTGTTGATCAGTGGTACTCTTATAGTTTAAATTGGGAAAATTCCATTGTAGATTCTCCTTATTCTTTTACTTCAGCTATTTAGGATTCGCTGTATCGCTGTTACATTCCTTCTGGTTTTATGAGAGGGAGCTAAATTATTTAGCTATCAAGATTATTGCCTGGAAAGGCAACTAAATACTGCAGTTGTATTATAGTAGGCTTTTGGCTCTCCATGTGTGTTCCTTTAATAATAAATACAAGCGTGTGAGTAGGTGGTCTAATTTGTCACAGTGGGAGAGTAAACAAGCATTAACTACTCATTATGAAGGAACATATCAATAATGTTATATATAATGATTAGGTTAATTTACTTATATGAACAAATCAAATGGCGTAATGAAGGAAGAACCAGTTCTTTCTAACATTGCAAGAATCTGGAGTGATTCAGTTGTAGCAGACCTAGACTTATTTCTACCAAAACCTTTTTTCTTCATATTTCTCATAAGGCTTTTTGTTAGAGATAACAATTTAACCTATTTCAGTGAAGGCTGGGCTCTTAGGCCTTGGACTACCAACTGCTATGATATTAACCTTTGTATGTTCTTTCAAAGAACCTGAGTTTTGAGAACTTCCCGCCTTATTTTGGGTTGTGTAGCTTCAGTATTAGTCGGGAATGCAGCTTGTCAGCGTAATGCTGTAAAGCACAGCATCACCCAATGAACTATTATTCTGGAGTTAATAGTTCTCTTCATCTGTTTAAATTGTGCTACTTACTGTAGTTTTCAGTGCTAAGAACCTGTGAGTTAGTTAAGCAGCTGCAGTGTCTGCATCTAGAGGTTACACAGCAAGCTAAAAGCATAAGGCTTTAAGGAAAAACTGGGGCTTATTTTAGTGAGGAGAAATAAAGCTCTTAATTCTCTAACTGAATATTGTAGACTAGAAATTTCTGATAAAATGCCCATTTTAAGACTGTGTTTTCTGTAGCATGCAGCCACTTGAGCATCTTTGAAGTGCGGCAGAAATATGTAATTCATAGCAAAGATCCAGGTGCCACTACTTCTTTGATATAATGGTAGTAATGCTGCTGTATATTGTTCCCTTAAATAGGATAATAAAATGGGTAATTTTCTGGGTGAAGGGAAAGCACAAATAAGGTGAAAACTCATTCAGCCAGTACTGAAAATGAGACTTCAACTTTGTTCTTAGAAGTCATAATGGGAGGTAATCATAGGTATACACCACAGACATATGCAATTGGCGCTCTAATGCAGTCTGTGACACAGGGGAATTTAATATCAATAACCCTCAGGAAATAACCAAAGAGTGATAAATTGGTGTAAAAGAGCAGTTGAAGTCACAGTAGGGGTGGAAAGAAAATAGGGAAATAGCCCATACCATTGCTGTTCAGATGGTAGAAGCAGTATCGGGCTCAATAGCAGGGCTGGTGGATTTACCTTAGCAAGAAGGAAAGCTTGGCTTCATTCATGAATGTTTAAAAAGTTTTTGGTATTCTCCCTGCATTTGTATATCATGTTGCCATACTTCATGAACTAGAAAAACTCAGCATTTCTGCAATGGCTTAAACATTAGGTTAGATGTATGTTAATTCAGATATGCTTATGATGAATGCATGTCTTAAATCATAAGCGCATGTACTCAATGATATGATCCCATACTGGAATAGCTCTAAAATAAATATGTGATAGTATTTTAAAGGTGAAAAGTATAGTAACTATTCTGCATGTTAGTTAATGGAAGTGTAAATATGTATACCTAAAATTCTTGAACTATTCTATTAGATCTTATCCTCCCATACTTTGTAAGAATTTGTAGATTAGAAGAGGGGAAAGCATCATCTGCTTTTTTGACTCCTGTTTGTTTAGTCACTAGCAAAGTTCAAGCTGATGGAAGATCTTCTTTGCTTTAGTGAATTTGACTTGTATCCAAAGATGGTTTTCTTGCCTAAAGTTTTTGAAAGACTTTAGTTAGCTCCAGTTCCAGATGTTCAGATGTTCATTTTTGCCAGTTCGGTGTTCTGATTTCAGTTCCAGCAAATGATAAAATGTGATTTAAAATGTGTATTACAGATGTTATGGATCTTCATCTGTAACGTAGGTGGATTATATACCAGCCTAGAGGAAATAGAACTGGATGATGATAAGTAGATGCACAAAAAAGGAAATACAGATAAAATTGTAGCTCAGATTGTTTAATCTTGAGATGCTGGACAGCTTAAATTCTGCTCTGAAGTGTGATCTTATATCCCTCTTACAGTTTGGCCTCATCCTAGTAACTTGCTGCTTGTGGCTTCAGTTGTAGCTCTGGTGGTAGTTGCTTGTGGCATATGATGCCAGAACTTCAAGGCTTATTGTGGTGTGTATAAATGTGTATGGAAACACTACCACTCTGCTTATCCACTCCTCCCTCGGACTAATTGAACGGTCATACCGATATCCATATAATTCTGAAACCTCTGCAACACAAACCTCATCTTCCTTGTCTGTTTCTAGCCATTCTAGGGGTTCATTTGATATTGGTAATGCTAATTGTGGAAAAAAAAAAACCAAATTTCCCCTTCTTGAACTTTCTTTCCAAACCACACTTCACTACTTCACTATTAAACTATTTCTGATTTTTAAAATATTTTTTTTTCTTCCCACATACCAAATCAAGAAATTGCTGGAACTGATAGGGAGCAGTTTCACAAAGTATACATTCACTGACAGCCATGTAGATAACACTATATAGAAGAAAAAGCGTGCAAAAAAGTGTGCATCATTTCAATCAGGTGAATTTCAGAACTAACCACCGGATCTGTGACTTCACAAACAAACACTGATTTCAAGTAATGCAGTTTAGCCTCCTGAGATATTTTAACATTTTCCATCTTAAATACATCTTTAATGGCAGGTTTTCTGTGTCCATGCTACTTGTGATCCGGAAAAGGTAAGCCTTGCCAGGCTGACCTGAGTTGTCTCAGTTGTCATGCCTGTCAGCTTCTGAAAAATATTTATTCTTGTTATGACAAAGAAATGTCCTTTTAAGCTGTGGCAATTTCATCTTGGTGTATAATTTTTGTAAAGAGAATCTAGACAAACTTGTCAGGCAAGATAAAAAGACAGGCAATCTCAACAGCAAAATCCATTTAACTGAAGTGAAAAGTTTAGGAGTTGTTTTAATTTGTTTGGTTTAGGTTGTGTTTTTTTGTTTTGTTTTGTTTTTCCACTGGAAGACAGTTCAGTTTTACTGCTTTTAACTAGTTGATTCTATCATCTCTGCTTCCAAGGGGACCAGTGAAGATGGTAATACAGGAAAATTCTGAAAGCTATAAAAATGCATTCCTCCAGAAAAATGCCTCAATGTTTATTATCAACAGGAATATTTTTTCTTCTGTAGTTTGGGAGAGGAAAAGGGAGAATCATCTTTGTTGATGGCAGTAAATAGCTAGATGTCTTCCGCTGTGGGATGCACAGCTATGTGCACGCAGCCATCGCAGTGGCATTTCAACGCTCCCTGTAGATCTAGTTTTAAAGGCAGAAGAGTTAATGCGATGAAATTTATTCCTGTACATGGGCCATCCACAGCTGTAGTCAGTGTGATTTATGCCAGTAGCAACCTCCTTTCTATTTTTCCTTGTGCGCAGAGATTAAGGATGTATGGAAACAGGAATGAGAGAGTGTCTCAATTAGATCGGGGTGGGCCTCTCAGCCTTTGTACAAGCAATTTTTCTATTTTTGTTTAAGGTCCTTTTCAAGATGCTAATTTAAACACCATCCATGTTTGTCGAAGTTTGCCATGCGTGTATCCTTTTATAAATAGAAGCAATCTCTACAAAATTGTTCAAACAACATGCAAACTCAGTTGGTTTGCTAGTAATGTGAACTAAGGGATGCTGCTGTTCAAAGCACAAAAATTAAATTGAGACACAGATACGTGTGGTGACCTTGGAGGTCTGACTTTTGAGGTTCATAACCTGGGACAGTTGCTAATTATACACTTGCATTTTTGTATAAACAAATTATTCTGTTACTAGGTGCTTCTTAGCTGAAATCAGCTGTAGGACCCTGTGGCTTGGGGATCCATGTGGGATCTGTGAAAGATGACCTGCAGCAGGCATTCTGTTCTTACTTCATATATTCTATAAGCTGCAAGGAAACTTTTCAAGGCCTACAAAGGAAAACCATGAGTTTTGTTTAACTTGCATTGGAAGATGTCTGGAATACTCTAATAAATTGGTATAAGCCAATTTAAAGCACAAAATAGATGCCTACTAGAGTGGGGAGAAGGATCTCAAAAGCTGAATCAGTGCTACACGTGTGTAACCAGTGCAAAAGTGGAACATTGATTTACTGTCCTCTCATTTGAGCCAGTAGATACAAGACTTTTCTCACTAATCCAAGAGTAATGTTCAATTTGGCTGCACTGTTCCAGAGCTACTATTAGTTGATCATTTGTCAGTGGGAGCTGCTAATGAAATTGAACGGAAGAAGCAGGGGGGTTGAAAGCATAATGCTGCAGTTTTTAATGGAAATTCTGTATTATTCTTTTGTAAAGAACACCATAGACTGGAAAACTGTAGGTTGCCTAGATCCTATTGTACTGTAGGAGAGGCGGGTTTGTGGATCCTTGCTTGGTGATTGCAATAATTAATTCAAATGAGTATACCACAGCATAGTCTATACTATATAAATCTTCAGCCAGTAATCTGTATCCAGAAAGAGGATTTAATTAGTCACTGATTGTTGTTCTGCAATTACTAATGCAATTTAGCTAGACTTGCTTCAAAGTCCGAAGTGCCTAAAATTCTGATCTCTAAACCTATTATGCAGATGCTAGTGGGTACTTGACTCTTTGTTTTTCTCAGGATGGATATTATGGAATAAACTGTACAGTAACCCATACTTAGGTATTGCAGTGGTTACCATGGTTTTCTGTTTGTGAAAGTGTAAATGCAGAATTTGTGGACCTCAAATGTGAAATCCGTATGAAATATCCGTTCTCTACTGCTGTGCGTTAAGATCATCCAGTAACAAAGGACAGTCAAGCCAGGTGCGGAGAAAAGACCTCTTGAATTTTAGATCTAAACACCAAGGCAGCTGTTTCCAGGGTACATATGCACCGCTTTGTTATGTACTTTAACATCGTGTGAAGTCACGTAATTAGGAAATACTGCCCTTTGTGCAAGAGGACAACAAGCTCTATGGAGCAAGACAGCTAACACGAAGATGGAAATACATGAAATACAGATTTTTTTTGTCAAGCCACATATAAAATGATGTAATTACTTTTTGATGAAGG
>JAOTQQ010000005.1:22545547-22561799 GCA_026546715.1 Gallinago undulata
GAAGATGGAAATACATGAAATACAGATTTTTTTTGTCAAGCCACATATAAAATGATGTAATTACTTTTTGATGAAGGGAGGCGTTCATGGAGGCTGACTACTCAGTAATCCCCATGGAAGTAAGGTCTTGATGTGCCACTTTGACATTAGTACTCTACAGAAAACCCCTGTATGCACTCAGACTAAATTAATTGCAGAATATTCTTAAATGAACAAGTTACTTTTTAAGTTGGAGCCTAACAAAGCAAACTTGAAACTGCTTAAATATATAAAGGCTTTCATAAATAAAGTCAGACAAAGTCTTATTCTCTCAGGATTCTTAAAACTAAATTGGCATTTACATTAGCTCTCTTTTATGTCTTCAGGGAAATAATCCAATGTAATATCTGTATCAACGCAATTTAAGTACAGTGCTGGGAATAAGAAAAACTTGGACATTTCTATAAACAAGCATCATTTTAATTTAAACTTGGGTTAATCACAGAAATGCTTCAAAGTGGAAAGGTTCGGCTTAAAACTTTTCTGCCTACTCTGATCCCAGTTGGCTGGGAGAGGCAGGTATTTTCTTATGGAAAAACACTTCCTCTCCCCCTTTTTCAGCCAGTTCAGTTTCAAAAGTTATTTGGGGATTATTTTCATTGTGTATAACCTTCCTTTCAATTTTTTTCTTAGGAGTGAGATCTCATTTTGCATGTTTAGCTTTCTCTGAAGATTAATGTTTGCCTTAGCAGAAAGACTCTCCAGATGTGTTATGATCTAATAACGCTGAGCACCAGTGGTTAACCCTTGTCTGCTGTCAGCAGCTTGCTGAACCACCTCCTGTGTTTTACCAGAATCCAAACTGCGTTTGATTATGGAATTTCTTGGCTCAGAGCAGCAGGAGCCATTAGTTGTGTAGGTGGGTGCGCTCTCCCTTCATGGGGTTTGTGTCTGGCACTAGACTTGGGAACATCTGCCCAGAGACCTCCCCCTGGAACCACACTGTTAGCTTGGCTTCTTCTCCAACCTCCCAAGGCACCATGGGGGAACAAGGGCGGGGGGATGCCTGTAGGATCATCTTCATGTAGTCAAACCTATGAGTTTGACCAGTAACTCTAGGTTAGTTTTGTTTTAATTATCTTCTCATTTCTCCCTTATATGGTTCCTAAGTCTCACATCTATCCTTTCTCTCTGAAGACCTTGGTGCAGCCCTGGCCTTATCACCTGGCCACATGGAAGCAAGTTATTTTTCTAAGGGGTCGCTCCTTCAATGTAGATTGAAGTTTGTTGTTTGAGTTGACAATCTAGGTCCATTTTTAGGGGTTGTACAGACATTAGCTCCGTCCTTGCACTTTTCACAAAGGTCTCTAGGATGGGGTTGGGATTTGGCCTGGTAGGTCTCAGCATCTTTGGGTATTATGTAGCATACAGCCCTGATGTTGCCTTGGTTAAAAATTGTTAGCAAGACCTCAAAGGCATAAACTCTTTCCTGTATATGTGCATTTCTAGTGAAAGAATCTTGTTTCCTTTCTTAACTGCTATATAGGTGACAACTTCCCCATTCTCATGAATTTATTGGATGAGAAATGTTATTCTGGGCCCTACCTCCAAACCAATTCTGTTTCTTGACCAGCTTCAGTTACAGCTTTTGCAGCTGGCCTTGAACCAAGTTAAATGCTTAAAACTGTTTGAGAAGTGTGCTGAAGCTGGTGAAAACTGCTACAAGTAGAGCGATAACAGTGCACAGGACATGCATGCTAGCCTTGTTTGAACATAATATAGATATATATGCAGTTATATAATATAGTTATAATTTAGTATACTAATTCACAGGGTCATTACTTCTCATCATATTGTTTATTTACACTGGATGCTAATTATTCTGCAAAGAACCAAGTACAAGCTTGTGTGGTAATGCTTTCATACTATGTGCATTTTAAAGAGGTTGCATCCTATGTGCTTTCTAAAATAACACTGGATGACGTGACAGCCTCTGTCTATAGTTTTTAACTTGATCACTGCACAAGGAGGCTGACTTTGCACATACCATGTTTTGTGTAAATGGCTAACAATTCTTTGTGGCAAAAACAATAAAAGCATCAGCAGGCACTGGATTTTTTTTTTTTATAAATGACCAAGTTTTGATAATTCTGTAGGGAGAGGTATATAAAATGGCCGCTTCCTGATACATAGTCAGACAGAAGGAGATATGAAACCAGTGACTCTGTGAGATAACTTCTAATTCATGTACAGGAGCTGTAGCATCTGCTGCAGCGATGGGGATTAATTGTCTCAGAAATTTCAAAATGCAAAGGCAATGCATGATTAAAATAACTGGACTTGCTGGGTGTGGCCATTAATTTGATGGTTTGCAGGTTCTTTTTTCCCAATTGTGGAACAAAAAACTTTTAGTCTATGTCCAGATGCAGAACTGTACCAGAAAATAAACTGCAAGGACCACCTCAGCTCTTCTCGGCAGAGTTCTGCTGAGAACATACCCTCATCTTGTGCAATATATCAGTTTTGAAAGTTAAATTTTGAAATAAAAGCCTGTTTATATGAGCAGTGCTGTCAAGAAGCTGGGGGAGAGTGGAGGCGAACAGGTGGACACAGTTTTGTTTATAATAGTGAAAGGGTTGGTTCTTCAAAATGGGATAGTTCATGTCATCTTTGTGTATTTTCAGAAAATAGCATTTGACAGATAGATTGCAATGATAATAAGATACGAGGTCTTACATGTGACGCTGAAGTTGTCTTGGTAATGATGATAAATAGTGTTTTCAACAGGTTGAGAAAAATCTGCTTTCCTGCTCTAATGCTCGAGCTGAAGAAGACGAGGTAGAACATAACATAGTGATCTTTTGCTTCACATTTGGGCCCTTCCTAGCAGGAAGCTTTGAGTGTGGTCATATGCCTTCACGGGACCCTTCCTGATTTATGTAGGACTTTGTGTGATTCCCATTTGGGAGTTCCCCAGGAGCATTACTCATCAGAGGGAAAGGCCATAAAAGACAGACATGGGAAAGTGCTCAGGTGCATATATATATATATATATATATATATGTATATTGTATTTAAAAATGATTCTGTGGATAGGACTATTATTAGGGCCATCTAGTGCCCGGGATCAGCTCTTAATCCTGCAAAAGCTTTCTGTACTCTCTTCGGTAAGTCGCTTAATCCTTCTTCTGCATTAAGTGCAAGATTTTATCTGTGGCTGTTTCTTACATTGGTAGTTAGCTGGAGCAAAACTGTGTCACACCATGTGTTGATGTCTCCATCCCTTCTGGTCTCAAGCAGCATAACGTGTGAATTAGGTCATCAGTGCTATCATTCCTGTTCCTCAAAGAGGGAAACTGAGGCAGAGAAGCACTGTACAACTGGAGTACTGGCATTTAGGAAGTTTTGCATGGATGTGTCAACGCCAGGCTCATGCCCTGTGAGCCTGGGATTCAAAGGAGATCATTCTTTCAGAGTGGGCTTCTGAAGATATGGTTTATTCTACAGTTTCTTCTCTAATGTCATTTTGGGCCATCCTCAAATGCAAGGGAACGTCATGGAGCAAGACTGTTTTGTTTCTTTAACACTTAAATCTGCGTGAATGTATGAATATGGAGATACATATACTAAAGCTTCATTGTCTGTTTTTAAAAGTTTAATGGTAACATTGTAGTCTTTAAACTTTCATTTATATGTCATTCCACAATGCTAATTACTTTTGCCAAATAATTTTTCTTGCATTGTATTACAAAGGCTAGTGGGATAGAGCTAAACATGATACCTGTGGTTCAAGAACTGAAAAATTAATGATTCCTTCTCTAGCCTGCTGTGTTTGATTTATAATTCATATCTGATAAAATAGAAATGCACTTCTGATCCAGCTGTTGCCTCTCCATTTACTATCTAGGTGGGGTTTTTTAATTCTTCCCTTGGTGGATGTTGGGGGTTTGTGAATTTTGGGCCCTAGAGTGTTCTTGAGGAAGGTGGTTGCCAGATTCACAGATTCTTCACCTATCATTTCCTTCAGACTCTTCATCCTCTGTAGTATCTGGCCCCAGGACTTGCGCTGACCCCAAACTGCATAGCTGCTCTTGCAGGCCACTGTTATGACCCTTGACTTTTAACATAACCTGAGTGCATGCTTTGTCCTTTTAGAGGCACTTGACAGCAGAAGGAAACGGAGAAATAGAGAGTTTTTGAAGTGTCATAAGCAACTACTTACAGCCACTCTCCATCTCAAGGAGAGACATGGGTATGGACTAAGCACTAACATCCATCACTTCCTCTGTACCTTCTGAGTGGTCTTTACAGTCTCTCTGGGTCTTTCAGTTGACCTCCAGATCAGACTGTTCAGGTGGGTAAGGCTTTTTGCTGAACACACACACATAGGGTGATCCACTGCTTGTTCACCAACTTCTGAAATGCCAGAGTAAAGAAAAAGGCATCAGGGTTATGAGGTGCAATTCAAAATCTAGTCCCATCTGTTGAGCTGGGGTGGCTTTTATGGGTTGATGCAACAATTTTTCTATGTATGGAAGTATGGAAGCTAAGTGTTCTCAGTGAGTCACTGTCTTTACTGCAACACACACATTTTGTATCTTCTCCAAAGAGGGTGACCAACATTTCCGTCTTCAGATTCTGTATTCTTAGTCTGAATTTATTTGATCCATAAAAAGTAAGCAGAGTTCGGGCCTGGTCAGCAGGGAAAGAGATGCTTAGTAATTTGCCAGTTGCATTGTCCCCTTCTGAACACATTGTCCTGCTCAGTGGAGTGATGCATTGGATCCAGCTTTTTGGTGATGAATATGCTTTAGGCTTTATGCTTTTGTTTGCATCTTTCAGAGTTGCGTTATTTATTTTTCTGTCTTCAACTGCTTTGGAAATGAGGAAAAGCTATTTTGAGTGTAATAGCCACTTGGCATATTAAAGTGTCTTTTCTTGGATCTCCTAAAAATACTTTTCTGTTTGGCTGCTTCTGCCATTGTGTATATTGCTATAGATCTCCAAACCAGCATACTATGCATGCATGATGGGTGGATGTCTGCATGTCTGATGAGGGATTGGCTCCCCTGGGTATGCAAGTTCTGCCAACTCTTCAGTTAGAAAACTTAAGGTTTTAATACACATTCTGTCTTTTAGTCCCAGTTTGGCCTTTTTTTTCTGGTAAGATTTTCCTTGGAGCAAAGAATGATGTACAGTGTGTGTTTTTGTTGTTTTGGGGTTTTTGTTGTTGTTTTTTAAATAAAAAAGTTTACACTTATTGAGATACTTAATTAAACAGTTTGCATCTAATTAAGACTTCTCCACTTAGTTCCCTTCTCACTTTTTCATACCATGCCTGCTTAAATAACTTGATGAAGCTGCACAAGAATTACACAGATGGGATGAAGCCCATCTAAAGCTAGAACCAGCTTCAGATCTCCTGACATGCCAATTAAAATCTCACTGCAAAGTGATTATTTCTAGGTATTCAAGTGACTGCATGCTTGATTTAAATCCCTTGGAGTGCTGTTGGTCCTCCTGGCCGATTGTATTACTTCAGTGGCTTCTACCATCCTGCCTGACCTGGTCTGTATCCTTCTGAAAGAGGACTGTCTGCTGGCTAAGGACAAGGTCCTGTTCCATAACTTAGAAGTGATGAGCTTTCCAACAGAAAAAAGAATAACATTCTTCACGTTCTTCTTGGAAATGATTGAATCATTTTGGCTAAAGCCTTAAAGTGGGACAAATATTTTACTTGAAGGGGAGAGCTAGCAGAAAGACTGCAATCAGTTAATTTAACAAAGTGATTTAGGATGGAAAATATCATGCAATATACCTGTGCACTTTCAGTGCCATCAAACGGGTACCTGAACACACTCCTACTCAACTTTTCCAGTGGCTGTTAGTCTTCCAATGCTTCTCTTCACGCCTCAGTTTTCAAGTTGGACTTTCTAATTTTCAAGAAGTACAAACCCTACCCTCTGAAAGTGAGTCCTTTTAAATCTGCTTTTTCCAGAGGGTGACAGCCTTAAAAAGGACTTGTTTCCTCTTTGGTTTTTTGAATTCAGAAAACAGTGATTCAAATTAAATTACCTCTTTTAGAAGACACTTCAGACAAAGTTACCCATCTGCCCTCATTTCATCGGTAGGGGACAGGATGGAAAGACAGGAGAGTATAAGATACCACTATTGTGACTTAATCTTCCAATAGGCAAGGATTTCCTTCCTTTCCCACCATCTTAACATTTAGACAAAGGAAATTTATCTAAGGATGAAGTTGCAGAGTGGTAAGGGATGTTCTTATTTCCCATGGCAGTAACACTGAAGGGATTTTATTTTTTTTCCTCCAAGAATATAAAAACAATTTACTCTCAATTCCCTGAGTTGAACTGTGGTATTTTGAAGGCTGTTGGAGCGAAGGTGCATTAAGGGAGGCCTAGACTCACTGCTGATTTTTACTCTGTGCTGTAGTAGCCTTGTCTGGGTCTATCTTCAGAAAGCAGAAACCTGTAAAAAATCAATAAATCTACACTGAACTTCCCAATTATTATTAGCATTCTACATGCAGATTAGCTTTATTTTTGTGCTTATTTAACTGTATCTTAGAAATAGCCTCCTAAAAATATAATCAGTTAACGAACACAGGATGGTTGCTGAGCTAGGCACACTTAAAATGCAGTCATGTATTTGAAATCTAAAATTCTTTATTTGAAACTAAACAAAATAGAAAAAAAAATCACAATCCCTAAGGGGAAAGTACTGCATGTTCAGGTCTGTTGTCATGGCCTATTTTATTTATAAATGTAAAAAACCCATCATTGAAACTGTGTTCTGTAGCTATGGCTAGTCCAGTGTTCTTTGTCATTCTCCCACAATGTGACAATAATCCAAAAAGCATGCTTCCATGTGGGTACTACAAGGTTTTAGGTACATTACATTATAAATGTGTATCTGGAAATAAACTGCCAATCTTCATTTTTGGATGAGCCTTAAAGGAAGATTCAGGCACAATAAAACAGACTTGTTTAGTGACAGTTCAGCATCACTTCACTTGCCATGTATGATCACCCTATCAAGAACCGCATCCTGCTGCGATGACAGTTTGCTGGAAACTCTCCACAGATTCATTGGAAGTTGGCTGAGCCCCAGCTCCACAAATTAGTGGTCAGAAGAGACTGTTTGTAGGGCACAAGTCTATCTAATTTGTAGTGTTGTTTTGATTTTTTTTTTTTAATTAACACTTTAAAAAGTGTGTCAGCAGAGTGCCAAAAAGACAAGAAATTATCAGCTAAAACATTTTAAAGCAGCATATGATGCTTTTCCATATATCATGGCAACATGGCACTTAGATATGGCAATATTTTTTTTCTGGTATTTTTGTTCATTTTGTGGTCAACAGCAATTTAAAATACCCTAAATAGTCTTCAAAACAAAGAATTCCCTTAGAATCTAGTATCATAATGAATTTAAAGCCAACAAGTTGCCTTTTTTCCCCCTTTTTTAAAAAAAATCCTTTTCTGTGAGACTGCTTTCCGTGTGGTGTCTCATTTTAAAGAGGTGATTGGCAACAGTTATGTAAGGAAGTAAAATAGTCCATAGGCCTTTGTAGATCCTGTGAAATCTAGCTGGCTGACTTTTGGTGAAAGTTGGTTGGTTTCTCTCTTTTTTGTTGTTTTGTTTTGTTTTGTTTTGTTTTTTGTTTTTGTTTTTAAGCTTCTTCAGTGCTTTATGAGACTTGTCACTACTCCAGCCATTCCTTCAGCATTGCATTGCAAGGGTAGTGAATGTCAGATTTAAAGCTTGAAAGATCGCAGCTAGAGATGACAGCAGTTCTAAACGCACCCTTGTTCATGTTTCATGTTGTAACGTTTTCTATAGAATTGCCAGTTTATGGCCTCAGATTTTGGAAATATTCCATGCAGATAAATAGTGCCAGGTGGTAGAGCCATCAATATAAAGCTGGCTTACTTTGTTAGGACTTCACACTGCTTCCAGCCCTGCATAGCACAGGATGGGTGAATTCCTATTACCCAACCCTCCTGGGTTGACCTTGGTCGGCTCCCAGATGCCCACGCAGCTGCTCTCCCTCCATGTGAGAACCCGTTAGGATGGGGGAGAAAATAAGATGAAGAAGCTTCTGGGTTGACATAAAGACTGGGAGACCACTTAGCAATTACCATCATGCACAAAACAGACTTGAGGAAAATGAATTTAAGTTATAGACAATTAATATAGATTTGGATGGTGAGAAATGGACAAAAACTAAGCACCTCATACCCATGACCTCTTTGTTTTTGTTTTGTTTTGCAAGCTCAGCTTCGTTCCTTTATTCCCAACCCCTCTACCTCCTCCAGCCCCCCTGAGCAGCACAGAGGGGATGAGGACGAGGGGGTCGTGGTCAGTCCGTAACAGTCCCTCTCTGTTGTGCCTTCTTCCACACACGTTTGCTCTGTGTGGGCTGCTCTCCACTTCAACTGGGCCCCAGTTCCTTCAGGAGATACCCACACTGCGGCCTGTGGAAGACCCCATGCCGGAGCAGGTGGGTATCTCCTCCAGCATCACCCGTTCCACAGGCTGCAGCGTGGATATCTGTCTGCTCTGTCATGGCTGCAGAGGAATCCCTGCTCTGGCACCTGCAGCCCCTCCTTCCTTTGCTCTGAGTGCTCGCAGGGCTGTTTCTCTCAGTTTTTTCCTCACTCTGGGCAGGTTTTGCCCGTTCTTAGCTGTGTTTTCCTGGAGGCTCCCTCAGCCTGGCAGTGGGGCTGTGCCTGGTGCTGGGGCTGCTGGAACCGGCCAGAACCGGTTCCCTCTCCTCACAGAGTCAGCCCCTGCGGCCCTGCTGCCAGTGCCTGGGCACGTAAACCCAAACTCCCCTCCAAAATAAAAATTTCTTCGTAGATGTTCCAGCAGTTCCACATTGGTATGAATCTTTACACGCGGGAGAAGGAGACAGTGACAGAGCAACAGTAACGACAACAGCAAAAAAAGCCCTTTAGACTTTCATCATCCCCAGCTGCA
The DNA here is from genome assembly GCA_026546715.1 of Gallinago undulata. Taxonomy (NCBI): domain Eukaryota; kingdom Metazoa; phylum Chordata; class Aves; order Charadriiformes; family Scolopacidae; genus Gallinago; species Gallinago undulata. The sequence continues at coordinate 22,554,527 of JAOTQQ010000005.1, forward strand.
CCACCAAGGTCAGTCAAACAAGTTGAAAGGAAAATGGATTTTGTTAATCTTTTTTCTGCGTGTGAACTGCTTGTTTTTCAGTAGCTCTTAGCAAATACTCTCTTCAGGAAAATTATCTCACGTGAGAGTGCAGTGATGGCTCACTTGGAAATTCTGAGGAATTTCATAAATCAGTTGTGATTCTGTGAGTCATGTTAATGTGGCTTCTTCAGATGTGACTCAAGTGTCTTCCATTGGCATGGCTTACTCAATAACTTCTCTGTCACGGTCTGGGGGTTGTTGGAGTCCAAGCTGGGAGTTTCATTCACGCAAAAGACACCAACGTGCATCAGTCCTCGTGTGTGTGAGCTGCTGGTGAGGGGGAGCTTGCTGGTGGAAAGGCTGCCACCGGCTGTACACCGTCCCCCTCATAAGGCCTGGCTGCAGATATTAGTACTTAACCTCAGAAGTCAACTGCATTAATTCTGACTGGCTCTTTAAAAGACTCATCAGTCTTGCTAACCTCATAGAAAACTTGTTGTTTTCTTTTCGTTTTAATGCCTGTTGAATGCTGGGTTTTGGTTCCAGGCCTGAGATTTTTAAGAGCAAACTTTCCAGAGAATATCTACCTCTCCTCTGGGTGCAAGAAAAAGTTTAAAGATGTGGAGACTGCATACGCTGCCATCCAGTAGTAGAGGGACAAAATATGAAACATTTACCACAGTTTTCCAAGGATATGTTTGGTTAACTTTGGCAGCTATACCCTATTATTGGAGAGGAGAGTACACAGGAAGGGGACAAAAAGGAATAATAATCTTCTGTCAATGTCAGTAAAAGTGACTAGGTCAAAAGCTCTGCAAAAAATGGAGTTTCCAGAGCAGAAATACTACAGCTTCAGCCTAGTTAACGTTTTTTTCTTTTCCTAGCCTGAAGCACTCCATTATAATTGCCTTTGCTCATACTACACCTGTCAAGAGATGACACTATTATGCGTTAAACTCGGTAGGTGTGACAGCAATGTGTTTTGCCCTGCTAGAGTGGAGGTGGCATGTGTCCATCTTCTAGTACTTGCCCTGGTCTGCTAGTTTTTTGGGTTTTTTTCCCAATCTAGACATAATGCCAAAGAGTAGCATTTTAACTGTTTTCCCCGTGGTTAACCATCCTGGTAACAGTTGTAAATTATTTCTGTGTTCCTTGTACAGATGTACAAGCATGTCTTCTTGGCACTGTTTTTGCCTTATGCCAAGAGATCTGGTGGGACTGCCTGGAGCCAGCTGATCTGAATACCCTGGGCAGGGTTAGGTATCAGTAGAGAGGCTTGGCTGTAAAACCTATGGTACGCGTGTAAGCACAGGCTGAACATTGACTGTGAACAGCTGATCCTTGCTTTGACAGCAAGAAAGACCAAGCATTGGACTGAGAAAGGAGTTGCCTGGCTTGTTCTGAACACTTGTTTAGTGATAAGTATTCAGCTGTGTTTCAGTGCCAAAGGTTTGCAGAGGTAAGTAGATATTACCTATTGCTCTTAAGTCCTACAGGGTATACCTTCACACTCCTGTATGTTTTTCAACCTGACTAGTGCCGATAGCTAGATTCACTTTGTGTGCCTAAGTATCTGCTGAAAATACCTACTTTTTCACAAACACTGTATCCTTCAGGAAACTAGAGGAAGTCTGTTAGGATATTCTGGATTTTTTGTAGTATTTTTACTGTTTCTATCCTGGCTTCCTAAAGAAATGAGGCTTATTTATGTTTGTTCATCTGTCCGTTCTTTCTGTTCTCAACTTTTAAATCTATTACCCATTTCTATCAAGTTCAATAAAGGCATTGAAACCTTTAAGATGATAAAAGAAATCTGGTGCCTGAGCATGGGAAAGAGACCAAGAATTATTACCCTGCTGAGGGAATAGCTTTCATGTGAACTCAACAGGTATATTTGGACAGATCTCTGAGTTTGCTATCCTCATTGGAAAACTCTTCAGTCAGTTTGCAGGTATGATTTCCCTTGTTTGCCTGCTAGAGGAACATGAAGGAAAACTGGAAAAAGAGTTTCTTCAGGTTTATAAGGTAATATCCTGAAAGAGGATGTAGAGGAGTCTTTGATATATATGTATATGAAGGCAATATACAAAGGAAAAATTCGTAAAGAGTGCAAGCAGCAATTGCTAGGGTGTGGTTGATGTTACACAAGGATGCAGGATGCATATCTATGGGAGGTATTTGTTCATCTGCTCATGAAATCTGTTGTTTTGTCTTAGTATGTGAGGAGTTCTCAGATCACCTCCTTGTATAATTAGAAAAAACACATTGGGCGTAAACCCAATTGACTGTCTTTCCTGGGCCCCTTTAAAAATACAGGAGAACTGCTTTTAATGCCTCTGTTTATTTTGGTACAGTATCCAGACTGCTGGAAATATGTTTATAGCACAGTCTAATGAGCTGAGGCTCCTCTCTGAGATTCCAGTGCCTCATGGCTGGGTAGAAAAAGCTGATGCTCTCTAAATATGTATTTATGTCAGACTCTGGCTTGCACTAACAGTTAATGCCATGAGAAACTGCCTATTTAATGCTCCCTAAACTAAGCTTGAGCAGCAGTTGTTCCTCAGCATATGATACAGAGTGATCCTAGTTACTGTGACATTCATTTACTTCTGTGGCAGTCAGATGTATCAACACCTGGTCAGTGTTGTGAACATCACCAATTATATTGTCATCTGTATTTAAGCTTGATGACTTCATGGGAAACCATTTTAATTTGCTGTGAATTACCTGTGAAGCACTAATTCCTGGTCAACTTTGAAATCTGGTTAATGTTTTAGATGCAAGAAACCCAAGTGTATGAAAATAGTGCTATTTACATTGGACTGAATAATAACCCTGCCGTGAGTGCTTGGAGCAAATTTAAGTGAGGTATAAGCTGCTCTTCAGCATGCTGACAGGCTTTCTACCTATTTTAATGCAGTGGTTTTAATCTGTTATTCTTCACACTTCTCCTTTTCCAAAGGGAAGTGCATTTTGCCTGAGGCACAATGACTTACTTTATTAACTGGAGGACAGTTTTGGAAACTGCATTTTTTTGATAGAAATATTTTCACAGCAGGAAGAAAGATATTGAAGCCTAAAATGAAATATGTCTGTTTTGAAACACAAAAATCATGCTGAACATTGAACAGATAATCTTGATAGTGCAAGATTGGTGTTGTTTGCGTCAAACTTTCTTCTTGAAGTCACAGTTAGTTTGCAAATGGTTTAAAAAGCCAGTGTGCCGCTTCTGCTCTCCCTGCCCATGGGAATATCCCATTGCTCCAGTTATTCATGGCTTGCGAGACATTGGTGCTCACTCTCCCTTTTCTTTCCAGGCTCAGACTGTTGGACTTGTCAGCTCTTTCTCCCTGAAATGGAATGATACTGAAAAGCTGGCATTCCCTTCCCTCGCTCTCCCAAATCTGAAAACACACTGCAGAAGGTCATTGCAATTGCTAGTTTGTTGTTGGTGCAGCTGCTGTGACAGAGTATGGAGAACTGTGCTTCGTATATGTTGGGAGGAATTGGACGGCAATGTTTTCCAGTGTGCCTCTGAAAAGTGTCTATCTTATGTCCACTTTTAACTCTCATGCAGTCAAAAAGCCTAGTATTAGTAATGAACTCTTAAGGCTGGCTGGAGAAGATAATTGGTTTGGGGTACAGAATAACTTGTCTGTCAGTGTTTTGGCCAGCCCTGCTTAATATGAGTAGTAGTTAAATCCTTCAGAATTTCAACAGAATGTAGGCATTTTAAATGATTTACAGTTTCTTGAAAACACTATTATCATACCATGACAGCATTTTAATGAACCACTCTTTTGAATTACAACTGGAACTAATATCTACTGGAGCAGTAGCTCTTTCAGTATGTAGGAGAATTGGTGCCAGGAATATATTGAGTATTTGAAGCCCAAATTGGATCTAGTGAGCCTATTTGGCTCATTCAATAACTTGCTAGCAAAGCATAAATATCCTGCTGGAGCAAAGTCATCCTTTGCTTTCGAAGAACATTCCTGTGCTTTATTAACAGGTTGAAAATTGTTTAAGTGGTTTTGTTTTTTGGGAAGGGAATGTGTGCACGCTAGCTGCCTTTAATAGACTGTTGTCTGGTTGGGCTTTACAGTGATTAGCTGTACAGTGCAAAAGGTTTGTCTTCCTTGCCATGCTCCTTACTTCCCTTTGTGCATGCTGAAATGACTTACCAGCGGCTTCTCCAAGGAACGGCCACATGGCTGGGCACCATGCATCACCTGCTGAAAGAGAGGGTAGTATTGCACAGAGATGACTCATGGGCACCTTAAACTTACTCTATTATAAACAGAAATTCCAGCTTCCTGAAACAGCCAAACATGAGTCTTGTGTTCCAAGTTTCATTTCAGGCTTCTGGCCTTTTTTGAGCACCTGGCAATGCACAAGGCTTTTGTCTCATTCTGGGCTGCACTGGGCTATCCCTGCTGTTAAGTGGTTTTTGCTTAAGCAGGTGAGTCCCAAATGAACAATTCTTTGGGGGAAAAGCAACTGGGAACCATTGGGTGTTTAATCTGTGCTCTTTTAATGGGCTAACGAGCAGTGCTGTTTCTACACCAGTTGTTTTTACTGGCTTAGAGAACAAACCTTTACAGGAGGGAGGAGGAGTGAGAGGTAAGGCGGGTGCTTTGGTCACTGTTCTTGCGTCTTCATTTGGCATTGGTAATTTTGGAAGGGTGCTCAGGGGCCTGACAGGGAGATTTTGCTCCCCAGGAATGACGCCCAAGAGACCTTTCCTTGAAGACCTTGGGCAGCAAGAGAGTCCCTGTCCTGTTGCATCCTGTTTTGTTTCTGGGGAGAAATATGATCCAGAGTGACCAGAGATAGGTGGACTGTGTCAGAGATCCAAAAGAGGCTAGTCAAAATTCGGATCCTAAGGCTTAAACATTTTTTACATGTGCCAAACTACATAAAAAGCCTGCCCTGTATTAGCTATTTAAAAACACATTAGAAAAAGTCAGTGACTCTCATACATATGTTGCTGACTTTGGTTCTTTTTCTATACAAGCAATTTTATTGATTTAAGGTTGTGCAAAGGAGTATTTGGAATTTTAGTGAAACTGAAGTGTCTCTTTGTGACATCCTAAGAGAATTAAGTAGTCTTGAATAAGCAAATAATGCAAAGGACTGAAGTTGTCATGATATTTAATACAAAGAAGAGATCTAGTTACAATATGGTGGTTTTGCATACCTGGTCCATTACTGAGCAGCAAATGTGTTCAGCACAAATTAATGTCTTTGTTTTTAATATTTGGCCCATTTTCTTGCATCTGTAGCACAACAAAGAGAGCCTCAGTGATAAACTGCACTTCAATGATTGCCAGTCTCATTCCTCTGGCTGTGCGAACAGCTAATCTTCTTAAGTGGGTGCTAGTATGGATGGAGACAGGATTTTTGTGTTGTAATTTGCTGCTTCTTCAATCACTAGTGTGTACTGCGTGATTTTTATATTCTAGTTACAAAATCTGAAAATGCACATCCTCAAGAAGTTATGTTGTTAATGAAAAAGGCAATTTACTTGGCTGGAAGTTTGTCTGTTCTTGTATCTGCTTTGTGGTGAAAGGGTGTAAGTACTTAGCCCCGATAAGCTCTTGTGCCAAGCGTTCTTTCAAAAACAACAACAAAAAATATTACGGCCAGAAGTTATTTTCAGCAGGGCCTTGTTTGGAAAGCAGATAGGACTTCAGATTAAATAATTGCTCTCCATGGAGGGAAAACGTGTTTTTTCTTCTCCCATGTATGCTGTTTTGTTTGCTCAGTGCTTCAGTGTTGGGTTAATCAATGAAAATGGTTTTCATTGATTGCTGTGGAAAGAAAAGAACCAACTGGTTTAATCAAGCCAATGCCACGTGTATCTAGAAGAGTGACTATTGATCTGCATGTTTTTAATTAAAGTTAATTAAAAACCTTTCAATTTTTGTAAAGCCTTGGCTCCTCACTCACTGGTTTGGGTAGGACTTCACCAGTTGCCAGTGTGCCCTACGAAGCAGCTTCGTCTGGCAAGCCCTCGCACTGCGAGGCTAGGGGCTGGCACGCAGGCACAGGGGAGCTCCAGAGCTCCAGCTGGGGCTCAGAGCACAACAACGGCATGAAGGGACGCTTTAGTTTTCTGCTCTTCATTCCTACATTCGAGTAGCAAGCTTGTCTGGAAATCAGATGATTGAAGCTGTAGGAAGCCACTATTTGTTCTACATTCTACTTTTTAAATAGATACTTTCAGAGGGGGAACCCTTCCTACGAGAAGCCTGGGAGACAGGAGCTCCACGGTATGATTTAAGATCTATTTTTACTGTCTTTAGCTTCTCTATTTATTTTGGTCTGTTAAAGTAGAGCAGATCACCTGTCCAAATTGAAGCTTTATATGTTGATGCCAAAGCTTGCATTACAAGTAGAAAGCTTCCCAACTTTGGACTGCTGGAATTTAAAAATAGTTGTAATGTAGCCCTGTTAAAACCAAGTACTTTCAGATGCTTCTCAAGCCTTCTGTCAGTCTATTCAGTCTCTTAAACTTGCTTTCCTCTTCTCTGTGAAAAGCTTTAAAAAATAGGGAAACTGTACAAATAAAATACAAACTATTCTTTTAACTTTTTCTGGCCCCTTTGGATACTGTGGGAATAGGAGAAAAACCATGGCAAAACAAGACTTCAAGCAGTAAAATGGATACCAACCTAAGCATGTTGAAGACAGAAACAAGGACTGAAATTACTAAAAACTGTAATTGTTTTTGGATGTTGTTTAATGATTGGCAGAAGCTGGCTTACCATGTACTGCTCCTGAAAAAGGTACCATACCTTCTCCCCTCCCGTATTGTGGCCCTTTACTCCGTTTTTGTACGAGCACTAGTTTTCCTGGGGCAAAATGCTGCTAGTTTTCATCCCCATGTTTCCCTGATGCAATTTGTGATGTAGCAGGTATTGAAAAGGGTTGGACTGCTCTCTCTGCAGTTGGCACAAAGTTTTTGTGAAACTATACCCTGAGCCTCCCTTGTGTGTGAAATCACTGTTTTGTCATTTAAATTACAGGTTGCAGTAACAAGCTACTTTAATTGTAATTATTCCCAACACTTCCATTATAAGACCTTAGTTTTTAGCCATTTGGGTCAAGAAATATGCTTCGTGCTAAGGTGTTTTGTGTGTGCTTAGGCTAAACCAGAAGAATGGTAAGAAAAAATGTTTTGCTTATCAGAAACTTCAAGTTCAGGGAGAGTAAACCTTAGGGACTTGAAATGGGACAACAGGTTGGC
>JAOTQQ010000005.1:22561899-22576839 GCA_026546715.1 Gallinago undulata
AAAATGTTTTGCTTATCAGAAACTTCAAGTTCAGGGAGAGTAAACCTTAGGGACTTGAAATGGGACAACAGGTTGGCTTTAGTGATAGGCTTTTTTCTGTCTTCATGAAGACCTTCCTATACTTGGCCAAATTTTTAAATCTCTACAAAGAGCAGTGGGGCTTTTGTTCAGTGGGTGACTGCTACAGTCTCTTCTTCCTTCACCCTCAGGGAGCATGGTCTGCTGCCCAGGGAGCTCCACTACCCACAGCGGGACTTCCCTGTCCTGAGGAGGCAGCTCTACACACTGTGGAGGAGGCATGGGGCAAGGAGAGCACTTCTTATATGTGGCTCTTCACCCAGGCTTCGAATCTTGCTACTATCAGAAATGAGAGTAGAAGCATTTTCTCTGGTGTTTTCTCAAGGCTTCTACAGTGGGCAAGCAGGGAGCAAGGCAGTGCTGAGGGCAAAGAGCCTGAAAGTAGCTGGATAAGCTGTTTGCAGACCAACCTGTAGCGATTGCAGTCTTGGTTTTTCAAACAGCAATACTTGGGACTTCTGGCTCTGAGCACTATCAGCTTCGTGTTACATTTGCATTGCAGCTTTCACTGGCTTCAAAATGTCAGGATCCTTGAAAAGTCAGGTTCTGGGCGACACACAGCATTTTGGGCTCCCATCTGCAAAATCAGGCTAATATGGAAAGATTATAACAACTCCTAGGGTGTTATAATGATAAATGCTAATGTTAGCAAAACGTTCATATGAAGTTAATTATAACAGAACATCCCAGAAGGAGAACAATTCTATATTGAGTACAGAATGTGCATAGCATGCAGCAAATATGGCCTGAGGCCACACGTTGACTGGGTACAATGAAAAGAAATACTTAACAGCTACCTGCTCAGTGAGCATGCTTAACATAGCAGCAGTCCTTTAGGGAATACAGGCAACAAAGAGATTAAATTTGGCCCTCTTGTTACATGCCAATGACTTTAAAGATTCATGGACAGTTTTATTCTAGCAGTCCAATTTTCTGAGCACTTGTCTTTATGCCAGGCTTGTCACTTTATATATATATATAAAAAAATAGGATGACGAATAGGAACTTTCAGTGTCAAGTTGCAAAAAAGAAGAGCTGGACTTGGGGCTGGTTTTTACTCAGTCCATTCTTAGTTTGAAGAAGGTGAGAAATCCAATATTGTATCTGTAAAGTGGGAAAACTTAAATGTTATTAAGCAATTTGAGTTGTCTTAGATAAATCTGGGTTGTTTCAATGCATATTTTCTCTTTATTGTTGAAACCCTCACAGCTGATCTCAGAGCAAGTAAGAGATACTACTGCATGCAGAAATATGAGGAAAAATGCTTGCTTCCCCAGGAATTACAGTAAAGTCTATTAATCTTAGCACACAGCTTTATTTTTACAAGTAGAATTATGGGATTCAGTTTGTTGTGGTCACATTTCTGCAAGACTAACTTGGATTGTTCCATCTATCGCGTCTAAAAAAGGGGATCTTATGATGTATTAAGTAGAAAGCAGTATCATAAATTTAAGTCTTATATTTTAAGAACAAAACCATAGGCCTCTTTGCTGTCTCCATGAATGTTTAATATTTCATGAGTTTGACTCTTTTGCAATCATTTGTGACTTTATAAGTTGTGGTTTTATGGATTTGAGTTTAAAAAATTGATTTTCTTTTTAATAACTTCAAATAGATTGGGTGAAAGTAATTATTATTCTTTGAAATAATTACAAGCGTAGCAACTATTTGAGACAGAAATAACTGGGATTTCAAATTCTTGCATGCAAAGCTATTCATCAACTAAATAAATCAGTCCCTGATGGAAGGGGGGGAAAGAGTAATCATCATGCATTTGTGGCACAATAAAACAAGGAGGATATTGTGTCCTAAAAGTCCTACTGCACAAATTTAAGATTTTTTTTTTTCTCTGGTATTTTAACCAAGGATTAGCCAAACAAACCAACCAACAAAAAAACCAATGGTCAAACTGTATATATCTCAGGCTTTGAGATAACAATAAATAATTTCTTGTCTAAATCATAGAATCATAGAATGGTTTGGATTGGAAGGGACCTTAAAGATCATCTAGTTCCAGTCCCTCCCACTAGAGCAGGTTGCTCAAAGCCCCATCCAGCGTGGCCAGGTGGGGTCTCACAAGTGCAGAGTAGAGGGGTAGAATCACCTCCCATGACCTGCTGGCCACAATTCTCTTGATGCAGCCCAGGATGGGGTTGGCTCTCTGGGCTGCCAGTGCACATTGCCGGCTCATGTTAAGCTTCTCATCCACCAACACCCCCAAGTCCTTCTCCTCAGGGCTGCTTTCCAGCCATTCTCCACCCAACCTGTATTTGTACCTGGGATTGCCACATCCCAGGTGCAGGACCCTGCACTTGGCTTGGTTAAACTTCATGCAATTTGCACGAGCCCACCTCTCCAGCCTGTCCAGGTCCCTCTGGATGGCATCCCTTCCCTCCAGTTTGTCGACCGTACCACCAAGTTTGGTGTCATCAGCAAACTTGCTGAGGGTGCACTCTACCTCACTGTCCATGTCTCCAACAAAGATGTTAAATAGTACTGGTCCCAGTACCAACCCCTGAGGAACACCACTCATCATTGGCTGCTGATTGGACATTGAGCCCTTGACCACAACTCTTTGAGTGTGGCTTGTATAATTCCCCACACTTTATAAAGAACTTCAGAAAGGTTTTTAGAATAAAAAATGTAGTATGTGTTAGAAGGCTAAATGGGTTAAAAATTTGGTAAAGTTTTGGCTTTGATGAAATTGTGATTTTTAAAAATGACTAAGAAAGGTACTTTCTTCCTGCAGAAATCAAATGGGGGTTGACGGCAGCAGTGGGAAGGGCAAGTGGAGTCAATGGGAGGATGTGCTACTGGGAATGTAGTTACTGTTCCAGTCTGGAATAGTATAATCAAAATTTCTTTATTCTACTGCAAGAAAGAGCTTGGGAAGACAAGAAATTAAATTTTTTGATATTTAGACTTCTGTATATCCTACCATTTGTTGGTTTGCATTATGAGAACTGTGGGTTTCTGCCTGTATTGATGGCTGTCGCCTCTATGTCTCCTAGTTGCATGAGAAACAAACCATGTGCTTAAAGCTTGTTAATTCCCCAAGGGGGAGAAAGAAATGTTTGGACCATTTATTTTGAAAGATAATTATTGCTCTAAGCAACCCCTCAAAGTTGACACTTACAGTTGACACTATTGCATTTATTTGAGTGTAAACATATGGAAAATGTTATGATATTGGAAAAGAACATTTAGACTAAGAAAGTTGGTTGTGAAACAGTCACAAGTTTTAAATGGTGCTTGCTCTTGTAGGAGTCTTGTTTCTTTTCTCTGTATAAATATGGGCAAAAAGTTCAAGCTTTGGTTAGTTGAACTCTAGTTAGATGAAGTTAGATGAACAGTCAGAGAAGGATAGTTCTACCATGGGACAACTGTAAAGGTTTCAAAATCTGCTTTTATTTTTCTTGAAAAAGAAAACTTTCAGAATGAAGCACAGTATTCTGTAAGATGTCAAACCACTTTTTTGATAGTTGTGGGATTTTTCAGTAAGATTCTTCCATGTCTGGAGCTTGGTCTTAATATGTTTCATACAAACTTAAAACCTGGTTTTGCTTCAGCAAAAAACCCCAGATTTGGTCAATGTCATGATGATCTCCAATACTGAATTGAACTGAACTAAGCATGGCCTTGACTTCATAAGTGTTTATAATAGTTTCTTATGTTTATTGCTTGCTCTTCTGCCTCTAATGAAATTTATTTGTTGAAATATAAAAGCCCAATAAGTCTTGAATCATCTCATCAAATAAAAGTTATTCTGATCTCTTCTGACAGGGAAGAGGAGGAAAAGGGAAGAAAAAGTCTGCATATTCTACACTTGGAAAAGGATTGTTTGAGAAACTTTACATTCTCAAGTAAATGCAAGCATGCTGATGGATCTTTCTTTCTGCTTCCTTGTCTTTCCATGTTGTGTACTCTACATGTAGAGTTGTTTTAAAGTTCAGCTCTGCTTAATCCTCCCTGCCCCCTTTTACGCTTTTTTTTTTATTAAGTAATAATTCACAACAGGATATGATGATGATGATGTCCAATCTGGCCACACCTAATCTGTGCTGGGACACACTGACTTCATTCATTTTTAGGTGTGGTGATTATTAGACAGTTTGTTACCGCACCCTTGAGTGTTTTATTGCAATAATAAAGTGGTTCAGCTAAAGGAAACATCACTTTTCTAGTGGAAAAAATGGTAACTTTCTAATACTAAAAGAACTAATTTCAGGATCGTGTAGCATAAAAATTTCATGGCCTGGAATAATCATTGAACTTGTACCAAATATATAGAGAATTTAATGGATTTTTCCATTGAGTAACAGTGTACCTCAATATTTTAGAATAATTATCTTTGTGTGGTTCTGAATTTTCATCAAATCTTGTGCAGAATGGCTGAAGGGAGGGCTCACATTTCTCTTCTTCTTCTGGCATACAGAAAGGCTCATATTATTGTGTGAGCTTCTTTGTGGGAAATCCAGAAGGGAAACTGCCGAGCTTTGGAAGTGGAAATATTTTACTTTTTGGCTGGGAGGTTGTTCATGGCACAGAGCAACATTAGTGGGTAAGAATAAATAGAGTTCACGTGTATTTCTGCTGAATATTGATGTTAATTGGGTCTTGAACATCAGTTCCATTTACAAAACTTTTTTGCCTGCTCTTAAAGAAATCTCTAACTTAACAGTGTTGTTCATAATTTCTGATTGTTTCTTGCAGAGCACCAGGAATGCAACTGATGAATGACCAGATGGAAGTATTTTAAGTTCAGGTTTGCTGGGCGGATCTGGACTCAGGTTCACTTCCAAGTAATTAAGTTAGGAGGAAAGACCTTTTTAGAATAGGGATGAACCATATTAAGATGTGCTAGTTCCTTATTGTGAATGCAGCTGCGCTACTGAAATGATTTGCCTTGGTTATAACTAGGGTAATTGGTTAATACTAACCAGCTGGAGGTGTGTGTTTCCTGTGTAAGTAGGAAAGGACATAAAATACACTTTAAAGCTGGCTTGTGAACTCGAGGAAAACAAGATCAGATGTATTGTAGAATTTCACGAAGTGAAGATACGCTCATGTCAATTGTGCAGCCACCTACAAAGGGTATTTTCCTGTATTTCTCCTCTGGGCTTCATCCCATCTTGCTTATAAGCCAATGCTGAGATTCTAAGAGAGTGCAGTGGAGCTGGGAAGCAAGAGGCTGAATCTCTGTAAATAAAACTTACTAGATCTCTACCTTAACTGCATTTGAAGTGTGGTAGTCAGGCTCATCTAATAGAATTCAATCAATTTGACGGTCCTGTGTTTGAAGAAGAGGAATGAGAAGAGAATGGTCCTGTGCACAGCTGAGATGCTGGTCTCCCAGTGAAATTTTCTGTATCCTTATAATAATTTTCTTTTTCAAAATGAGCTGACAGCTTTGATGAGGGGGAGATCTTTAATTTCAGTTATTGGTGGTGTTGAAAATCTGCTTCTGTTGACACTCTGCTGAATATCCATTCCCAGGTCTTTACACCTGGAGTGTCCTTTCCTGAAAAAATTTACATAGGAGGGAGAGCATGCTAACAGGGACTGTTTTGCCATTTGTCACAGATCAGTCCCATTTCTTCATTTTTTACTTATAAAATGAAATGTAGAAATTGAGTGCGTTTGTCATGCACATTTGGTGTATTTAAAAGGTCATTTTTGTATAAATGGGAGAACACTAAGAAATCATGGTTGAAAACATAGAGAGGCAGCAACAGTGGAACTGCTTTGAAACTGAGTAGCAGCATTTATATGGTGTCAATTTCCCTGCATTTAAAGTGTATATACATCATGATGGAGAGAGTGGTCTCCGCCACCGTAAAGTCTCCGTTTTCCTTGCAGTCAGTCGTTACCAGCTTCCAAGCTGTTTCATGCATCCCTATCCATGGAGAAATACCTTTTCCTATGAAGAGAACATAAAGGAAGCCATGATCTCCTGCCCTTTCTTCCAGCCATAAGGCAATGTCCAACTCCTCTGTTGCACTTCTTCCATCAGAAGAAGGAAGGCTCTTTCTCAGTATGAGTCTCTCTGCAGAGTCTGCAGTGGAGCACAGCAGGGGATCCCAACGAGCATTCTCCCTGGCCAGTTTTCAGGAATCTCGAGTGACTGGAGGAATTAAGCAAAAGATGTTTGCATACATCTGGAAGATAAGATCTGTTGGGTGCTGTGTAGTATTTTGGATGACTGCCACTTTTTTCATGCTGCAGGTTCTGTAATGCCTAAGCTTCAGGCAGTTTGATTATAAAATTAATTCTTGGCAAAGATGGCTCTCTTCACATTAAGTGTTTGTGCTACCTAACTGTAAATCATAGACATTTCCTGAACTACTGGCATTTAGGATAATTTATAACTTTAAGTTCTCTTTTTTCTTTTCTTTTATTTTTTTAATCATTTTGTACATCTTATTTCTCCATCAGTGTAAAAATACTGTCTGGAGAGCAATAAAAATTCAGGAGCCTCACTGTGCTTGTATACAGTAAGGCAGGAAATAGACCTCCTAAATGTGTGTGCAGGTGTGACCGTAAAAATGCTAGAGTGCTATTCTTCATTTGAAATGAGTTATTCTAGTGAAAACCCTGGAGTACTGGAATATTTTGGAACCAAGAAAAAACTAAACTTGGCAGGCTTATGCTTTACAGACCCTACAGTCCCTTTGCCCCTTCTTGTAACTTGTTTCTGCTCTGTAGGGTAACTCATGGAACTTTTTTTCCCCCTCAAGTTCCTGAAAGCATTGTGGACCAAAGAGTGCATCTTTTCTGTCTACTTGTGAATTTGCCTTATTAGGAGGCAATTGGACAATTTTATACAAGTATGTGACTAACTTTGGACCCATTTTGGTAACCCTTAGAGAAACAACAAAAAAATTTCTTCAAAATTTCACAAAAAAAAGGAATGTCATGCTGCTTTCTTTACTTCTTTCCAGTGTATCCCTAATAAAGGGCTTGATCAAAGGCCAGGGAATGATCTGTCTTATTTTGCACTGCTATTCAACAGTGTAAGTGTGGAAAGGGCTTGATTCTGGTTTTAGTGAAATGATCCCCCTCAAAAGTTGGCAAAGTAGGGTGGCACAATCTCCCATTAGGGCTTGCGGATCCTTTTGAAGATACTTTCTTCTACTGGACATGCTTAATATAGCTGATAAACTGATCTGTTTCCCCTTGCATCTGTCTGTGGGAGAGCTTTGAACTGGTTTTAACAGCTGCACAAATCATGCAGGTTAAGAAGCTCCTCCTCTTTTTGAGGCTAAGTCTGAATATTTTGTCCATGGGAACAAGAGCTCTTTAGCAAGAGCTGTTTCTCTTGCAGATCTCTAGAAATAAGGCAGCCTAACAGCACATTTTTGTAAAAAAAGTATGGTTTAAGAAAATGTTTTCTGGAGGGAAACTTCACATCAACATCTATTTATCTTCCTCTAGGGGAAGGACTAGAGGGGATCCAATACTTCTCTGTTTAACATCCAGTGGAAGAAATAGCTTCACTTTCACACTAAAGATGTGTTAGTATCACTGAGACCGGACATGTCTGTGCCAGCAAGTCCACTTTGCAAAGTTCACTGTGTGTTCTTATGGAAGCTAAACAGTGTTTTGTCTTCTGGGAGGGTATTCTATCTAGTCTTTGGCACTTCACTTTGTGCTGGAAATGTAACGGTTTCTTCTTGTGGCATGCACGATTTCCAGTAATACCCTATTATTTAGATATAGGAGCACAAAGACTCTATTTGCGGAAAAATGCCCTGCTTTAGTAGGACTGTAAATTGAGTGAATAGGTACATTATGGGGAGGCTGTTTTTTCAAGAACTCTAACAGACCATAGTTGTAAAGCTTTATAAACAAATAAAAACAAAACTACTACATACAAGTGGAGCCTTTGTTCAGGTTACTACTTGGAAAATGTTTTATTGGGATAATCCAATGTGTTACTAATTAAAAAAGATTTTTACAATTTCAGGTATTCAGAAATTTTATTTGTATTAATAAGTTCTTACTTATTGGTTCAATTTAAAGACAGCAGTACAATAAATAACCTTAAAAAAAAAGATACACAAAGTTTTTTGTGTGTTCTTAAGCTATAGTTGGGGGACAGCAGTGAATCAGCCAACAATATGCTTTGGTTGTTGCTTTTTCAGTAGAAACTCTAAAGATATTTAAAAATTGCCTGTCCTTACCAAAAAGTACGTATTTTGAAAGCTCTTGTTGAGCTTTGGTTTTGATCAACAAATGGTGAACTTGCTTTTGGCCCAATTAAAGATATGATCTAAAGCCTATTGAATTTAATTGGAGTGATTCCAGTCATTTTAAAAGACTTCTATATCTGGCCCATATTTTTAGCAAATAGATAATGAAGGGTGGTAGTTAAGCATCTGTCTGTTCTTTCTAACAGGGCCACATCTGGATTCTCTTGCAGCTTGAGTCTCCTTTATTTTAGGCTTCAGTCCCTCTCCTTGTGTGCCAGGCTTCTTTTGTTTTTCATACTCCCAGCCTTCTCCTCTTCTTGAACAACCATCATTAAACAAGCATGACAAAGTACCGGTGTATAAAACCGGTCTGCCAAAAAAAGATCTGCCAAACTTTGCATGTTTTGGATTTCTTTGTGTGTTTTTCTTAAATTTGTTTTTGCCAACATTTGCCTCCTGTCTCTCACATATTTGCTGTTTTTCTGAGGTACTGAGGAGCATTTCTAACAAAGAACACCACAGATATAGCTATAAAACCAGCAATTTCCTCCCTTGCTTGGAAAAAGGCTGTGAAACAGCGTGCACAGTTAGGACGTTAAGGGAATGATTTATATTTTTCCTTCATATCAGATTGTTTCGCGAGTGTGTTGTAAATGGGAGTATGTTTTTAGGAAACATGTTTTCCAAAATGTTTCTTTATCTGCATAGGCTTGATTAACCAAACTCATTTCATACTCCTGAGAGTTTCTTTGCAATTGAGGAGGTTTGGGTCTGAATTAGTGCATGTCTTCAAAGTGCATCTGAAAATTAGAATTTCGTAAGTTGTATCAGAGGTGGTGCTGGAACAGTAGTGTATGTTGTCACACTTGTCATAAGTCTTGATTTAAACAGTCTTGAGTGTAAAATTAGTTTATAGATGTGTTGGATTGGGGAATCAAGAGCTGCTGATCCCTCACTCTTCTGACAGGCACTGAATGCATAGGGCTTGTGAACACTGTGTTTATATAATGCTCTTAGAGGGGGAAACTGTTGCATAAACACAACTGCTTTACATTGCTGAAGGTTATTGCTTTTGAGCCGCTTATTGTTCTCAGTAACTTGCATGAGAGTCTGTTAGGTAGGTTTAAGATGAATGTAGCTTTGTGGTACACTTGCTGTTCAGCTGCTGCGGTTTTCAGAGGAGGCAAGTGGGAAGTGAGGGGAAGGAATGCAGAAAATATCAGAAAATACTGCAGGGAAAAATTACTGCAAAATTTGTAACTGTCAAAAGCTTTAAATAGCCTGCTGTGCCAATAAAACATCAGTTGAAATACATCGCTGCAGAGCTCAATTCCAGGCAGCCTCAATATTACTAAGAAATGAGGAGTGATCCTGTCTCTCATTGTGGCACTTGTCACTTAAAGAAGATTGCTAGACCCATTCGTTGAGGTTTAAATGGGCTTATAAGTAGGACTTAGTTTCTTGTGTTAACATTGATGGATTCAGAACACTTAAGAAAATGTAGTTTTGGGTGCCTTTTGGTTCTGTGGGTCTTGTAAGGCACTTTTAAGGATTTAAGGTGACTGGGTAGGGAAGCAGGAAAATCAACTTCTCTCTAGAGTTTTCAATGGTTTACACAGCATTAACATGTATATGCGAACACACCCCACAAACATACATATATATATACAGACACCCAGGAAACGCAGAACAGAAGTAGGACAATTATACTTTGTTCAGGAGAGTCAACAGTATAATTTTTTCCTCGTCTCGTGCAGTTATAAACCCATGGCAAGCAGGGACCTGCATTCCTCTGTTTCCCTGTTACTGCACTTGACCCAGCACAGTGTATTGTTCCCTCCTCCTGCTGCACCTAAATGACTTTTAAATAATTTGTGTATGAGGGATGTGTGAGTGAAAGCCATGTCCAAACAGGAGATAGTGTTTTGAACTTTTCAGGTGTTTGACTAGATGTCCCGGTTTGAGGCCTAAACCACGACACTAGAGTATTGAAACTACTCCAGAATTTTGTTTGATTTGGAAAAGGAAACTGTTTTTTTTTTTTCTCTTTGTAATAAAATCTGTAGGGTGAATTTTGATGGCTGGGGTCTGTTTTTCTGCATTTAAGCATCAAGAATGTGTACTTGAGATTTATGCCAAGGCAACAGGAACTACTGTGATTTATCCTATGGAATACCTTGAAGTGAGGCCATGCCTGAGTGTTACACGTGTGTTCAGGGGCTCATGCTTCATAGTGTGCCGTTTCACGTGGATCCTCAGGAGTACAAGAAGGTGTGGATGTCAGAACAATGTAAAGGGTAGGAAACTCAGCTAAGAAATCTCTAACAGGGTCATAATGTTACTGGACATAGCCAGTAGTTGGTTTAAGTATTATTATTTTGGATCATGCTGTAAATTATTTGTTCTTTGAGTGCTTTAATTGGATTGTAGAGTCAGAAGGCTATATGGAGGGAGGAAGAATAGTTAACAATACACAAGTTGGCATGTGCTGTGAACTTGCCGTCTGGCTGAGGAGAGGATCAAGGGATGTATGTGCACAAAGCTGCCTGCCAGTGGCTGGGAGCTGGTTAACTGCTAATCCAGGAACTGCGTGCTGCTGGCTCTGAAGCTGCAGGCTTTACTTGGCAACAGGATTTTGAAGCATTTGGAAAAGAATGGGACTCGTTCTTCTTGTGTCCTTGAGGAGTGACACATGCTGTTTACCATGGCTGTGCTGTGCAAAGACTGAGAATGAAATTTTAGTAGACATGAACATGTAGTAGAAGTGTAGGAACTCTTTATATATGTAAAAGAAAGAGTAGAGGAAAGTGTGTACCTGGAACACATCTTAGTGGTATTCTTCATCAAGTAACTCCTAATACTGTCTAATCTGTCAGCATGTGCAATGGCCTCATGATTTAATGGTGCAATACGTGGTGAAAAGACGGGGCTTTGGCCAAACATTCAGCAGAAGCACAGGAAGAGGCAGTGGTCTGGGCTGTGCTGCTTAGGGAAAATCCTCTCCTGCTGCAATGAAGAATTTGCCCAGCTCTACTCTGAAATGGGAGGGCTGGTTTTGGGCTGCTAGTAGATGTGGAGGGATGAGAACAAAACAGTTTTAAAGTCCTAGGCAATTCTTGGCCTATACACAAGAAAGTGATATTCAAGCTTCTGCAAGAATTGAAATTACCTATAAATAATGGGGTAGGGTGGCTTAAATCAGAACATGTATTTCTGTACTGACAATGTGCAGCATCTGCTTCTGCTTTAAGCAGGGACCGAAGAGACTTGGCAAAAAAAAGGCCTTCGGCATCATGCATGGGGAGCTAATAAAAGGCTATAAATCGAGGAAGTATAAGGGCCTCTTCACATTGACATTCCCTTTGAGAAAGTAGTTAAGGATGGGGATAAAATTTTAAAGAAAACATATGCATTGGGAGACTTTGAGTGGATCTCAAACAACAGAATAGTAAAGAAAGTATCAGTACTTTCTTCTGGAGTATAAAATACCTAGTCTTTAGAGATTGAGCTGGAAGTCAGAAATTTTGCCCCAGACTCTGTTGCCTACTTGAGAAATGGCTTAGCCTATGATATGTCTTCCATTTCTGATGAATCTTTGAAGTGTAATGTGTTGCTGGATGAAACACATGGTATTTATGTTTTGACAGCAAAACAAATACCGTGTATTCCTATGCTTGGACACTAGTCTTTTGAAGAGAAAAACAAAACCCAGACTCAGCCATGATAAAATCTTGGCAACAAAGTAGACCCAGATGAACTGCATTTTGTATGCAGTACAAAAAAGCTTCAGTTTTTTCTTCCCCTTCTCTGGCTAACTAGCCTTAACACTTTCCAGTGAATAGTTTGCTGTTGCTTTCAGGCTATTTCACAGGCTGTAGTTAGCTCTGTGCTTACATTCAATATTCTATTGGTGATAAAATTCCCCTGATGGTTGTAAGGAGAGTCCATGCATGTGAGATGCTACAGGACAAGTAAGCAATGGAATTTTTAAAAGAATCACTCTTGGCTATGATTCAAATGGTTTGCAGTGAGTCGTAAAACACTTCAATATTGTATATACTTGTACAACGCTTTTCTGAAAAGGGTATTGCTTCTTGAGTGGTAATTTTAGGTGAGACTGCAATGAAAATGGTTATACTAGGCAAAGTTATAGCTTGAGAAAAATCTTCTGCAAGATTGATTTATCCTTTCTGCTTTGGCAAGAGTGTTTTTCTTTAAGCGATATCTGAAACAGTACTGAGCACATTTGGACTTCTCAGGATCTATTGGGAGAAAAGCCAGATAAAGTAGGAAATGGCTGAAAATCTCCATATATTTTTTCCTGTATATCTCTGATGTACTCAAGGCTTTTAACTGAAGTCTTGATTTCTACGGGTGGGAAATGTTCTAGAGGTCTTCTTCTGTACTCAGCTTTTTAGATTGCCCTGGAAGGCTCATGACATACTGAGAAAAAACTGCAGTAAAAGAAGGTCTCTGCAATACTTGTGCTTCTTGTGGCTTCAGTTCACTCAACTCTCTGGCATGCATTAGACCCATTAATTTTAGTGGGATTTAAGCAGGTTCTTCATTGTAACAGGGCAGGCTTGCTGGCCTTCGGTTAGCAAAAAAGCATATAATACCTTTTCTGACACTGTGCAAAGTACCCAGAGAGTTTGTATAGGCATTAGCAGTAAATGACTGGTAATTACTCTGGCTTCCTAGGCTAGCAGAGCCCCTGCATGCTATATTAATCTTCTGATGGTGCAATGAAACAGGGGAAGGTGTTAGGCTGTGGAGGCTGCAGTGTGCGAAGCTTAAAACAAATCTCAGTCAATAGATCATCATAACCAGCTGCTGCCTTTTGATTGGGAGAAACACAAGACTTAACTGACTCAATAGCTGGAAATACATGTTCTGATTAGGTACCAGGTAATGTTATTTCTTCAACAGATTTCTGTAAAGGTTTACATGTTACTCTGCATGTTACTGAAGGACTAGCTCAAGGGGAAAGATAGGACTCCTGTGTTTTCAGACAGCTCTGTCCTGGGGGCTCACACTCCAGAGGATATGTTTAAAAAGCAGCTGTTTTGAAAGCGTGTCTTCATTCAGCATAGGAAGATGTATAAGTGGGAAGAATTTGGTTTGGGACTGCTAATCAGCTTTCTAATGTTTCAGACCATAGTGTTCTGGAAATCAAGTGTATGCTTTATGATTTAGCACAATAGAAGTTATATATTCATTTTATAATATACTATGTAATAGAGGAATGGGAGGTTTTATCTACAGGGAGTGCTATATTTCAAGTAAGGGTTTTTAGTGAAATTTGGTACTTTGAATCATACCTGTAGATACTTTTTAAATCTGCAAGTTTCGTGCTAGCATCCAATTTTGCTATGCAGATTACTTGCTGGCCAGGGTTTTTTTAGCTAACACATTCAAGATGGTTATTTGGCAATGTTTAGTTTTAACTGCCTGGATGGCTGAAAAGTCGAGTGCTTTATTATACGTCTCATACTGGGACTGGTCTCAATGCTACCAGAGGCGTGTCAGGTTTTCTGCTGTTAAAGTTGCTAATAAAAGTCTTGGTGCATGTTTTGGCCAACTAGAAAGCACTTGAAAATCTCATCCAAGAAACAGAATAGTGCAATCTGCTGTTTTTGTGGGATGGTGGGTGGATTTACAATGCAGTTGAACAAAGTAAGATCTTGCATAGGCTTCTGAGTCTCTGTAGTAATTCTGCTTTCTTGAGAGCTCAGCTATTATGTTGTCTTTTTGTAAACCATCTCAACCTATTCCTCAAATGGAAATGATCAGTTTAGATTTGGGAAAAGCTGATCAGATGGTGAATTGGTGTCATCCACAGCCAATGTGTTCAGACCAGAGGCTCTGACTTTGTTGTTTGACAGCAGAGAGGCAGACCATAGGGTAAGAGATCCCAGGTGATGTAGAACTGAATGGGTGATACATTTGGAGACATAACCCCCAAATTATTGTTAGTTAGCTACCTTTGTATTTAAATAAAGAGATTTAAACTTTGAAAGCAGATCAGGATGAATTTTAGACCATTTTCCAGTGATATTTATTAGGCTGGCTGGGCAAGATTTTATAGAATATTGCATGAGCATTTGGGTGAAGATGACAAATTAAAAACTTTGTGTTTTCTTAGTTTTTCCCCCTCTCTCCCTACTCACTGGACTTGAAATCTGGAAAGGGACTAAATAAATCCTCTTTAACATCTCAGACGCTCTGAAATTTAGTCTCAAATGCGGTGCTTCAGTTTTGTGGAGTACTCAGAGCACTCATCAGTTTCTCCAGAGAGGATCTATATCTCTGTATTTCATTTCTGTAGGACTGTAAATCTGTTTGTAAAGCCCACAAAATACCCAATGGGCTTTCCTTGACTCTAAATATTGATCATATGCATAATTGAATATTCTACTTTTGTAGTTTATACCTGAACCAATATAGAGCAGACTGCCTTAATTTAGCATTCAGGTATTGAAAACTTGGCCTACATTTTGAAACTACAGGCCTTATTTCTCTAATCACAAAGTAATGCTATAATTTGTTTTTTTAAAGAACATCTACTTTAAGCTGTGATCAGATGCAGTCTCCCTAGCTTCTGCTTACCCCAGCTGTGTCCTTTCAGGGACAGCACAGTGAGGACAATGGTGTACCTAATTCCTCACTC
>JAOTQQ010000005.1:22576939-22587539 GCA_026546715.1 Gallinago undulata
CCTAGCTTCTGCTTACCCCAGCTGTGTCCTTTCAGGGACAGCACAGTGAGGACAATGGTGTACCTAATTCCTCACTCCCAAGAAGCAATGCCTGCAAAGTACAAAGCTTTCAGCCTTATGTCATCTGTACCAAGTCTTTTCTCATAAGAGCAACATCTAAATGAAAAGGTAAAAATTGGAAATTTAGTGAGTCTTTAGCCATTTAGATTCTTAAAATAGTAATTCCTTTCCTTCCTGGCTGAAAGCTAAACTTTGTAGTTCTATTAATGAAGTAGTTTATGTTGAACATAAAATTAGCTGTTACCAAGCATGCTACTTTTGAAGGAAATGCTTCTGGTAATTCACTGTTAATGTTCTGAAACATTCTTCTGATTTTACCCCTCTTAAAGCACAGGAGTGAAAGGTCTGGAAAGGGTCTGGAAAGGGAGGCAGCATCAGTCAGGTGGACAGAATTTACTGGATAGATACTGTAAATTGAGGCAAACATGAGATGCAAACAGCTGAAAGTGCTTCAGATGATTTACATGGATCCAGTAGGTGCTAGCAAATTGTCCTACTAAGAGCAGGTAAGTTCTTACTATTTGCCACCTGGTTTGGGGGCTCTTTTCTTCCCTTCCTCCCTCGACTACAGGAGAAAAAACCCAACCCCTCTTTGAAAATATAGCAAAGAGGAAGCACTATTAGTCTGGTCTTCCAGGAGGTGATTTACTCATGAGGAAAAAAAAAAAGGACAAATAACCAAGATTTACCCGGATCCCAGGGTTCAGTTCAGTCCTCATTTTGATTTGTAAAGAAAAGCAGTCTCTTGTGGAGGGTTTTGGGAGACATCCTGACTTGCATGGTCTTTTACAACAATTAAGATGCATTTGAAATACAAAAAATTCTCTCTTCAAAGTATCTTTTCAACTATGGATAAAAGTCAGACCTGCCAGGGTGGATTAGCTTTATCTAGGATGAGATTCACTCTTCAGCTTAAATACTACTCTTCCTCTCCTCTGGATTTCCTGGGCTTCAAACTGTTCTCAGAAGCAGGAAGATTCAGTATAGGTGGCTGGTGATTTATTTTACCTCCTCTTTAGAGCAAAGGAGGGCCCTGCAGATTTAAATGGCTAGGAAGTGCATGGTGAATTGGTTGTAATAGGGTGTTTTTCTGCACAGGCAAAAAGGAAAGATTAAAGAGCAACGTAACCAGACATGTGAGTGGTTTGTAGCATGTAACTTCCTAGATTCCACAGGGCATAGGGCAGCCAAGTAAATAGTGCTTAAACCTACCAGTGATTTGTGTCCCTGCTTACACTGACATTCTCGGTGCCAAGCCTATTAGCTGGAGGGTGATCAGAAACACCTTCTAGTATCGAGCTACAGTTTCAGTCTTGTACAACTAAGTATATCCCCCCCTAAAATGCAGGTGGTATATATATTGACTTATATAGCAAATATAAGACAAATAGAAGTCATTAGTTCAAATGTAAGTTGACTAAACAAACTAAAAGAATCTGTCCAAAGTCTTTAGGGAGCTTGTTTAATGTCTTGCATAAATGCTGACTTACAGAAAGGCTTGTCTCCTATATTAAAGGATGACTATAAAATAATGAATAAACAGATTTCTACATTTGTGATCCAGTGGCCGACTAAAAGAATGTAAGATTTTCATAGAGTTTGACTTGCTGCATCACAGAAGCTGTGGATGGTTTACAGGAGAGAGTCTGTAATGTGTGAGTGTATGCTTGGTGCAGTTGGATATTGAGAGGGTAAAACAGTGCAAGAATGCAAAAGAAATATCAGTAGCTCATGAAAATTTAAAAATGTACCAAACTTTTGGGGGCCTGAGTTTGACAATGTCCCTCTTTAAATACAAGCATTATTTATCCTGTGCTCTATGAGAGGTAAAGTATGCTAATCAATACATAATCCTTACTGTGAAGAATTATCCAATGCTCAATGGATATAAAGCACCAGGAAGCCACGAGAATCCACATATTATATCCAAAAAATGACAATAGCTGGGTTTTGAAGATACTCAAAGCACTGTAGATGAAAAATCCATCCCTATAAGAAGCAATGCAATGAAAGCAGTTTGCACCATAAGATGTTGATGGTCAGAATCTGCCCCTCCCTGAAAACGCTGGTTTAGAGGTTCCAAGGTAGTGGTGATGCTGACACAGAGGCTACCAATATTTCAAGCTTCAGCACACAAGAGGAATGGAAGAAGCCCCTTCTTTGAAGGAGGATTAAAAGTGGCTTAATAAACAGTAGAGCTGCCAAAACAGGATTCGTGATTGTCTTCTGCATGCTTGACTGCAGGTAAAAGGTAGCTCTGAGATTGTTTCAGAGAACAGTAAGATCTTTGTGTATTTTTAGCTGCCATAAATGGTCTTGAGGTGTAGTAGAACTGAAGGGGAAGAAGCTGAAATGAAGGGATGTTACAGACAATTTTGAGCAATATGTAGATGGTTAAGATTGTGAGAAGGACACTTAGGCTATAAGGAATGAATACTTTTTAGTGGCTTGGAAGCTTTAAAACTTAGGTGGGAAAAAAGCACCTGTGTAGACCTGTTGTAATTGTAAACCAGCTGTTCACAGTTATTAGTACTCCTCAATCGTACTCTTCCCAGCGACCTAAAAACCATGTACCTTGGAGCATATGTCATTCTGGGAGTTGGGAACATCAGAGGGTGATTGGAAGAGAGTTTTATCTGGGAGCCTGGGCAGAAGAAGAAAGAGGGACTTCTGTTAGTCCCTCTCAATGTGATACAGATGCACTTTTCAAATGGATCTCATCCCTGGGCTGAGTGGCCCAGGGTTGTGTACACAGTGCTTCTCCATTTGTGATTCTGAGAACAGCACACTTCTTAAAACTGAAGGCACATGAGTGAATGCTGCTCCAGATGGGAACTGACAAGTTTGGAAACATGTCAACGTGTGTATATTTTTAATTTCAAAGGCGTCACGCTAGTGTTACAGAGTTGCTTTAATTCTAGAAGCAGCTCTGTAGAACTAGACAATCCTGAATACCTCTACTGTAGCACAAACACATTGGCAAAAACACAAGCCCCCTTTGGCCACTTAATTTGTAATCAAAGTAAAGTATTCTTAGTCACATCTTTTGGACTGATCAACTCCTTAATGAGGATGTTGTTCTTTGTACTAATTCTGACATTACATATACCAACTGCAGAACAGTGAGGGGGAAGAATCTGTTGTGGATCGCTGTATAATACTGGCTTTTGAAGTTCAGTCCGTAGAGTTGGGTGAAGTTGAAACTGAAGATTATTCTAAATGGATTCTAGTAATAGGGATGCTGCTAGGAGACTGAGCCTGATTTCTCTGTACAACAGCTGATGTGTGTCCTGAAGTACGTTTGGTGTTAGTGCTTGAGATGTAGATTTAGAGATGTGAAAGACTCTTAATGCAAAGTTTCATCACATGGAGATTATTCTATTTCCTAGTTGACTCTACAAAAATGATGTTGTCTTCCAAGGCCATTCTTTGTTAACAGGGATGCTTGAAGGGGATGGAGGGAGTGCCTCCACCTTCGGTAACAGGAGTCAAGGTATGGAACTACTTACAGCTGCTTCTCACTTTCCCTATACAAAATTGATATGATAAACAGCAGCTCTGGAGGTTACATCAGGTATGCTTTGTCTCTTGACAGGAAGGTGATAAAAGGCACAGCTGAGTTCTCAGCGTCTGTGGGTATTTGAGACCTCTGAGAATCCTTTAAGAATGCCAAAATGTAGGTTACCATGAAGTATCTAAACAAACATCTGGGTTCAAACTTCAGTCCATACCTAAACCCAGCCTGTTGAGAAGTAAGCTAAAGTAGAATCTGAGTGCCTGATACCTTCCTACGTTAATTCTCTCCTGAAAATGCATCTTCGTGAAGTAAAACGGTGGAAATATTCAGTATTGTTAAACAATACCCTAGTTCATGGCAAAAAACCAAGCTTTATTTTTTTCAAAAAGCATTCCTAGACAAGTGGTTGGCACTCCTTCATCACAGGCTTCACTAAGAATGATTTTTGTTTCTTTGATATAGCTTTTCTATATATCTGTATTATTTATGTGCCATAAACCTTAGAATGACAACCTGGGATAGTAACTGTGCAGTACAAAATGTTTCTAGGCTTAATCAGTGACTCCATCAATCACTTTCATCTCAGTGAAAAGAATAGAAATAGCATCTGGTGAAGTGATAACCGAGGTCCTGCAGTAGCCATCAGTTTTTGGGCTTGCAGAGTTTCCTTCATGAGGAGGGCTATTTCCAGAGAGCGCTGTGCATTGTTTCAGGTGTGTGGAGAGCAGCCCAGGCGCTTGGGTAGGGGCCTCTAGCAATTGACACTGGAGGGCTTTGCCTTGTCTGCTACGATCTTTTTATTGCCTTCCTGCTTGGGAATAATGAGCTTTTAGTTCTGACGCTTAGTGAGATTAGACCTTATATAAATGGCCCTTACATAAAATGTAATAGAATGATAAAGTTGCCTAATTAGTAACATGCAAAGCAAACTATATAGTTGCATAAGAAGTGGAAAATACAGATGTGAATACCCGAGTGTGTTGTGTGGTGTTACTTTAGAAAGCCTGGTTTTGGTTTATATTTTTTCATGTGCTTTATGTATAATGTGAATAAGCCCAAGAAACCTGAAAAATGTTTCTTGAGAAAGTTTTAATCATCTGGCTCTGCAGAACAGGTTGAAACAAAGTTCACCTTAAAAGAAGAACAAAACTGGTATGATATTAGCTTGGGTTTGAAATAGCTTACTAGGTTAGGGCAAGCTGTGTCCAGTTAGATACCATTTGATGATAAGATCTAGCCTGCCAAAGGTCTAACAGTGAAAAACATTGAATGTTATGGTTAGAACTTGGATACTGCTTGAATGATTCAGATGTTAGTATTTCCCAACTTCCCGGATATCTGCAAATGTTAAACTCCTAGTTGTTGCTTTTTAAAATACATTTATATTGGGCAACTTCTTATCTGTCTTGCCTATTTTCGGTATTCCAACCAAAGATGCCCAGATTGAATCTGAATACTATATAAGGCTATTTACTCTTTTTAGACTGCTTCCTAAGGAAATGCCAAGCTTCTGAAATTGCCCTGTCAGCTGAATAACTGCTGAATTCATTGGTCAGCTTTAACCACATTGGAAGGGAGAGCTAGAAGCCTGGAGAAGCATTTCTGTCTCTGAAATAGAAGGGTGGCACAAATTATTGTCTCTGCAGCATGCGAGCAGCAATCAGCTGTTGCACGTCCCTAAACAGCAGTGAATTGGCCAGTGTGGACCAGGGGTCAGTTTGTATCTGCGGAACTCCTGACTGCTTGTGGCATATGCTGTTTTCTGACTGCTGGAATTATTGTAGAGATGTGTGGGGTTATTGGAAGGAAGGGGTGAATTGGTGAGAGGGTAGAGGATACAAATAGGAGATAAAGCTTCTCTACTTCTGTGCCTGTGAAGTAATTTGTGGGGTTTGTTTTGTTTTCCTTTTTATCTGATTAAATCAGTTTTGTTCTGTAAATCATTCAGGTTTTGTTCATGCTCACATAGAGTGTGATTATGAAATGAGGTTGCTAACAGGACCCACTTATTTTCCCTTCTCATGCATGTGGAAGGATTTTTCTTTTTTTCAATCTACACATAATTTTTGAGTCAGAAGTTGTTTCACACTTCTTTCAACACCAGGTTTTAGGAAACTTGCTTCTATCTACCTATGAACAGACTACTCTACAAGCATGATTAATTATGGTTCATCAACAGTATCTTTTTCTAGTTTGTACAGCATCTTTTCCCTTTAATGCTTGACCTTTACTTATATTTTCTTTTTATGTATGAATTATATATATACATATTTCTAAAACAATGTATGGAAGAGCTGTGAGAAATACCTGAGGAATATCTGACTAAATGACAGAGAAGCGACTGCCTCAAACCCGAAACAAATTTCCCCTGAAATATAGCGATGATCCTTGGGTTGTTTTTCTTTGGGGCTCATCTGACTGCTTGAAGTCAAAGAAAATGAAGTGCTGTGTGATTTTATATTATTACAGGAAAGGAACTTCATGGGTCATCAAATCCATCCCTATGAAGAAAGCACATTCAACCCAAAAGCAGATTTGATAGATGTACCTGCCCTTCATCTTGTGCCTTGAACTGCTTCAAATTTCTGATAGTTTAGATGTCTTGCTTTGAATGTGAATGGAAGATTTTATAGTTGGTGCTAAATAATAATCTTGCTAGCTCTGTCTGCCCTGAGCTTTACCATCAGTGACGCAAGAGCAGATAAGATGTGATAAATGAGTATTTCTTATGTTTTTTTCCTAAGCATGTGCGGTTGGCCACTGTCAGAGACAGGAGGCTGAGCCTGCTGAACTTGTGCTATGGTATGATACAAGCGGTATTTTCTTAAGAATTTTGAAAATCCTCTTCCATTGAATCAGAGGAGAGGAAGAAGAAGAGTCCTGCATGACTGGACTGCTGTAATGTGTACTACATGGGCTTAGGAAGAAGACGACAATTTCTTAGCAAAGCATTCACGTTTCCTCCCTTTACGAAAGGGGACTGATGGTTGCACATTGTTCTTGTCTGCCATACACCACTTACCCTTATACTTCTTCAGGCAAGCAGCTTTGGCAAATGTTTTCTTCCTCTATCATGCTCATGTATCAAAGAATATCTATAGAAATGAGATGCTAATCAATCACACTCGTATTTTGAATGAGAAATGGAATCTGTGCAGAGAAATGGATTGGAGGTTCATAAAACACCACCTTTGAAACGTTTCTTAGTATATTTAAGTTTGCAAAACAATCTTTGTCTTAGCCAGAGATTCTGTTTTTTATTTAAAAGACATGACTGGGTGTGAAAAAGGCTGAATCAGGACTTATGTATACTAAGTTTAGGACTGTAAACGATTAAATCTACCATCTAAGTTTCTGAGGAGGTCTCTAGATTTCACTCGTGCAAATGTGACCATTTTGAATATCTAAAATTGCAAATAAAGAAGTCAGGCTTGGTGTTATGAATAATAATGCTTTACCAGTAAATTGTTTCTGAGTTTGCTGTTTTATTGGTTCACTGCCCCACCTCCCTCCTTGATTAATTTGAATTTCTAAAGTTTCCTGACTTTAAGATCTATGAATGTAGCAACCTTAAACCTTAAACTTTTCCATTACTCCTTAAAGGATCGTATTGGATGGGCCTTGCACAAGGAACATATGATGATCTCTGATATTGACGGGTCTTGAAAGCTCCTGAATAGAATAAATGCATTTTTGCCCTTTTTAGAGTTTGGAACTAATCCAAGAAAAGGCTGGGAATTAGCTCATCTGCAAACAAAGCCTGACTACTTGCACTGGCTCCAGAATTTGAATTGAAACTTCATAATGGAAATTTGAGGCCAAGTAGTCTAAGCATAAAAGTTACCTTGCTGTGTTTTTTGAATGAGTGAAATAGTCCTGCTGTTTTTCTTTTGTGTGGCTTTTTCTTCCCTTCCTGTTTCATTCTTACTTGTTTCAGTACCTAATTGTAGGCATGCAATGAATAGAGCAAAATCATAATTGAGAAGCTATGGTACAGGAAGCTTTCCAAATGCATGTAAAACTTGGAAAGCATGTACCTATTTAACTTGATGTTTAAATGTTCAGTGTGATAAGGGTTTAAGGGAATGACTGCAAGATTATGTAATATATACATAATACCAAAATAGCTTTTATCCTTTTTATTTTTATACTGTTCAGGGGAGATTGTAATATTGATTCAGTGATTCCCAAGTGCTAATTTTGGCTAGCAAAATGTCAATATTAATTTAATTACTTAATGTTTCTCCTGTCTATGTCATTATCTTAGCCTGCATTGACTTTCTTTTTTCTTTCTGCTCTCAACTTTAATATTAAAGTAACTCACTTTAGTGTTTACATCATCTCCATACCCTTAGCAGGATGAAAGAGGCCTGCATGCCCAGAAGTATACATGAAAGTATTTGTAGGATCAGGCTCAAATGCAAAAAAGTTACAGCTAGAAGGATGCAGTAATCTTGTTGTTTCACCATCTGTAACCCATGGGAATAAATGTTATCCTTGCAAGGAACTCAGTATCTTCTTGATTAAACTACATTTTTCTGTGAAGCTTATAGTTTTGATCTAAAGACACCAAGTGAAGTATTTGCTGTCTCACTTCTTCAGTTTTGTTCCAATAACTAGTTGGCCTCACCACTAAACTTGTACCATATTTCTAATTTGTCTTGCTTGAACTGTGCAATGGCTTCTGGGATTGAGCCCCATTGTGCCTTCCCTACTAGGTAAAAAGTTCTTTAGGATCTTTGTAGGGATAACTTTTAGGTGTTTACAATTGTCTCTTCTCAACAGACAGAGTGTTTAAGATCTCTTATAGAAAATTTTTTAACCCTCAAATTCTTTTCATGGTGGCCACCTTCAATTTTCCAATACAAATTTAAGAATCTGGATACCCATATTTGAATTTAATAAAGCAGTGGTGCCACAGAATCACTTGCTAACTTCCTGCACCCTTGTTTCAGACAGCTGAAGACTGTGTTAGTCGTTTATTCATTTTGTGGTGGCAGTGACAAAGCAAGATATTCTTGAGTCACTGACCCACCAGGATGCTGCAGTTCTCCAAGGCTTGTCCTCCATTCTGTAGCTATTGCCTGTACTTGGTCTTAGAGGTGTAGTTTTTGCCTCTGGCTTCACCTGCTTTAACTGATGTCAACTGAATGTATGCAAGTTTGGTCGTCTTTGTCTTTATTTTTTATATCATTCTGCCAATCTATGTGTTAGCAGAACATTTTTTTCAGGGAATTCGTTATATCTAGATTTCAGTATTTTTATGAGCATCTGGCTAGCTCTGATTAATGCAAAACCAAACTAAAGCAATTCCATTCACCCAGTGACTTTATGCTGTCAACTGCTTTGAGATCTGTCAGTCGGCCAACCCTTAATTCGTTTAGTATGTGCTTTATTGACACATGAGCCAAATTTGTAGTGAGAATATCACGTGGTTTAAGTCATATGCCTTGAAAATCTTAACTACTCAACTAACTTTACCACCCTAACCAGTGATTTCAAATTCTGAAATAGGGTTTGTTTGAGTATCAGTATCAGTTGAGTAAAGTCCTTGAGATTGCTATTAGTTGCGTTCCTGTCTTTTAATAGCAACCTATGCAAATTTTTCAGTTTCAGTCCAGCATTGATCTCGGACAAACAAGGCTACAGTTGCCAAGGCTGTTCTACTTCAAGCGTTAGCGTGAGGTTAGCAGTCATTTCTTCTGGGTACCGTGGAGAATTGCATCCGGTTTATCCTGCACGGTGAGATTTACATTTAAAAATGAAATCATTACCGGCTGAGTATCTATTGATACTGTTAAAAACTCTAAACAGAGTGGAAAATGTGGAGATGATACCATATGTGTTGCGTGAGGAAAGTGTTTCAAATAGATCTCAGGCTGCTGGCTTCCATCAAGACATCAGTGACTCTCGTAATGCACTTCTTCTGTCTTCCAAGTGCTGGTCAGAGGTCAGCGTCTCTGGTAAAGACAGTGTTTGTACTCAATGTCATTGTTTATACTTTGATTCACAAGTCTGGTTTCTTCTTGTGTTTTCTTCAGTGGAAAGAGATGTTAATAAATGTTTCCAGATAGGAATCCTCATCACAGCTTAGCTGAAGTTAACATGCTTTTCTTAAATCTTTGAACTCCTTCACAAGTGGCCTGGTCTCCTAGTCAAAAATTAAACTGCGGCTACTGCAGATTTCAGCTTGATCTTTTCCTTTAGATTCTCAAGTTTAGCAGCTGTTTCAGCAGCTTCCCAGGACACCCCCTATCTTGGGAAGGAGACTTCACTGTTAACATCTCCCAAACCCTCAAACTGTGTGGAGAAGCATTTAGACAAGATGGCTTTTTCTGCTTGGAAGATGATACTAAAGAGGCTCCAGAATATTCAAGGGCTTGCCTCTGCAAATTCATATCACTAAATTGTAATTTCAAGAGAAGAATCTCTTACACTGAGGGAAGATCTGCATGGAGTTTAATATCAGGTCTATTTTAGTTTTGCATAATTTCATCATTACTAATCTTAATCTGTCTCTACTAATCTTACTAGCCTTCAGCAGAATTGGACAAGGCTGTTCTGAAATCAAAATAGTGCAAACTCATGTCGAAAAATCACTTCCTGAAGCCAGCTGGTATACAGTCAACACCCTTTACGTGCTTCTGATGGAGC
The DNA here is from genome assembly GCA_026546715.1 of Gallinago undulata. Classification (NCBI taxonomy): domain Eukaryota; kingdom Metazoa; phylum Chordata; class Aves; order Charadriiformes; family Scolopacidae; genus Gallinago; species Gallinago undulata. The sequence continues at coordinate 22,587,171 of JAOTQQ010000005.1, forward strand.
TTCTGATAACTTGCATTATCCATTACTAATGTCTTTATCAAAGTAGTCATGCTCTAAGGGTGAGGAAGAGCCATCTGCTCACAGCAGGATTAATCCTATTGATGGCCCATGCTGCTGCTGCTGCATGTAAAGAGGCCTCTTCCGCCAGGATGCCCAAGCTTTTGTTTTCTGCGCTAGCAACAAAAGAAACACTTGATCAAGGTGTTTTCACCTGCAGCTTGTAGTGCTAGAAAAAGAGGATGGAACTAAAATATTATATCAAAATTGAACCATTGAATGATGGATTGAAAAAGGATTGAATTTCCTTTTGCCTAAGGAATGTAATAAATATTTATTTTGGGAAAATGGGAATGTCAGCAGAACAGATAA
>JAOTQQ010000005.1:22587639-22636075 GCA_026546715.1 Gallinago undulata
TCAAGGTGTTTTCACCTGCAGCTTGTAGTGCTAGAAAAAGAGGATGGAACTAAAATATTATATCAAAATTGAACCATGGATTGAATTTCCTTTTGCCTAAGGAATGTAATAAATATTTATTTTGGGAAAATGGGAATGTCAGCAGAACAGATAAATACAAAAAATAGTTTGAGATTTCTTTTTATTCCTTTTAGTTCCTTTGAGGTTTTCCTTTAGGGTTTCATTATTAACAATGAAATAGCAAACTTGCTCAAGGGCAGAATTGTGCTCTGAGAATCATAAATGTGGTTATAAAAACAATTTTTTCCTCCATGGTATGCCAGATAGCTTAAATTTTAACCCTGTAAAGCAGGATCCATGACTTGGGCCATATGAATTTTTGGTGATAAGGTTTTGAATTAATCCTATTCTGTACAGACCTGTGCTTGCAGAAGCTTAAGGAAATTCATCACAGTTGCAGATTGTTTTCCAAGTAATATCCTCATGGACTATGAAGCCTATCCTTTTATGATAAATGCATAAAGGTTTTGCTTAACTTCATTCTTGAGCCATTCCATCTCTAATCTCCATTGCTCAATTTTTAAGTAGGCTTTGGCAGTCTGGATGAGCTACAATAGTGCTGACATTGAAATCACACAGCACGATGTGGGGGCAGGGATGTTAGAGGAGGTTCACTGTAGACACAGCTTGGATTTTTCCTCCCCTTTGATAGAGCTGAAACTCTTACTTCCTGCACAGACAAGCAGTGAGTGTGATTTTTTTGACTATTTGGGCGGAGGATAACATACAGCAAAGTAATTCAACTGTAATCCTTAAGGATGGGATAACAAATAACATCCCTGCTGTACAGGCAGCTGGAGTTATTTAGAAGGTGCAAAGGGGCTTAATGTTCTGAGGAGCTGCCTTTATACTGTGCTTTTGAGTAGGCACATCTGTACCTTTGTGAATGAAATCACTTGTAGGCATAGATGTGGCTGCTGGTTTGTTTTGCTCTGTTGAGGAGGTGACCAAGCATCTGCAACCTGCTGGCAGGTGTGCCGAGAGCTGCAGGTGTGGTTTCCAAGGCCATCTTTGGAAAATAGTCATTTGTTTGCCATTGTCCCTACTTGTCTTTCCAGAGCAATCCTTTTTGAGAAGATTACAGCATTAAGTAAATATTTTTCTTTTTATCAGTGGTATTATTTTTTAATCTGACTGGGTAAGGGGGAACAACAGTAGCTGTAAAAGGAGCTTTAGTAGAGAACTTGTGTATTGGGCACACAGCCACTCTGCTTTGTTGTGGTTGTACACAGGGGTTACACTCCAGGGCTGAAACAGGGGCAGCAGAGGGACATTTGGGTCAGCATTTATACTGCCACTTCCAGAATCTGGGCCAAAGCATGAATAGTCTTGAAAATCAGTATTTCCATTTCAGACATGGTTCCCTCTTGCTTATTATAGCAGCATATATTAAAGTTTGAGTTTCTCCAGATTCAACAACTATTTTGAGATAACTACAGAGGGAAAGGATTGCGTGAAGAGATGCTGATAGTCTGTTGTTGTTTGTGAGTACACCTGAATAGAGAACTATCCAAACATTTTTTTTGTGCTGCATATCTGTTTCTGAGGCTGTCATATCCAGGTGACAAGCTTTTACTTAAAAAAAAAAAAAACAAAAACAAAACTTAAAATTCATCTACATAGCTGCATCCAAGCTAATGTTTGTTAAAAGCAACTATTTATTGTAAGGGGGTGTGTTGACCTGTTCCTTGTTTCATAGTTTGGATTTTATAGCCTGTGATGTGGTCTTAACCCGTAGCAGAAGGAAAGCTGGGGAAGCATGGGAAGCGTGCTTCAGACACGTGTTGGCAGGTAGCAGCTGCAGGCGTGGGCTCAGTTTCCAAGCTATTCAGAAACAAGATGGCCCAAACCCACCCCAAGTTTAGTCATATTTCTTCAGGTTTCTGTTTAATTCCTTACTTCTTGCTGTCATCTAAGTTAATGTGATCACAGGATGGAGACTTATATGCCAAATAGCAATGAAATGAAGTTATACACAAGTGGGTGCTGTTAATTTCAGTTGTAGTCATTGAAAGGCTTTGGAGAAGTTAAAAGGTTTGGTGTTTGTTTTGGGTTTTTTTTCCTAAGAAGGTATAAATGAAAAGTGCATCTTTTAAACAGATGGATGTGTGAATGGTGAGGAGGTAATCTGATCTATAAATATAAATGGAACTTGTCTGTTTATGGCTTCAAGCCAAAAAGCATTAGGTTTAAAAATAATTTTCAATTAAAACCCCTGCTTTAACTTGAAAATAGTTTTACTTCTGAACAGAATGTTTCATACTGAATGACCAGAGAGAAACCTGTAGTCTTATGAGGCCCTTGTTGAGAATTGCTTTGCAACTGCGCAGCTCTTTCAGGCGTACAGATCTGAAAGTCACAGCTTGCTGCCAAAGTTCCGCATGCGTAATTATTCCCAGTATGACACCTAAAAAAATTAATGTGTTGATTTGTACTTCCTCTTACAGTATCTTCCTTGCAACTACTACTTCAGCTGTACTGGGTCCTATCCTGTCTTTGACTGTAGCCAGACTACTATTCAGCAGTTGCCTGAAAAGGAGTGTTGGAACAAGCCTTGTGAGATGCTTGGCCAAAATATTCTCCCTGACCACAGGCCAGAGTGCTCTTAAATCAGCAGTGGTGTATTTTTTTTAACAGTGTCAAGCAAAGATCATGGAGCATGTTGCAGGGAGTACCTCAGCAGTATGGCTGGTGCCAGGGCTTGTCTGCCAGCGTTTGGCTTCTTGTGCAGAGGAGCCAGAAGATCCAGCTCCAGATGTCTCCATGGAAAAGCTGTGCTGGTTACTAGGTTGAGAGGGATAGTCTGCTTAGATGAGTGTGTGGCTCCTTTGTCATCAGCAGGTCCTGGGCATCAGTCCCATGCCAGAGCAGGTCTGGGAAGAGAATTTGCTTTTCTGAACTCAAGCAATATCTTTGGGCATAATTGAAGGAGAATGGACTCTAATGTAAATAATTACTATAATAAGACTAAATAAGTTAACACCAGCCAAAAATAATTCAGGTAAAGCGGAGAGTTGAAATATACAGAGGAGAAGCCTCCTCTAGAAAAGCAAAGGGGCACCAGATGTTATTGGGAGCTGGTTAGCTGTCGTGGGAGTGCTGGTACCCACTCTCCATTGCATTTTTAGGCTGTTACTTTTCTTCCTGAAGATCATTGTTCCTGAGAAGGGTGCGGGGAGTCATATGAACTGTGCTTCCCGCTAACAGCCCTGGAAACTTAGAGACCATTGAGCATGCCAGACTTCTGGTGAAAGCCTCTGATCTGCGTTACACAATCGAGCCTCAGTTCACACTTGTCGTGGAGGCCGGTAGCTGGTAATGTGTGGGCAGGCTTCAGTCTGCCTCTCAAAAGGTCTTGTTCAGTGTGTGCCTCTGCTCCACTACATTATCTCACAAATCTTCTATTGTTTGGTCCTTTTTCTGAAGAGCACATTATGTGCAGTGGTGTGAACGGTGGCCAAGCTGTATTTGCAGTGCACGCAAAGGTGCTCTGGTCTTGAGCTGGTGCCACCCACCGTTGAGTGGGGTAGGACTGCCTGAGTTGGGACTTGTTCTTCTTGGCTTAAACCTGTGAACAAAGGCATAAAAGCATCCCCGGCTTTTGTTCAGTGGGGAGGAGCAGTGATAGGTATATAATGCTCCTATTCTTGGAGTTGTCAGATGGAAGGGAGCTAATATGATAGACCATAATACTTTGTCTTCTGTGATCTGGAGAGATAGCTGTGCTTAAGCATCTAATTTCCAGTGGAGAGGGTTGGAGGAAAAAAATGAAAATTCCCGTTAAGGCTCAAATCCAGTCTAGGCAAGCTGCTGAGTTTTCATCAAAAGCAGGAAACAGATGGACGGGCACAGCTGCAGGAGGTGCTGCAGCTTCTCTGGAAAAGCTACCCAGGCGTGTGTTGCAAGCAGGGACGTCAGTACAGCACCACTGTTCTGCAGGGGGCCGCTGCTCGGTGCCAGTGGATGGATGGTCTAACAGCCCATGCTGCTCATGGAGATGCCATTTCAGAGAGGAACCTGCCTGGCGTTACTCCCAGCTCCCAGTGATGTACGCTTGCCTGTTCCCAGGATCTGCTCGCGGTAGTAGAAGAAAAATGCATCAAAGACTCATTTATTTTCTTAAGTCTTGCATTTCTAAAGTATGCTGTGGGCCTTGCCTTAGTGAACTTACATTTATGTGCTTTCCAGAAGCACCTCATTGCCCTGTCTCCCTGCTGAATTCTGCATTTCAGACTGAACAGTTACATGATGAAGTCTTGTAACTTGGTGGGGTCTCAGAGACAACGAGAGAAACCTCTGAGGTGCCACAAGCTGGAGTTTCTTATGTTCTTCATGAGATGAAAAAGAAAAGAGGGTCCAGCAGCCAAGCAGTGTCCCAGGTCTCTGCACAACCACTCCAGCAGAGCCAGTCTGATGTTCAGTCCTTGCTCAAAGTCTACATTTTAAAAATTAATCTGCGCCTGTTGTTTATCTGGCATGTACAGTCCTTGATTCCTCCTATTTACTTGAAAGGTGCAAATATTTAGATTTTTTCCAGAGCAGATCTGTGTTATTGTTATTTAGGAGGTTTCTTTTGTGAAGCAGTTTAGAAATTTTTCTTCTTTTGAGTACTTTTTGCAGATATTAAAGGTTTTCCAAGTAAGAAGCCTGTGCAAGCACAACTGTGTAGGGGGAGAACGTGTTTCTCTGCTTGCTTTCCCTTTTCTAAAGACAAAAGAGCCTTATTGAAATGTGCTTCCTTTCTGGCTACTAATGGGGTTTCCTTCCTTCCTTCTTGCAATGAGCTTAACATTCTCCCATCCTGTTGGGTATAAATTTCAGCTTGGACTGTTTTCCCTGTTGAGGTGTTGAGTCACTGGCCTTGAATGGCAACCCGTAATAAGACAGGGAGAAGTCGAGGTCTGGGGAGGAAGAGGTTTTCCGACAGTTTGGTGGTACATGAGATGAATTTTAAAAAACAAGGATAAGGTGCTATTAATTTTTGCCTGGGGCTGCTCATATTCTCTTTTCCTAGTTTTATTTCTGGATGCTTTCTTATGTTGGATCTGGATAAATTCCAGGACATTATACACAAAATACCTAGAGGAAGAGCTGGTTCCTGCTCAATAACAATGTTCCATTTTAAGCTGTCTCAGGTTAAAACGAAAAAAAAAAAAACCGATACCATGTCACTGGACTTTGTTTGTCTCCTGGAGGAAAGATGGGGAAAATCTTGCTTCAAAAGCTCTGTGTGGGAATTAATGTCCTGAAGCCTGGATATTCTCCGGGGCTTAATTGGGCTTATTCATAGAAACACTAAACTTTATGAACTGGACAGCAGACCTCTAAATGTGGCTCTGACTGTGGAGTTGGAATTGTTTTTTGCACACTCTGATTAGCAACACTGAACAGATGAACACTTTGGAATAGTTAGTAGAATGCACAAGAATTAAATCAAGGTTTGTTCTGAACACAAACCAGATGAGCTAGACAAGGCTTCTTTCCATCTGAATTTCCCACTTAAGTAAGGTTTCACTTTGCATGGTGTTTGGTTGTGTCGAATGGGGTGTATCTTGTCTGTCTCTTCCTCATAGAACTTCTTTCTGGTCTAAAGTCTATGGTAGCAGACTGTGGGATAGGAATCTAAACTTCCTCCCATATCATTTTGCTCTGAAAAATGAAGAAAACAAGACTAAACAATGTAGTTAAATCAGCAAGAGTGAGATTAGGTTACTGCTTCACATACATTTTTGCCAACCTAAGAGAAATCTGAATCCAAATATCTTTGTTACTAATATTATCCATTTTGGAGGGGTTTTGCCCCTCTTTTTTTTTCCCCAAACCATAGGGATGAGAAAATAACTTCTTAAAAATAAAACTCAAGTTAACTTTATTGTAAGCTGAGCTTGTGGGAAAACAAACTATTGTTTAGTTGGCTTAAGAAACTAAGTCCTTTAGTTGCTTAAGCAAAAATGGTGCTTTTTTGGGGGTAGAAAAGCAGTTAAGACTTCCAAACCAGTCAGAATCAGTGTGTGCTGCTGCCTTCATGGACCTCCTTAGTTTGCAGTCCTACCTGTGGAGAACCAGCAGTGCAAGTGGGTCACAGAAGTGTTTTAGAGGGCTGCTTAAATTCCAGATAAATTTATAAGGGAGAGGATTCTTTAGTAATGTTTCCTTTTTAGAAAGCTCCTGTATGAGTGAAACTGAAAGGGTCTGTTTGGGGTTTTTTTAAGAGCTATACTTAAAGGAGTATTTTCTGGTTTCTGATATTACTTAGGATTTATATTACTCAGTTTGGGTTTTTTTCTATACAGGTTTCCTTATGCATCTTAAGTAAGCGTGCAAAAAAGCTGAAAAGAAGGTTCATTTGGACAACCCTAGCAGCATGCTTTGCTGCTGTCACAGTTTTGTCAGTGTTGGGGCAAATTGGGAAATGTCTTCTGTTCAGAATGTTATACACCCAGAATTGCACTGCAAATTAATTTTTAAACTTGCTGCTGAAGGGAAATTAACAAAAAATATCCAACATGAAAATTAAAAATTCTTTTTGATAGTGTTAACAGATAAAAATGTTGAGTGACTTTTTTCTAATGGAAGTCATAACATTTAGACGTGTAAGAATATAACTGTCTTTTAAAAAGTAAAATAGCTCCATGAGACTGCTTAACTATCCTTGAGGCTCTTTAACTAACGTTTGCTTTGTTGCTGAGATGAAACAAGGATTTGAAAATGAAAGACAGTCGTGGTTTGGAAGAGCAATTGTTATCAGTGAACTTTGTTTCTTGGAAAACTAAGACCACAAAGCTGGTAACTTTTGCTTTGAAGTATTGAAGCCTATGTTTCAGGCAGATGTGCATGTCCTATTTTGAAGGATTTTGATGATCAAACATCACTGTATTTCAGTGAGCTATTTCAATTTCCACCCTACTTGAAAGAGTGCACCTTGCTTCTGTCTGTGCTTGAAAAATCATGAAAGAACCACAGCCTGGAAAGCAGCTAAACTAATCCAGATTAAAGAGGTTGCAGTTTGGGATAGCTAAGGATCTCCTTACTATGGCAATTGCCTACCCAAGTTTAGAAGCTGAGTGTTATTACAGTATTGACAAGTCTCGTGGTTGCTGACCCAATAGTGAAGATTTTAATCTATCATAGAATAAATATCATCATCATCTTTCCTATCTCCGAAAGCAGCAATGTGCCTTAGTATCTTTTATGTTTGATTCTTGCAGGCACTTTGAATGCTTATCTTATACCCTGTATCCTGCTTTTGAATTTGCAGTGCAATATCATAACACTTCATCTTTCAGTGGAAGAGTCAGCTTTAGGATGAAGCCTAGTAAAAACCACATGGTTACACCCTGTATCTGAACTGCTTCAGACATCAACCCAGCTGAATTCTAATTTATGGAAGAAAGCTTCCCATGCTGCGCTTGCACTGTACACATTCAGGGAGACTTGGAAGAGTTGATCTTGAAGTGTCATTTAGACTGATTGTTTTGTTTTCATGGAAATTTTGCCTGTAAGAGCCCTTGAACATACACTAATGAAACAGGTGAATAGAATTAGACCACAGAATTCTGAATCCACATTGTACCATATATCAAGAGACTAAACTTTATAGTTAAAGATATGCTGAACAACTCTATCCAAACCTCTTTGCACTTCAAATTTGAAGTTCTGTTTTTTCCTACCTTTTCTGTTATGAATGCTTGTAAATGGCTCTTATTTTTAGTATCTGACATTGTAGATGGGAACTGGAGTGAGTGGAGAGATGGAGGTCCTTGCAGAAAAAGAGCAAACCAAGTAACAGTGTTGTTCCACCCCTGAGTCAGGACACAATGGTGTACAGCTGCTAGATGAGCAGTGTCTGAGTCAAGACCAATGCTGCAGTATTCCCCTTATGTACCTTTTTATTAAGCACAATTATTTGGACAGAATTTTGGCAAATCTAGGAGGATTTGGAAACTTTTCCCCTTCCCTGCTCCTTCGCTTAAGGCTGTAGTTCATCTGAAAACTGAAAATGCCATTTAAAAAACCAAAATTCCAACCCTCTGTGACAAGTCACTAATCTGTCCTTAAGGAAATGGCAGTGAGTGAGAGGGGCAAGTCTGTCATCTGGGCAGGGAGTGGGGAGAGGACTGTGAAGTCTCATCGACTGCTTGGTTAATGGCAACATACTGAACTGTCAGGCAGGCTCATTAGGGACATGCTGTTAATTTGGTCAGGCAAGTGCTGCCAGGCTGCATTGTGTAGAGTCAAGCAGTGTGAATAGAGCCCGTAAGCAAAGCTGCTGGAATCTGCTTTTGTGTTCCCTTTGGATGGCTGTCCTCAGTTTTTGGCTGCTTTTCTAGTTCAAAGTGGCCACGTGGAGTTTTGGCGCTGTTAGTGCTGCCCAAAGATTAGTTATAGATCGCAGAAGTCATGTAACTTGTGCTGAGATGAGATACCCTGCTTCTCAGCTATTTTCACAATCTTATATTTAGCCAGAGTGTCAACTCACTACTACTGGTAATTTAATTATCTTTAAAACCTAATTTGAAACGCTACAGGTATTTTTATTTTCTTTCTCTTCACTGCTCAGATCTGCTAGGCACTAGCTATATGGCAATTAAAGTCTGCATTTCTTTTCTACTGTCAAAAGATAACCTTTCTCCCCGCCGTTTCCCACAACTCACAGAGTCTTGCAGGTGGTTTTGGAGGTATGAGAGTACATGCTTTACAAATCCTCTGCAGTCCCTACAAGAGCTGGAGAGGGAGCTGTGATATTAAAGACTGACCCTTTTGGGCAGAGAAAAGGGAGACCAGTGGTGGGGAAAAACCTGCTGTGTGCAACCAGTGAGTGTCTTCACTCCTTGTGGGATGGAATGGAGTGATTCCTCATGTGATTATTGTAAAAGGCTGAGCAAGAGTAAGAGATTGCTTCCATCTCATAAAGGGAACAATCAGATTGTCTCAATGTTGTCTCTCCTCAGTATGTGTCGGAATATACTGTTAATTTTGGAGTTGGAACCCAACAGAGGATTTTCTGATTTTTCTGCCATGTGTTTGCCTTTATGACTGCAGTTCCTCTCTCATCCTTTGGGGATGCTTTTCCCTGACATCTTCAGTCTTATTAAAATTTATTTTTGTTTCTGCCTAGTTTTCTACCAGAGAAAAGGCCGAAATTAATAGTTTTCTGGTAACCATTTTCTACATTTTCACCTGATTTCTGTGATTATTTTAAGGCTGGGTCAAATACTCCATTGAGAGTTTCAGATGCTATCAGAACCAAAGCAGAAAAAGGTTTCCCAGGAGATGGACTGTGTGTGGTTGCATGGAACAGACTTAGCTGGGAATTGGCCTGCACACTTACCTTGCAGGGAGCTGCACAGCTCCAGCACTTCTGTTACTAAATACCTGGGGAAATCATTAGTTGTGAAAAGATGGCATTCTCTACCTGCTGTGTCAGGCTCTGTCATCACGCTAGGAGGCTGCCGCCCTCCTCAGAAACAAGAGGAATTCATGCCTCTGCCTATTCAGATAGAGGGATATCTATTTAATGCAGTACCCCATTTAGGGAAGTAAAGTACTGTTTTTCCACGGGTGGAAAAACCCTTGCTGTGTGGGAGGGAATACTTTTTACAAACAAGTACTGAATTTCCTCATTTTACTTTACCAGGGATTTCTATTAGAACAAGGCTAGAGGGAGGGAAATTTGGAATGATTCTGGGAAGCTTTGACTCAGGAAGGGGCGAATGATTCACAGATTTTTATTATCTTTATTTATGAAGAAGAACATACCATTGAACCTAATCTTTTACTTATCTTTCTCTTTGAAAACATAAAGCACTTATGCAGTGACCCCAAAAGAGTTTGTGGTTTTGAACCAAGCATAAAAGCTTAAATCCCAGCTGTGGGAGCTTGTCTACAACCATTTTAAGGTAGATTTGTTGCTGTTACCTTCATATTTGATAAGTATTTTGATAGTGAATTCTCAGTGCATCCCTTCTCTGTGAAGTGGGGTGGTAAATAACGGGAATGTGTTCATGGGAATCAGGGGCAACAGAGACACTTTACAAAACTGAGATCTGGCAAGTCTTAAGACTTGCCACTTTGTGTTGTGACAATGGTCAATTTATCTCTGGTTATTGCTGTAGTCCTGATGTAAGAGGTCATTCATTCAAGAGCCATTCTTTTGTTTTGATGGGGTAAATTGATAACTAAGAGCAGTTTGTTTAGTAGCATCATTTTTCTTCTCCTTCATTTGGAAGTGAACACTTCTCCAAAAATAACTTTGCTGTTGATAATCAAAATATAAGACCAGTCATAAGGTGCACATTAAACGGAAGGTTTTAAGCTCTGGTTTAACATAATTTTAAGAACTATGAGGTGAATTGCATTTATTTTTGTATTCTGCTACTATGAAAAAAGATTAGTACAACTTAAATTCTATTTTAATAAAAATTTGGCATGAGAATTTAAATGAAGGAAAAATTAAAACTTGACACAATTTGTGTCACAACTATAATTTCATTCTTATACTTCAGAAGTTAATGTAATTAGTCTTTTAGCTAGTTCCTTAGGTCAGTTCTTTAAAGAATGAAGCAAACTAGATTCTGCCCAGTTTATGAAAATGGAAAGGCACTTGACAGTGGCCACATGATCTTACCTTTTCCATTCATGGTATCGTATTGTAAAAGGTCCATATACCACTAATAGTTCTGGGTGTGCTGTCAGTGGCCGAGAGTCAGAGAAGCTTCTAAGCTTTTAACTTACGCTTAACTGGTGGAGACTGAAACAAACATCTTCATTACCCACCAGAAAAATCCTGTTAGCAAAGTAGTCTGATCCATGTCTAAGCTACTGGCTTGAATTTTGCTCTTATTGTTGTCTGTTAAAATAGAGAGCAGCTTAATCTCAGCAAATACAGAGAATGCATGTGAAGACTCTTCTAGCGAGAAAAACTATATAGAAAGAACAAACATTCATTGTCACAGCACGTGTAGAAACTAGAACTTTGATCTGTATTTTATTGCACTGGGGAAGGCAGAAGTGCTCAGCTTCCAGAACTGTGAGGCAAACACTTCTGCTACCTATCCTAGAAGTATTTTCTTATAGGCTCAAGAAAACTGATTGATGTCAGTAGCTGTAATAAACACATTGTGCAACGTTAAGAAGTCTCCACGGCTTTGGATAATCAACAGAAATATTAATTAAGTTCAACCTCTGATAAGAATTTATCAGTAATTAAAGACATTTAGTTGACATGTAAGCAATCCCCTGTGGTCTCCAAAAATAATTTCTTTGTTCATGCTTATTAATGCAGTTGAAACATATTTTTTTGTTGCTTAAATGTTTAATGCCAGCCACATGGCAGTAGAAGAGATGTGGTAAAGCATCAGAAATCCATTAGTAATCTCTTAGTAAAGCTGCAAAGTGAACTCTTCAAACTTTACTGTACTCAGTTTATGTGTGAACTTGTGTATGTCCTGTCAGAGAATTTGGATAACTGTTTTGATAGAAATAAGATACCCTCTGTCGGGGTTGTTAGTACCTTTCAAAACTGAACTCAAGAAGTGAGCCATACAGTGAAACACTGGACTATATGGGTAAAATTACAAGGAGGGGCTGTTTAAGAGCAAACATATGTCAACCATAGGCTTCCTCATAATGGGCTTGGACTTTGTAGCCCGCTTAGGTTGCCAGAATTCAACATGATATACAGTTTGTGGCTTTTGTGTCTTACTTCTTAATGCAATGCATGATGAACAAATCATATATGGCAGCAAAATACAGGGATCTGTAGTTACCCTACCAAATGGCCTGTCTCCTGTCCTTGATTTGACCCATGGTGTTCTCCTTGGCAATCCTGAGCTACCTCTCCAAATTAGCAATCTCTGCATAAAGAAAATGAGCATCAAGATCAAGCCCAGCAAGAAAGATCCTCATAATGAGACTAAAGACTCCATTTCATGGAAGGATTTTGTCAGTCAGCAACATGCTAAAAATCCACAGTCCAGGCAGTACATCCCAGAGATCATTATTAAGGAGTGTGGTTAAAAACTGTTTCCCTGGGAGTGATTTTGCTGCTTAGGCAAATCTCTCACAGGTGCAATCTATTAGGAAGGCCAGACTGCTTCTTACAAACAAGCAAGCAAGAATGATCCCAAGAACAGGCAATGATGTGTTGCCTTGCCAGCAGGGAAAGTCCAAGAGAAGACTGCAAATTTTAGTGGGATTAGAATCTTCAGGAAAAAAATCCATAGTCTATATTGGGATTTTTGAAAGGTACTATTTATTCTGTACAAAATTGTCCAGTCTACAGAACTGGTAGTCTAAGAAACAAATGGAAATAGCCAGAGAAAAACTCAAGCAACCTAACCTGGTTTTTGAATGAATGTTGCCCTCTTTTTGTACAGTATAGGTGGGACTGACAATAGATCCATCTGCTATAAAACATGATTTGCTTTGCCATAGGCAATTTCAGATGTAGCAGCCAACACTGATTGTTCAAGTTGAGTGACACCAGCATTTGTGATATGAGATGCAGCCCCCTTTTTTCTTTTTCTGTTTTTCTTTTTTTTTTTTTTTTGAAGATGATGATAAGAATCAAAATTATAGGGACCTTCGTCACCTGAGAAACACAGAGCCAGGTAAGTAGATATTTTTGCAAATTCTCTTAGCAGCACCCCCTAGTTCCAGCTTGACAATACAACACTGATACGATCCTCTTCTCTCCTAGGAACGAGAATTCAAGATCCAGCAAGAAGGTAAGTTATGTAGTTAGTTACAACAAATTCCACAACCATTCCAAAAAAATTTTTCCTAGAAATCCTTTCAGTCTGAAATTCAAATATTCTTTGAAGTAAATTCTTTTGCAAAATTTTCTGTTCCATTTAATTTTTTCTGTAATACCTTAAAGTACATGTAGAATGTGGTAACTTATTCTTTTGTTTCCTTGGATAAGGAGCATTCAGTAGGATTTTTTGCTTTGCCCCGCTAGTCTGAGTGATTCATCTTGCCTTCCAAAATGATTACATGTCCATCAATCCAACTGCAAACCCTTTTTGAAAACTCCTTGCCACTGTTATATATACTGAATAAATCGAAGCCAAACTATCTCAAATACAGGTTTCTGTGACAGAATAAAATGATGGCTAGGATTATAACTGTCTGTAGCTGGAATTGAGAGCTATTTCAGCATTGAGCAAATAAACCAACCAACCCCACCTCCCTCACTAAAACCAGTGGGAAGTGTGTATAACCAGTATTTGATCTTTTTCTGCAGCATCCAGAGGAGCCTGTGGAAGCAACCACCTGAAATAATCCTCTCCACCTGTAGCCTCATGTGCCTTATCTCCGAATCACCGCATATGGGCTTTCTTCTGGCACTGAGTCAGTCAGTGCTTATTGTTAAATGTTTCCTCATCTGTTTTTGGCTCCATGCTGGATTTCTCCTGGACCCTGAAAGTGGTGAATAGTTTCAAAGGAAAATAACCAGACTGAAGCAGAATACAATTTGAAGAACCCTCCACATGTTATTACTAAGTCCGGGGACCCTTCCTTCAGGATTAGTAGTTCCTAAGTTGCTTCGATGGCCACGGCTAGCAGCGTTCTGGGAGGCAGAGCAAGTCTTAGGTGGCCTCCTTAGCTCTGATTTTGCCTCAGATTATTTTCACTCCTCTTTCCTCAAAACTGTCTTTCCTCCTCAACTGCTCTTCTCCCTCTCAGACTCACATGGTGTTGCTCTTCTGTGCAAATATACATAACTTAAATCACAGTTGCTCTGGTTCCACTTTCCACTCTTTCTATTTGAGTATTAAATTTTGCTTTATTTTTAATCAAACCACATCACATTTATTTTGGGGGTCACAGAAGCATATTTGGCATGTTTAAGTTGCCACTGTGAGGTTCTTCTCCAAATGAAATTCAAACCATTATGTTACAATCTGTACCAGACCCTTCCTAGCAGCTGTGTTTATACAACTCCTAGTAAAATGGGCCCCTGATTAGGATTTTGAATAGCTCATTCACTGTAAAAACGGTGTTTTGAACCAGCTAAAGCTATTAAAAAAATTGGGATAATATATGATTAAAAGTTTTGGTTTGAAGAAATGTCAGTGGCAACACCCTGCCAAATTTTAGGCCCAAAACATCATCACCAATAGTATCACAAAGATAAAGTTACCAGATTTTAATTGGGTAAGAAACGTTTTTCTTTTGCTTGTTTAAAAAAAAAACTAAAAAGCTCATGTGACAGAGATTGAAAATTATATGTTTAGCGTAGTTACAGAAATTGGTTGAAGTTTGGTAAATTATATGAGACTGAGTAAATAGGAACAGAATTTCCTGCCATGCCAGACAATCTCTTTCTTAGGTTGGAGAAGTGAGAGTTGGCATGCCAGCAGCAATTCCTTCCGGTGTGCAGTGAGCCCTGCAGGCTTCCAAAGCGTTAAGGCTGGGAGGCAAAGGTACCTCATCTGGGCTATTCCTCAACTGTGGCGTTGGCAGCTGCATTTCCAATATTCTGCAAGTTTGGCGACATTATTTTTTGCTGTAGATACTGGCATTGAGCAGTACCAGTAAGCGTACATTAAGGCAGGGAAACACAAGTGCTGCTTCTGCTCCATTAAACTGGAATACATGATTAAAGAACCAAAAGCTACTTCGGCTGACAAACTCCATACTTAAATGTTTTTCAAATCGTAAACTAAGAGCAAAGATTTATAAGATTGTGTCACGATCCATAAATCTAGATCTCTTGTCCTTTTACTCTAGACAAATGGCTTGTAGAGGAAATTGTAGTGGTTTGGATAAGTCTAGGTTTCAGCAGTCAACCCTCTTAGGTCAGACATGTAAGAAACATCTGTAATTGCTTGAGGAATTTGGCAGACGATCTTGTACTTAAATCACATTTTCCCCTTTGGAAGTTGGAAATGTCCGTGTATAAATTAGACACACAAGCCAGATACCTCTGCACTTGTGGAATTAGATGAGGGATCAACTTGCTGTTACCTTGCAAATCCTATTGCAAGGTAAGAGCAAGTTGATACTTTGCTGCAGTAAAAGAGACCAGCTTAAGGTTCTTTAAAACGGTGTACCTTTTTTGTGCCTCAGAATGAAATCTTATGATTTTAAGGGGGGTTGCCATTAAATGGCAGGCTACTTCAGTGTTTAGAATTTGCCACTTGGTTTGGATTTTGACTAAGACTGAAATCAGAATGTTCTTTGAATAAAATTACACAAACCCTCCTTTCCAGGCAGAATTGCTTTTATGTGCATAGTTGTCACATTCTGGGCCTCCTGAGTCCATTTAGCATACAGTTGTGTGTAGTCTGTCCAGAATCATCTCATCTTGTAATAAGATCATGTGAATTCAAAGCATATTAAATTTAATCCTGGTTTTCAGGATTATACCCTGCAAATTTAAAATTGCAGAGTATAAGCAAGGCATAATGTTCCTGACTGCTCATTATAAAAAATGAGGCCCAGCTCATTGTGAAGTAAGTATTTGGTTCTGCCACTGAAAGCAGAATTCGGTAAACAGACTTCAGTGGGAAATTCAAGCTGATGTCTGGTGACCTTTGTCAAGCAGAACAAATGATTGCTACGTTTGCTAGAATTGTGTTAGTGCTGGATGCTTCTGGTACAGCCTGAGCAAATGAAGTTTGCTCAAAAGTCTGGCTGGCTATCAGCAAACGTTGCCTTTTGATGGAGTCTACAAATGCTGTAACATAGACCCTCCAGGCAGGAATTTGAGCCTCTGCTTTATTTGATGCCAGGTCCTTTAATAGCTTCAGAAAGTGATTTTGCTTGCATCAGGAAAGCATGATGAAAAGAGGCAAAATCCTGTTAAAATTAATTCCCATGTGTCAGACTCCTGCACAGCATGTCCTTTGGTGGACACAGTAGTTGACTGAACAACCTGAGGAAGAGGCAGTCACACAGATGCTGCGTACAGGCTGCATCTCTGTGTCTTCCAGCTCAGGAGTGACAAAGAACAGCTATCAAATATTTAAGCTTAGCTCAGCTCTTAATGGATAAAGAGCCAAAACCAGGCAAGAACCTCTCCCACCCCACCCCCAAAAAAAGACGAAATTTGCAACTACTCGTTAACTTTTTTGTATTAATAACCTATAAGACCTAAAAGGTGATTCAGAGACTCATCTGTGTTTCTGACTTTGACCACTCACACTGAAATGCTGGTATGTTTACTGTGGAAGCGCCCTTGGTAGCTTTGAGCTCGAGGATGTACTGGATTTCTTCCTAGCAGCATGCAGTGACCAGTCTTGTGTGATGCCAAGCCCTTCCATATTCAGCACCCTGCTTTATTTTAAGGACAAGCTTAGTTGGTTGTCAATAGCCCTTCTGAGGCAAGGATTTTTACTGTGGGCTGATCGAGTGAAAATCACCCTAGAGGGAATCAAGCTGGGAGAATTGCCTCCCTTGAAGCCGTTCTTGGAACAAAAAATGCCACCACTGTCTTCGGTATGTCACTACTGTAGCACCATGGAAAACAGGCTTACTGTTTTCTTGCAACACTTTCTACCACCTTCTTTGCTCTTGTTTTCCTTTCTGTCCTCTATACTTTTCCTTTATTGCTCTCTCTTCCACATTCAGTGTCCCCCTCTGTTTTCACTTATTCTTTTACACACTTAATCTGAAGCAGTCAGTTCTAACCGTTTTTTTGCCTTTACTCCCTGGGAAACATCCACATCTTTTCTGCTCCCTTTGCAGGGCTTTTTTGTATGCCAGCGCTGGCTTGTCTTAGCCAGCTTCAAGCCTCCCTGCGCCTCCAGCCGGGCAAGTAGACTGGGCACCGGACTGGCCTCAGCTGAGTATCTCCCCTTTGGGATGTTCTTGGTGGCTACTGCCATGCTGGATGCAGCACTGCCCAGTTTCTCTGTGTGTGCTGGGGGTGACAGGAAGGGTTGGCATAGAAAGCACAAAGCAATCTGGCATCTTCCACAATTGCGTTTATTTTCCCTATGAAGAATATAGGCTTCCTTTTCAGGAAGATTACCTGTTTGGAAGATATTTTTCACATCTCCAGGGGAATACATTGTAATATTTCTCTTGCAAGCCTGTCTGAACCACTTCAAGAGGTTGCAGTGAGTATGTTAGAGCTGATTGACAGTTGTCAGTCACTGGTTATACATCTTCAATGGTTTTCTTAGGCAGGCTGAATTGCCTGATACAGCTCTCTGGAATGTAGCAGGGGGCAGTGCCGCATTTTCATTTAATTGCTTGTGGAGATAGCTGCAGGATTGTGGTGTCAGAAAATATTGCTAAATCTCAGGGGATTTCTTGGCATTTTGTTGCCACAATAAGGTCATAGTTGTCACAGTGGCTTAGTACGGCCACAGAATATATGTACAATTATTTATGCGGTCTGAAAATGTAGTGCAATAATAAAATACTCTATTTACGTATCTGCAACTTGCATCCGAGTCTTCTAATGCTACTTTTGTTCTTTGCTGTATTGTTTAAATTTGTGTTTCTCATATTTGATATTTATAAAGATGTTAAGAAGAGTTGTATGCTGTCAGTCTGGTAACATTTTGCAACCAGTCTTAAATATGATCCTACTTGTGGGTTTGTGTCTCTCGGCTGTCTTTATTACCCAAGCATTTCAGTTTTGTAAATCAATATTTATAAGGAATTTATTCCACAGTAGACGTACCATTGCATTGTTAATACCAAAATGACAAGTGGCCTGAAAATGAGGTGTCAAGCAAACATAGGCAGTTTCCACTTGAGGTTTTCCAACTGTCCCGAAGCCCAGCTGGTCCATGTTGTAGAGAATTTGCAAAATAAGATTAATGCAGTACAGAACTGCTGATGAATTACAGGAAAGCAGTCACTTGAGGCAAAAATGAGGTTGCTGTGTCTCCACCCATCCCCTAGCAGGTCAGAAGCTAGCTTTGTTTGAGAACATAAAGCTATCTGCTTTTCTGTGTGTCATAGTTGAGATCTCCTTGCTCACTGTATGCAGAATATTAGCCTCTAGCAGGAGTGGCTTTTTCCAATAGAAATTATCTTAGTTGCACAAGTGTGAAAAATGCTTTCTCTGTATTGTGTTTTTGAAGATGCTTTTCTCACGCTGTAATCTTTGTGTCTATTCCTTTTGTCTCCTGTGAGATGTTTCAATTCAAGCATTATGAATAAGTCAGAAGAGCATTCACCCTTTGAGCAACATGAAGAATGCTCCAATAACCTTCTTACCTGTATCTGTGGGATTAGACCATGAACTCTTAAGCTGAAAACATCTCTGGCAGGTTGCTTGTATGCACAGTCATTCTGGCCCAAGCAGAATTGCTTACATAAGTAAAAAAAACTCAATGTGATCTTGCAGTGCTACTTAACAAACTCATAGGTGCATTCATCATGGTAGAGTATTAGTGGAGGAACTCTCCTTATGCTTTTTTTGCTTTTATTGTTTCCATGTGTCGTGGCCTTGGTGCCTCTCACTTCTGGCTTTGTTTTTAGTAGGAGCTTTGTTTCTCTGTTGTCATACATTTGAGAATTCACTGCTTTTTCTCCCAGAACTTAAACTGGAGAGAGATTTTCAGTATGTCTTGCAGAACAGATCTGAAATCCAAACTAATCAGACTGATCTGATAAATAGGTTTCAGAATTAATCTAACACCAACCTGCTGCTCTGTAAAAAGCATACGTAAGCAGTGTCTATTGTGTGTTGCCACAGGATGGGCAGGGGGGGGAAGCCTACATGTAGGATGACTGCATTCTGCTACTGCAGCAGCAAAGAATTTCCTAAAAACACCGAACATGAATATCCCAGTCCAGTGTATTAGCCTAAACTTGCTAATAAAAGTTTGTGCACAAACCCAGCCTCTCTGAGAAAGGAGAGAGTAAGCTGAAAATCATCCCTGGAAACCTGGGGGATTTTTAAGGTGAACAGGGAGATGAGGAAGAAAAATATGATTTTCAGGCTGTAATGAAAGATGGCTTTGCGGGACGTAAGCATGCAAGGAGCCTGAGGGAGGAAGTGGAAGATAGAAAATTCAACGTTTTTGAACACTGACAAATCACCTGGCTATGCTTAATGATCTGACAGCATCTTCTCACCAGCTGTGTCAACATTAGGGCTATTCATCACTTTTATAGATTCATAGCATTAGGTAATACAACTTTTCTATCAACACATGATTTTTCCTGACTGGTGAACTGAAGAACAGCTTTTTATGGTTACTTCAGCAGGGAAAGTGTACAAACAAGCAGGTTGTATTCCATTTCAGATTGTGATATATGTCTCTGAATGACTTTTGTCTGCCACAGCGATTTGAAGCTTGACGTGTTGATTCCAGAAACCGTTATTTTGCTGTTCATCGTCAAAGGGTTGGTCAAATGTTTTTTCTGATCAAAATATTTATGTCTTCACAACTCTCTTAATGAGACTTACCAGTGTCCCCTTTGATGGAGTTTAGGAATGGCTGAAAGTGATAAAACATGTAAATAGAGAGGTTTTCATAAAGATAGTATTTGTTTGGGGAAGCAGTGGTATCTTTACCATTTATTACTGGGAAGCAGCAATGTCATTACACTTGTTGGGAGACAAGCCAGCTGCTGGATGGAACTGATTTTTAGAAAACTATTTTATAAGAAACATCATTCATCAAATTGATCCACTGAGCATCCTTGATGCTGCCAAAACTAATGGGTATACTGTACCATC
This sequence comes from Gallinago undulata, assembly GCA_026546715.1. NCBI lineage: Eukaryota > Metazoa > Chordata > Aves > Charadriiformes > Scolopacidae > Gallinago > Gallinago undulata. The sequence continues at coordinate 22,607,354 of JAOTQQ010000005.1, forward strand.
AGCAACCACATTATGCTAAGAAGTTAGAGTCATCTGGGTTTGGAGTTCTTTGTATTTAAAATGTTTTTATGTGAAGGTTTTGGTGATGGTTTTGTTGGTGATGGCATTTATATTGGTCATTCACATGATTTGCCATAGATGATAGCTTTTTGGACCAGAAAGGACTGTGCAGTGCTTATGCTGTAAACTTTAAGAAAATACTTCATGTATAAAGTGATGAGATTTTGTGGACAACTAAAGAATGTGTGGAAAGAAGGAGAGCAGGATTGGAAGAGGAGGGGATAGTATGGAGTTTCTGTCACATTCCTCTAATCCAATGATGGTGAGAAGTCATTCAGAAGTGTGTTCTGATTTGACCATGCTTATGAACTTTATTGTTTTCAGTAAGTGTATTTCCATATCTGAATTTCCTTAAGGGAGACCCTCCAAGGAGAGTTTAAATCAAACTTTAACATTTGCAAGAATAAAAATGAATGTTATATAACTGATCACAAAACCTACAGTTTATGCTTGAGTGCAAGTATCAGAGAGGACTTTGGCATAACTAACACAGTATCCTATGCAAATATTCGTAGTTGAAGAGGAATTAATCCCTTTCCAAAGGACAAGCACAAGTCTTTCAATGGCCCATAAGCCTGCTTTCGAGGGAGCAGGTGCTTAGCAAGCCCTGAGGATTCAGGTTTCAAAACAATCTGTACTCTTCATTGACACATGCAAATGCTTAAAAACTAATTTTCAAACTCTTTTTCTCTTATAAATTTGCTATAAATTCCATATAAAATGAATTTAGCTGTAACTTAGATGGCATGCACAAATTCTGTCTGAGCAGGACTTTGACCATCTCAGTGTGAAGCTAGACAGTATCAGCTTTAAGTTGGGAGAGAACAAAGCTGTAATTGGTGATTGGCCAGGTCTCTTTTCTCAGATGCTCATTTTAATCATTCATAGCAAGAGACCCTTATTTTATAAAACCCCTTTTGTTGGTGAAGACAACAGACAGGTTCTATTCTGTCCTCTGAGAAGGTGGCATGATGCCAGTGTCAGCAGCCAGCAATCCAGAGTGTTGCGTTTAATCACAAGATTAATTTTTTTCCTTTTATTGGCTTTTCCTTTCAATATCACCAAGCATGACATGTTGTATAACAGTAACACTAGTTGAACAAGGGTTGGCTAGCATCTCTAAGCCCCCTGGCTATGTTGATAGCAAAATGAACATTTGGCTTGATGTGCAGCCAATAGAGACTCCCAGGAAACCAAACCAGGAAAACACAGTTGTCAATGAATGGGCCATGTGCCCATGTGCCTGGTAAAGAATTAGGGAAGAGGAAGCAAAATGCACCTGGGTGTAAAAGCTGAACTGGGGCTCATGTTCCTTTTTTTTTTTTTTCCCTACACATTTCAAGCATCTGTGGTTTCAATAGCATGTCAAACATCTGAGTTTTCAAGCTTTAAATCCAGTCCATTAATAATGTGTGGTTACATCAGATTGTATTTATTTTAGCCTTAAACTGGCCATATGCAAGCTAGCTTCTAAAAGTAGACGGTGGTAGATACAGATCAAGCTAAAGATTTGTACTCATCCTACTGAACATAGTGACTGCAAGTGGTTGTGCTTTGCATTGACTCATGTAGGAAAAAATGCCCCCCACCTCCCACCTCTTTTCTTTTTTTCAGAGAGACAGTGCTAAATTCAAAAGTCTTTTTATCCTCGGAGCCTGCAGCAGTGACTGGTGAGCATCCCTAGTGTGCTATACCGTTGTGCAGAAATCTGGTCATGGGTAGGAGTGCTTGTGGTGGAGAAAAAGGCAGGCTTAGTCTGTCAGCTCCTGTATCTGCAACCAACCAGATTTCATTCATCTTCATTCAAGGGACTTCTCTGGTCTTGGAATGAAAGTTTAGCGGAGTTTGGTGTGAATGGGAAGTGCAAGAGTGGATAACTCTCTGCTTGGAAAAGCAGTATATGTGAGCTTCCAGAAGTCTGCATTTTGTGGGTTATTAATATTTTTATACTTACATGAATATACTCCCGTCTTTCTATAGTCTGTATTGTAACCTATGAATATTATGCTCCTAATGGTCTGTGCTGCCAAAGACAGGTGATAGAACCTTACTGTATGTAGAGGAAGATAAGTGTACCTTCAGGGTAATGTCCCTTTAAACTAAGTTTTCTCTTTGTGGATTTGACCCGTTTTACTGATATGTTCAGTATATCATTAAATGGTACATGTTTGCATGTCCCATTTTCAGACAAAGTTGCATTTTGTGAGCTTTTCACAATCAATAGGTAGGGCAAACAATAATCAGCTCATCTACTGTATGAGTAGTATAGCGGCTAAAAGTTCAAGGACCATTGCATGGTACTGCCAGAGGCTGGTGCAAGCTTGTCAGGGCTGGGTTCCCTCGAAAGCAAAGGTTTCAGATTGTTGCCCTGACTTGCGATTGTTCTTAATACCCCTTTCACAGGACCTGCTTCTGTCAATTCTTTCTTGTGCTACAGATCATTCTGCAATGAAACTGTTCTCTGATATTCCTGTGAAAAGATTTCAACAACTCAAAAGTAAAAATCCACAAATGGCTCTTGTGTTCTACGATACCCTTGTTGTATGTCACTTTTTCAACAGACACCATGTGGCAGCTCTCAAGGAAGAGGCCTAATTTTTTGTTTTAGGGATTAAGCTTTTAAGCCACCATTTCTCACCCCATGCCCACTCTCTCAAGGAGCTGAGATTTGAGGGTTGTGGGGATTAGGTATGGTTATGCATTTATGTAAATATGAAGTATTGACTAGAAGTTGCAGGAGGAGACTGGAACTAAACAGCTTTCATTGCAAATTTAGTATTTATTGCAGAGTAAAACAAAATGCCTTATTGTTTAGAGTATTATTTGCCTTGGGCATTGGCTTAGACAGTTGCGTTGGCTGAGCAGAATTTCCTAACTCCCTTTTCCACACCACAGAAGATTAAGTAGATAACAGCAACAATTGGCTGTTTTGATCTGGCCTTGACATATGTTCCAAGCATCTACTTCATGATCCAACTGAATTATTTTTCTCTTTCATGGCTGCAGCACTTTATTCCTACTTTACCATCACTGCCGCTTATGCTCCATCAGGGGCTTCTTTCTGAACTTTCTGTCTGGTCAAAAGTGAACAATTTTAAAAGATTCTTGCTGAATAGCATTCAAAATTCTTTATGCACAGGGAGTGTTCCTGCCTGACACGTTAAAAGTATGCAAAGTCTTTTGGAGTTTCAAAAAAGGTCCATTGAAGGAAACAAGCTCAAAGCAAAAGTTAGAGGAATTGCTTGAGGAAGCTTTAGTATTCTTGGTAGATAAGAGCTCAAAAAAGTTGTGGTGCTACGTGGTGATGGTAATGAAAGTTGGAGTCAATGAACTGCAGAATATTTCTGTGAAGAACTTTCCCCTGAAACTTCACTGGCTGTTCTCATGCGCCGTTCCCCCGTCTGCTGGGAAAAGGCTTCTGATCAGCAATACAAGTGGGTCACATAAGTTTCCTGCATCTTTGCAGGCCCCCAGGCAAGGCAGCTCTTATCAAACCTTTTTCAAACTGCTTACTTGGTTTCTGAACAGACTTTATCAGCTGGCATGGTGAGTGATTTAACTATTTCAGTCCTTGATGCAATTGGATTTTATAGGAAAAGCTGTCAAAGTCCTGCTTGCCTTTCCATGTGCTGCTCTGTAGAAGGGGCCATCTGCTGCAGATGTTGGTTGGCCGTGTTGCTGGCTGTCTTCTCTGGAAAGCACGGATTTGAGGCTGCTGTCTTCCCTTTTGACCAGGGTTTAGGCAGGTTCCAGCTGGTGCTCAATTCCAGCTGTGCTGGAATTCCTTGCACTTGGTATTCCTGTTTGTGTCAGGTCTTTGTTCAAAAGGAAGGAATACACTAACACACAGGAAAATCTGTTTTTCTATGTGCTTAGGTAGAGATGTTGGTCTATTACTCTGTTGTATATTAGTCCATGTTGTAAATATTGTGATTTGGCTTAAATATAAATATAAATATGGTCCTGAAGCCTGGCACAGTGGAGTTGCAGCTTTTGGTTGAAGGGCCGGAGCTTGCAGCCCCATTAAGATAGAGCGTAACTGGGAGTGTCTGGAAGCTGAGCATGTGTCTTCATTTGAACCATTTTCTTCTCACACAGTTGTGATGGTAGGAGATGAGGTAGCAGTAATGATTATCATACCAACAGTGCTGTGTTTCTTTATGCTTATTTTAGTTCCTGTGTTGTATCTCAGCAATCTGCAAACGCTGCAGGCACCACTGCTTTCATTGTTTCAAACAATGGTGTTTCAACACGCAGAACCACCCGGTGACTGAGAATTATGAAGAATGTGGAAGGTGCTGAGCAGCTAACTCGTAGAGTTGCTTCAGTTACTGAACTTCAGATACTGAAGCAAAACTGGCTGGATGGGCTTCTGTATCTGCATTGCAGATTTGCTCTGATCTAGTAGGTCAATGTTGGGCTTAGCTATGCTAATGCAATTTTTCTACTGGACTGCAGCTAATTATCCAGCACTGGCAGCATCCAGTGGGAAGGCTGTATCCACTCTGCAGAAAGGGGAGGCTTAAGGAGCAAAACATTTTAAGGTGACTGTCAGGTCCAGCCTCCACTTGTGATGCAGGAAAGTTCATATAGCCCCGGAGACAACTTTGCAACAACTGACTGACTAAATGTGTTGTAACTGAAAATTGAGGGGAAGTAACACATTATTACGGTGCTTTATGGTTGCCTTTCACTGAATATATAGAAAATGCCATCACAAAAGACAAACATAAGACTTGCCTTTCCGTTTTGCTAGAAAATGGACTTTGTGCATACTGAAAAATCCAAACATTTCTAAAATTCAGAATGTGCCAGACAAATAATGATCAAATGAATGTGTGTTTTCTGAAAACCTTTTGATCCAGAGGACATGGGGTTTTTTTGCCTGTTTGCCTTCCCTTACTTCTGTGGAGTCACTCTGTAGTTAGACTAGATGTCAAGCCAAACACAACTGCTTGTAATATTGTTTGCCCACAAAGCAAGGTGTGGTGTTAGAAGTAGCTTTCAACACAAAACAAATGACAGTAGATTTCACTAACAAAAAAAAAGTTGTCCTGGTTTGTTCAGCGAACAACTTTACTAGTTTAAAAGAAAATAATGCCCAGACAAACCATGTTCTTTTCAATAGAGGTTATCCAAAAAATCTTTTATACTTTTATCAGTCCGCAAATCAACTTGACACAGTCATTGATTCCTAAAATTTTATATCAAGTGGTAGCTGCTGGACTCAAACTTGTTTAGGACCCACTAGCAGAGCCAGGTGGGGCTGGCACTTTCACCATTTAACATGGCTCTGTGAGGCAGCTGCAGATCATTTACTCCGTCTCCTGAGTCACAGTTTAGGAACCCTTAATCCAAAACAAATGCTGTAAATCATCCCCTGTGGACCCAGCGAAGTCATCCGAGCTGAAGACGGATGGGAAATTACAGCAATTTGCAAGAGAGATGTTTTAGAGAGGTTCTGTTTTTCATGATTTTTACTCCTGACTCGGGGAGGGGGAGACTTAATTCTCTTGCAGACAACTGCTCAGAGCCTGTGCACAGAGTCTCGCTGGAGTTTCCCGAATGCAGTTTGGTATGTGTGCATCATGGGGTGGTGGAAAAACAAGTCACGCATTCTCTAGCCTGTCACCATGGGCTTTCTTCCTTTTTGAAGGGAGCTGAGCACTTTAAGTTCTTTTCTTTGTCGCTGGTTGTGCTGTCGTAAATGAACAACGCAACATTATATGTAATTTGAACAATTCAACGCCTGTGTGTTTGTGAAGGCGAGTGTTTGGAGTAGAGTCGAACACGTAGGAAACAAAATCTTGGTAGAAAGTGAATCTGTTTCTCCTTGCCTGCTCCTCCCCTCTGCTGCCCAGGCAGCCTTTCTGCCAGAAGTGCACACCCAGACTGACTTTTAAGAAGAGCACAGCTTTGCTCAAGTGGTTTAACTGCACAGATGCCGCGCTGTTCCTCAGCCCCTTGTGCACTGCACCCTGGCTCCTCCAAGGGAGGGAGGAGCCATGTTCAAGGAGGCTTTTTCTTGTTCTCATAAGATGTTCTGGGTTCACTTTAACCCCTTCCTTGTATTGCTGGCACAAGTTGTGAAGAATTTAAAACATTTCCAGTTCAAGGCTGGGTTCTGCTGTCTTGGCATCTGTTACTATTCTGAATGAGGATACTTACATTTTCTTGCTGGCTGTGTTCACTGTATCTTTAGCATAACCGTATCATTATTTCTAGCCTTTTTTCTCTCCAACATTCACAAAAAGTCCTTGAGAAACTGGTTTTGTGAATTCAAGAGGAGCAAGAGATATTAAAGGAGCTGCTCTGTAGCAATTACTAAAGACACGAGGCAGATGTGTTTTCTCATCTTGCACAGTTAGGCCAACCAACATGGAGCTTTTGATTTTCTTTTTAATAACCTTTTGAGGGAAGACTATTTTCTGTATAGTCTTTGCAAGCAAGGAGTTTTGCAATTCAGAAGACTAACAAGTCTTAAGTATTTATTAATTCAGCAAAGATGATTGCTTTTGTTTGTGGCTGGAAGGGATTCATTCAGACCACAACCTCCAGATGTTCCAGGAACTGTGGTTTGCCTTGAGCTGTCATGGGGAGGGGGAAGAGAGAATATGATGCTTTAGAAAGTAAATACAGAGTTAAAGTGCCTATGTGGGCAGTGCTCCATTTTGAGAGAAAAGGCAGGATCCAAACAGTCTTTTGTTTAATTACAAAAAATCAAAGCAAAGCACCATGAAAAGCAAACAGATTTCTTAACTTGTCAATGACTTGATTGATCTCCTTTTGTAAAAAAAAAATAAAACCCTGCTGATATCTGTGTTTAATGTTGAACAGCAAATGTTGAAGAGCTGTTAAAATGAGTGTGTCACTCGTGCCTGAGGAACGATCAGTGTAAAAGTTTCCTTTCCTAACTGTAGTGTATGGAAACATGCCTGTGACTGTGTCAGAAAATTAGATATAAATATGACAAGTGAGAAGCTTTGGGAGGGCTGGTGTGATAGAAGATGAGGAAGAGGATGGGCTCCGTTCCATGCCAGACCTGCAGCACCATAAATCTCTTCATTTAAGAACTTAAGAGCCTATTGCTGGTAATCACTCATTTCAGCCATTCTTGCAGTAAATCTTTGTCTATCCTTAGTTGGTGAACTTCTCTTGAGACTGGTTATAACACTTCCCAATTGATATTTTATTGACATATCTTTGTATTCTTTTAAAAGGAAAACTTCCCAACACTGCTGAGGGAGGGCAGTTAATGTTAAAGGTGAAGTGTTTCCAGAGTAAAAAAATTGCTAAATTGTGGAATATATGGGCAAGCTGGTGAAAAAATAACCCTTGACCACGTCGCTCACTCTAACTGCTTGACTATACTCTTTCAGGTAAATAAAAAAGAGCTTTTATTCAGTCCAGTAGGTGAGTGAAAAAATATTTTTTGTAGGATTCAAATGTGCATCCTGCAATTAAGACATGAAAAATGGACTACTTCTGAAAAAAAAATTGCTTTTCATATTCACCAAAAGGCACTTCAAGGAATTAACTTTCCAGAACATGGTTCATTTTTACCATGTTATTGCCCATTGGAGTCAGGTACTACATTTTGAGGAGTTATGAGTTTTCTTCAAAGTTTTCTTCAGAATATGAATTGTAGCTCTGTGCTTGGATTTTCCAGTAGTCACACCAAAAATTTTGACAGTACCATGTGAGACCAGGAAGATTGGAGCTGTTTGTGTTACGAAACAACTTTATAAAACAGCTCCAGAAAAGGGCTGTAGTGATCGGGAGACTCTGATATTTTTTTTTCAATTTATTCCCAACCCCCTCAAATCAAAGGGGACAAAAGCACAGTTCTAACTTTGCAGGCTTTGCTTATGCCTCTAAAGCTGTCCTGTGATGTGCAGGTCCACACTTCCCCTAACCATTACGGGAGACTGTGTCGGGTGTTGAATAGGAATATAAAGGAAAGTAAGGTATTCCGGAGTTTAAGGCACTTTCTAGCATAAGACAAAACTAGTTTGCTTGTGGCATATGGTTTTCAGAAAATATTTGAGGGAGGAAGGACAGAAGGGATAAGGGGTTCATTCAGAAAAACTGAACAGTAAATTATTTTCATTACACTGTGACAGCTGTTCATCAAGAAATAAATGTTTATATTTTTTCTGAGAAACAGAATGGTGATCCATACTCTTTAAATTAAATCAAGGGGAAAAAAGCATGAGTTATGAACTTCAGCAAAGTTCAGGAGCAACTGGGTATTTAAAAAGTATGCATGCTAATGCTAACTATTGCTATTGGAAGCAATGGTAGAACTCCCCAGACAAAACATCCCACAGTTCAGGTCTGTGTCCAAACCTCTTGCTTGAAAGTTTGGCCTGGTAATTCCTCAACAGTTAAATCATAAGATGCTTGATGCTTCTCATTCTCATCCCAGCTGGGAATCTGGAAAGTGTAATGCTTAAGCTGAATATTTGCTTTGATTCTTGGAAATGGGAACAAGTTCCATCAAGAAACTGTTTCTTTTTTATTTTTCTTTTTTTTCCCCCCTCAATTGCTTTGTCTATTGCATATCGTTAGCAGATGGTGACACATACGCCATTTCCATAGTTTTCTATTTTGGTACAAGAGCTGCCAATTGTCCCGTTTTGACTCAGGATTGTATTAAGCTTTGTTAATGCATCTAAGGTAATTACAATTCTGGCTTACATTCCTGAATCGTGGCCACAGAATTTTGAAAGATTTTTAGTTCATCAGACCCAGACCATAATTGTACCTTTTCTGATAACTTTGTGGGTCTTCCAAAAAAAACACACCCCAAAATCACAAAACCCATAGGCTGAATTCACCCCCATAGTGAATACTGAGGTATTAGCAGGGAAAACAGCTACCCTGTGTCCACTGCAGTATGTGAGCAGGCTGCTCTTCTGTCTTTAAAAATGATGGGTTTGGAGTAGAGCAACTAATACAGCAGTAAAGCAATGACACCGTCCCCTGCCCTCATGGCTATGGGTGAGATCCCTGCCTTGTTGCACTTCAGAGTGGAATTGGCAAGAAGCAAATCTATATACCAGGCTGAATCCCATTTCCCTGTCTCTGTAATTAAGATGCTATCATCTCTTAAGCTGTTTTCTAAGCAAAGTAATTTTGTTTTCTGTCAACCTGAATTGGATACCTGTGCTCCAAACAAATATCGGAAGACTCCCTTTGTATTTTGTCCAGGCTGATAGAAACGTTTAGACCTAAGATGGTGATGCTATATTTCATCATTTAAATAAAAAATATGACTATGAATGTGACTGTTAAAACGGATTGATTTAGGTTTTTATTGCTCCCCAAAAGCATTTTTGTTTTTGATGGGTTCTGGAATAAGATTTTACCAGCAGAAGCAGCTGCCTCCAGAAGCCTGCCCTAATCCTGTTAGATGGCAAGCAAAGATGTTGCAGTCGTTGATGTGCAGGCAGGGGAGGCTTGGGACTTGGGCTTGATTTGTGCTGTTAAAATTGGAAATGCTTAATCTAAGCCAGGGTCACAGTCATTTAATAGTTTGAGAAAACTGTGGTTGTGCTTCTACCTTAGTCGCTCTTTTTGATATCTGTTGAAAGAGTGCATGGGAACAGCTGTGAATCTCCTGCATGTCTCCCCTTTGCCCGTGAGCCTGGGGTACCGATCTGTAGGTCTGCCCATGAGCTGCGAGACCCGTGGAGGCACTTGAGGATACCTTTGCATTGTCACACACCCAAATTAAAGCAGCAATAGCACCGTGTTCCTCTGCTGTATGAGGCTGTGTATGTCGCCACGCAGTCATTCCATTTAGCAACAGGACAAAGGGGTTGAGAAAAGAGGAAATAGAGCCTGAAAGTTATTGAGTGATTTCTCTGGAAGACTCAAGGAGAATAGTTCCATAGAGGGAAAGAGAAGACAGATTTCTAGTAAAGATGTTCAGAAAAAGTCTGTTGTGACCCTGCTGCTGCGTGGGGGTGTCCCTTCCCAAAACTAGAAAGGGGAATGAAGATGATGCTGTTGGGGAGGGTGGACATAAGGCGAACAAGCTGAAGTTTGATGCATTTCTTGTGTCGATGAATGCAAATGGAGGAATGCATTCGGTTTTGTAACATTTCCACCAAGCGAAGCAGCGTTGTTTCATTTTATTACTGTTATTGCACCCTTGGCTTTGTTTTGAACTGCATACATCTCTTGCAATGTAATCTTACATGTTTGCTTGCTGGCTTGTGTGTCCCACTACCCTCTGCTGGAAGAAATGAGGATTTTTCAGCTGTGTCGTTGTGCCCCAGAATGGGCCCAGTCCTCCAGCAGAAATGTGCTATGAACTGGTTTGGGAGGACCCCATTTCTGCCCTGCTGTTGCTGGCATCCATCCTGCAGAGATGAGAGCTGTGTCAAATGGTGCTTGGTTTCAGAAGAGAGGATGGCTGTGCACATGGGCTCTGTGGTAGCAGGGTGATGAATTGGATGACATGTCCTATTCTGTTTTGTCACCTTGGCCATAGTTGTTAGGTCTGTTCCAGTTTATGATTAAAGGTGTTGCCAGAACAGACTGAATCACTGATGATTCTCCTCTGATGTCGTGTCTTGAGAGGTGGCTGGTACCAGCAGGTGGCTTGAGAAGGGGTAAAATGTCCCAAAGCAGGTGGTCACAGGGACATGTTCTCAAATGCAAAGTTTGTTTTATAGGTTGAAACATGAAGGTCTCTTGCATTTTTCTATTCTTTAATATCAGCTAAAGTAATTTTTATTTGGTTTTATTCTGCTTAAATATATTAAGGCCCCCTTATACCAGCTATGCAAGTGTTCTTTTTCAATGTAGTGAGAAAAAGGTATATAAATGTCATGCTCCCAGTTCAGGTTTTGATAAAACCTCTTCAGGAAGATATTTCAGAGGGAAATTAAAGATGGGATGCTAAGAGAGGCTTTTGTTTTATTATTATATATTTGCTCCAGTACCCGATATATGAGAATGTTTACACTTTCCAGACTATCTTCTGTATCTATTTGCAATAGAGGTGCCCCTATCTCTTTGTTCCGTTCATTGCTTCTGTGAAATATGAAATCCCTAATCTTTCTGGTTCATAGAGGGAAAGCTTTCAGTAACTGCGGTAGTGTTACTGCATATGTGTCTAGAAATCTCCGAACAAGAGAGTTCAGATTAAGACTGGCTTCCTTTCCCTGTGTAAGCAAGCTATTGCACACATAAAAGAAGTTGTGTAGCAGCTCTGAAGCATGTTTTTCAGGCAATGGACAGGTATTGTTTTCAGATTTCAAAGGCAATACATGATCCAGACGAGTCTGTAACAACCTCTGGTCTTAATTAGTTGTAAATTTTGTGAAAAGCTCTCTCAAGTCATAGAAGAAATTTAACTGCTATTACCAGCCTCACAGGATTTTTCTTCCCTTCCTTTGTACGAGTCTCTGTAGCTGCCCCAGCACTGCAGGGAGCAGCCAGCAGAGTTGTCAGAGCCGGCTGGATATCGGGGTGCTTGCCCTCCCCAAACACCTGAACTGAAGTGGCAGTGTCAGACCTTGCCTGCAGCTGCATGGTCCTTCTCATCCTTCCAGCTCAGGCCAGGTGATGTCCCTGACAGGGCCAGCTGGCATCTCACTGCTGGTTCATGGAGCAAGTGGCACACATGGTAGAGAAATAAGGTCCTCCAGTAAGATACACCCTGCTGGTATCCACTACCCCGAGGAGTAGCAACTTGCTTTGTGGTGCAGACCTGTGACAGGCACCTTGGCACACAGGCTGTCCCAGATTAAGCTCAGACACCTGGTCTGTCTCTGCTGGTGTCCTTTGCTTTACTTCTTTTTCCCTGCATCTTGCAAAGTGCATGATGTTACCCGATTCTCTGCTAATCCACTGAGGATGTGATCACAGAGTTCAGAGCTCGTATTGAATGTTTCTTAGGCATATCGGCTCATTGTTAATTTAAGTGGCACACACTTTAATCTAATAGATACTGTCTTTTAGTTAAGTAATTTCTCCAGTAGCTGTAAAGGGATGGTATCTTGTGAAATTTAATTTCTTTTTACTGGAGCTTATATGGAAAAGGAATATCTAAAACGTCAAATTAATTCTTCAACAAGGGTAATATAGACTGTATCCTTTCACTGATGTCACCATCCCTCTCCTTATCTCATAATATTTCTTTACCTGTTTCTCATCAGAGCATACTTACAATGAGCTACCTTCCTCCTGCTACACCCCTACTTCATGGATTCAAACACTGAGTATGTACTAGGTATGTTTTGCCAGTACGTGGTTGGGGAATACAGTGAGCAAAGTCTGTACAAATCCTTCTGTGCCAGTAGCTGAGATCACCTCAAGAATGTCAGAATTAGGCTGCTGATAATTGGAATTTATTTCATAAAAGCAGCTCTGTAGGAGTAGCTTACCTCACCTTACCTCATTGCTGGTGGATTCATGTGTGTATTGACAAGGATGAGAACAATAGGGAAACCACTGGAGAACAGGGAGGAGCTGTCCTGTACATCTTTTCCACCAGAGGGGCATGGAGTATGGCAAGTGCGATTTCATTAGTCAAAAAAAACTTGGGTTACAGATTGCTGAGAGGTCTGGAAGATCATGAGGGTCACTAGTGGTATAAAAACAAAATAAATTGTGTTCTTCATCCCTAAAGGAAATGGGACTGGTGGACTCAAGATAAGGCACTGTCTCTTTTTAGCACTGCTATAGTAGATATATCATTGATCTAATAGTTCTCATGTTTATAAATTAGAAACACAAGTTTGCTTTTCACATGGCATCTTCAAAAATGCTCAGAAAATCTCAACTTGTGTCGTGTGTGTATTGCTTTCAGACACAGGGAAGTATCTTTTGACCTCCCTGGACACCAGGCTGGGCAGCTGGACTGTGATTGTTGCTGGAAATGGTGCACACAGGGGCACAGACTGAGGGCGGTGCAGCCACATGCATTGAGAACTCACCTGTGTTATGAGTTATTGGTTCATACAGCATCTTTTGGAGGTAATTCTCCAATTTCCCATTTAGCAAGGTTTCTGTGGCTTGATTTTGGAATGGGCTGGAAGTCATTCAGTTGTTGCAATACAGAGCTGGTGGTGGCCAGCCATTTGCAGACAGAACTGCAAAGAAATATTACTGGGCAACAGGTCCTTTTCTAATCAAATGGATTTAAAACTTTCAGTGTGACAGGGCAACTAGTGTCTCTCCTGCTGTGGTTATTTTTCAGTGATTCCTTACTGTCCTCCTGTTCTGTTGTGACCCAAATGCTAGCTATACATTCAGCTCTCTATTAGCGGCTGGAAAAAATGGGGTTTGGTTCCAGCTGCTCAGCCTGGTACTGATAAAAGGTTGGTACGTGTCTGTGAAGCCCTGGATTACAATTACCCTTGCCTCTTCCAGCTTGTGTGGCATTTTTAGGCTTTGCGAAGTCCAGGGCTGAGAACACAAACCCAGGAGCTTCATATAAGGGGGTTTGTCTCTGGGTCTGTACACTCACTCTGTAACCTGGGCTCAGAGTCTGCTCTGATTTGCCCGTGCACTGACGATTGGCTCCTTTCCATGGGGCACCAGAGGGTTTACTGCTGCTCAGGGTGACTCTGCTTGCAGCCCATTAGACGCATGAAGTGCCATGAGCACCTACTGTTTCACTTTGATGTGAACATTATCCTTCTAATATAAAAATGTTATTGTGTACTCTGAAATCCAGCCTGTATATACCCTAGAATCAATGCACAATGGATGCCTTCAATTTGAGGTGCAAATACAAAGCTGGGCATTTCAAGTGATGCTACACTCTTATAGCATATTCCTTTACAAGTACATCAAAACAAAAACTGCTCTGGGCTTTCATATATATCAGTCAGTAAGTGCTAACCAGTGCTGCGTAAACCCTTAATTCACTGCAGGACAACAAAAATTTCAAAGCACTATATAGAGGATGATTTTGCTGTTTTGATGTGTATTTAGAAATGAGCGCAGCCCCTGCCTGCCCAAGCCCTGCTGCTGCGAGCAACTGAATGCAGTTCCCAGCAGTAAGCTATGTCTTTTCTACTTTCATGGGTGCTTTACCAGGTTTCTGGGCTCCCAGCATTTACTGGGCATGCAGAGAGCATCATGTGTGTTGTGTCCACATGACAGTCCAGTCCTGGTCACCATGCCCATGATGTAAAGTCACATTTTGCTTGTAGCTCTTAAAGAGTATGTCCTGCCCATTGGCTGCAGGGTCAATATGTGCCTGTGTAATAGGTCTGGGATGGCTGGGTGGCTTCTGAAGTTGAGCATGCCGATGGATGTGTTTACTCCTGTGGTTGTCTTACTCAGAATTGTTTATTGGAATTCCCATTCCTTCTCTGTATTTCTCCCATATCAGTTCACGTGACAATAGTATCTTTTCTCAATCTTGGAGACTGTTTAAAAAGGGAGGAAGGGAACGTGCTCCACAGCTTTTGAGCAGCTTTGTGAAAAGGGTAGAGCGTATTTTACTTTAGGATGATGTACAGCCCAGATAAGACTTTTCACCAAGGACCATTATATCTCAAGTTGACTTTTTAATTGATTTAGCTCCTCTCATCTGTACATTGCCAGGCATGAACCACTAGCCTTTGGACTGAGTCCAGGGTGTAATGGAAAGTCCACTGAAACCCCATCAGCTCTTGTTAAACCTGAGTGAATTTTAGCCCAGCACATTTCTTGTGAATAATTAAACACAGTTAAGCAGTTGATGGATTTAAACCTCTGTCTCTAGTGTTCAACTATGTTTCAAATAGGAAGGGGCTCATGAAATTCCTGGGAGTTTTGGTGGTGGGCTTGGGGGGGATTTTTTTCCTCTCGTGATGGATAACTGCACCTGGAAACCTGAGGTAAATATTTTGGTATCTCCCACTTATCACCAGCATGAGCTGCTCTGCCTGGTACTCAGCTCTAATCAGTTTCTCAGTAGTAAATTCTCCAGTATTTACTTCTGCTTTTCCCGTTTTTATGTAACATTTGGAGTTGTTATCCTTTACTTTGATATCACTTTCTATCAGTAGAACTGCTGTACTCACAGTGAGGGTGTAGTGCTATGGCAACAATATATAATCTGCGGTTTTGCCAATGAGTAAGATATGGTGCAAAAATTAGTTCATTTATCAAAATCTGATGTGGCAGAGCTGAGCAAAGAACCTGGCTATCCTGAACCTCCTGCTATTTTCACAAGACCTGCCAATCTGTTTCACGTTGGTTGTGACACTCAGATACATTGTCTCCTGACTGTTTCCAGTGATGCCTTGTTAAACCTACAGATGTTTTAGCACCTTGGAAAATATTTTTAGATGTATAATAATCTCCAGGCTATCTTTGGTGGTGACAAAAAATGGAAAATGGGCATTTTTTTTTCTTCTCTTACTATTTCAGAAAGGTACTTTTCTGTGATTTCACTGTAGGAAAGAGCATATAAATGGAAAAATCTTACTCAGACTGGGATATCTGAGAAATATGTTAGATACTCACTGCTAAAAACTGAGAGCTCTGCCCTTCTCTGCAGTGTGGTGCAGACTGGGCAGTGTTACAGCCTTCAGGGTGCTCTCTTGCACCTTCTCTGGCCTATGTGCACACTGGTGGAATGGGCTTTAAGGTACAATGCTTACATCTGATTCCAGCCCTTTCATTTATGGTCCATCTGGTAGAGTGCTGGATTAAGAGGATTTTCACCTCTCTGTACCTGTCTCTCCTCTCACTATCATCATGGCCATCCAGACTTTTCAGCCTTTCAGGGCAGGGCAACTTTCAGGCAGCTCAGGGCTCTGGTCCCAGAGTTGCTGGATATTGGGGTAATGTTAGAAATGTTAAACCTTTGGTCAGATCTGGTAATGATTAGAAATTGTTTATATGATTTACATGTTTACCCAAGTTGGTACATGTTCTTAACAGTTAGGGTTTGGCTAGAAACTCTTGGAGAGGAATCAAACCATGCCAAGCTGCTACAGACTTACAGACACAGTTTGAAAGTTTTCAGTGAAATTAGTACCAGTGCTAGTCAAATTATGTTTGCTTGTTGATCCCCTCATCTAATTAGTCCCTACTTCACTGAGCTGCTTCTACTTGCATGCACTGACTAAGCTATCTTGTATTACTGTTTTACCACTCTAATGGTGCAAGAAGTTGATTCAAGTTATGAGATGCTTTCTTTTCCATGTTATAAACCTGTGCCTTGTGATTTATGCACAAAAAAAGTGGTTTTTTGCATATCAGCCATCTGTTTGAGTCTGAGGGGAAGGATGCGTGGTAATCTCAGATCAAATATTAGGTGCAGCTGAGCAACCAAATAGACAATCCCTGTTGTCTTCTTATCAGGTGTGGGTAAGTATCCAAAGTTTGGGTGCCTGTCTGTACTTTTGAGGTTCCCACATCTTCTTCTCTGTGCAATACACAACTAGATTTCACTGTTTTTCTGTTAGAAAAAGAAGGGTTGTAGCCTCTTGCTCCATGTTCTGCTCCTTGTCTCTGGCTTTCAGGCACCCAGCACCCCGAGGGAGCCTGTGTGCACATGTTGTACTCCGAGCAGAGTGTAAAATGAACCACTGGCCTTGTTTACTAGGTAAATCACAGACACATCCTCATACAACAGCCCGTTGGCAGGAGCAATGTGCCTCACCCCTACAATTCAGGAAAGGGTGGTGGGTGACCGGCACTGGGCTCCAGGGAAGTGAACACCAGGGCCACCAGCCTGTCCCTAACAGAGATGCTTTGAGATTTGCGAGATCAAAGGTGATCCCTTCTCTGTCCTGCAGTGGGGAAGATGGTCTGTCAGTAGTTCATGTCTCATTTGCAAAAGGCCTCACTGGGGCGGAGGGGCGAAGCAGATGGCTTTCAGTCACTCTGCATGCCAATGTCAGAGCCAAGACTAAAACTTGGTCCTTGAAATCCCAGGCTTCATCCTCTGTGGCCTGCTGCCTCTCTGAGCATGTGTAAGGTTTTAATAAAAACACCAAAACTTAATTTAGAGCAACATTCAAGAAAACCGTCCTATTCAATTACTTAATTATAGGTGAACTATAATTATAAGACACAAACATGTCTTCCTACAAAGCACCAAGTAAAAAAGCAGATAGGATTTATTTGTTGTTTAATTTAGCAGCGGAAGGCAGCTGATGATGCGTAAGTCTGTCTGACACCTAGCAAGTTGTGTGATCCCATTTGTTAATCTTTTTAACTTTCCATTTTATTACGATAGTTTCAAGAGCAAATAGAATAAATGAGATTAAATCTGTCACCCTGAATTACTCTCCTCTGAGTTATGAGCAGAGTCACTTTATGTTGGAGAAGTACAATTATGAGGAAAATGCTGCCTGTGTAATTGTGTGCTTCGTTCAGAAGAATGTGAGATCCATAATTATCTCTATATGGCACGGTTGCATGTACTGGCTCTTAATTTCTGCAGTAAACAAAACCATTGAAGGTTTCTCTCTTGAGCAGTTCTTGATGTAGCATGGCTGGTACCCACAACAGCAGCAATATTATCATTCAGGTCTCCTGGTTTATGCGAGGGATCCAGACTAACTTGGAATAGAGCACTCATACATTAATTTTCACATCTACCTTGAACTTAAATGTTGATTGTGCATTGAGGAATAATTGCCATGGGGAAGAGAGAGGCTTCTGAGCTGTGGCTAGGCCAGGTCAAACATGTCTAGCTGCTTATGCAAAAAGCAAATCATAGCACATCTGTGCTTACGTGTTTTACATCACGTAACTTTTCAGTAGTCCAAGGATATTGCCTTTGACCTCTGCACTGACCATGATTCTGCAGGTGCTCCTGCAAACAGAAAAGATGCGGCTTTCTTTGACAATAGTTAAGCTGTAATAGAAAAGTTCTGTGTTAGGACTTGTGGTTTTGCTCCTAGATGTCAGTGCACATCAGAAATCTTGGGATTTAGTTTTTTTTCTCAGAAAAAATCTGGTGTTGGTGCTCCATTAGGGGACTATACACTGCTCTTGGCCCTACTTAATTTATATGACCCTATAAAATTAATGCTACATAATTCCCCTGTGAGATAAGGTGAAGACAGAAAGCTTGTAGTCTCTTGAGATTTTGGGTTTGCCAACCAAAGAAAGCTTTGAATCCATGTGGTGGTTATCTAGGTTCATAATAACTTCTGTTAGTAAAAGCAAATAAGAAGTTCAGCTAGATTTGTCCCTTAGATTAGTGTTACTGCTGCTGGAAGATGATCTCCTGGAGAGAGGATATGTACAAAGTAAAAAGAAATCTGCTGTTCCTACATTTCTGTAGCTTCTCTCTCTAGCAGAGAGCGCAGAGGGTCAGAAGCCAGACTTTTGCGTGATGAAACAACCTACTAGACTTGGACTGGAATTTTTTACTTTGTCTAAAATGAAGTGTGCATTAGGGGAGAGGAACATGGAGGATGCATCATTTTTGGGGAACCCTAGTAGCAATTTTATTTTATTTTTCAGACCTTTTTACAGTTATGAGCCAGGACTTGATCTCCACATCTGTTTTTGTCGGTCAGTCTAGTTTACAAATGAGGCCCCTTTTGTCCCATCTAATTTTATGTAATCTGTGATGCTGCATAAAGATTCTGGGAAGAAAAAACAGAAGGGCTGTGAACAGACCTTCTGGCTAATATGTACAATGACTCACTCTATCCTTTATTTCAACTTCCGTGAAGTATTTTCAGATACACTATTTACCCATTAAATGAACCGTTTAGTTTAGTTTATGGCTAAAGCTTTTCCTAGTATTTTGATGTATTGTTTGGAACACGACAAAGTAAATCACAAAAGAGAATGTTGACAAATGATTACATTAATCATCTGAGGCAATTTCTCTCATTATAATCTTACTCAGAGTAACTAGTTATCTGCAAGAAAGAGTTTCCTGTCCCTTGATTTAACAACTTGCTTGACTTTATTGCCAAGGAAATCTCTCCTCCTTTCTTGACAAGCAGTGGGCAACTTAATAATCTTTCTCTGTGTAGGAAGTTACTTCATGGGAAGAAATGAAGCCAGTCATGCCCATTGCTGAATCTAATTTTACTACAATTTAAAGGGAAGAACCCTTCCCTGGGCACAATTCATTCTTAAAGTGCTTATTTCAGGATTTTTTCCTTCTTTCCTCCAAAGGACCTGGCAGAAGCTGTTGTTAGTGACAGACCTGCAGCTTGCTTGGCAAGGTCACTGCGGCACATTTCATGGCAAGTGAGAAACTTCTGCCTTGCCTTGGTTTTCGGTCATCAGCAGCTGCTTTCAAGAAAGCTGAGCATGGCAGCAAGTCAGTTTGACCTACCTGCACATTGAAACTCCACCTCTTAGGGAACGTAAGGGTCTTAGGGTGCTTCATGGAGTCAAGCTCTGTTCAGCTGGGTCTGTCTGAGGTAGCACATCAGCTTTCTCTTCTACAAGACTCACTTCTTTACCCAAGCTCCACAACCACCCAGATGAGATCCTGAGTGCAAGAGAAACACAGGGAAATTCAGGTGTCTTCCACTGAGCTCTCAGCCCTTTCCTATTTTCTTAATAGGTGTTAATTTCCTGGGTTTGTCCCTGCTTAAGAGCAGTTCCAGGAGAAACCCCATGCTTCTGCTCGCCCTCTGTGGGCTGTAGCAAAACATCCTCACTCAAGTAAGATTTATTTTTGCTTTCTCCCCTACTTAGCCTGGAGGTTTGGTCCCGGCCACAGACATATCTTGCTCTCAGCATTACAGTTCATTTACCCTGGGTAGGATTTGTCCATCTTTTCCTCGTTCCAGGCCAGACTGATTGAAGCACACACATGGAAAGGTCCTTTTAAGAGCAGTTTTCAGCAATGCAACTCTAAAAGCCTGACTGTGAGGAGGAGGGGAGCACAAAACAATCTCTTCCTGCCTGCTCACAAAGAAATGGGAGGAGAAAACGTGGTACCCTTCTAATGCTGGCCACAGGAGCGTGTATAACAGTGTCTCTTCAAGGTCAATATCACCATTCTTAGCTGTGTAGAACAGCATATTGGTAGCAAAACCAGCGCAAATTAGATTTGGGAGAAGGCTGGTTGGTTGCTGCTGTTTTTTTCTTTCTCTCCACAGGCTTCAGTCTGGCAGACAATCAGATTCAACCACAAATGTAATTCAGGCAAAATACAATTCAGAATATGTGGGCCAATGTATGAATTATGCTAATGGTGGCAAGGCATTGCTGGTGTCTGCTCAGCAGCTTTGGAGGAGTCCCTGGCTGTCAAGGCAGGTGGAAATCTCATGAGCAACTCAGTCGGGGGTCTTACTTTTTTCAGAGAGATTCTGTGTCCCACATTTTTACTTACTTATACTTGCAAGATTCGTGAGCTTGATCAGATTTTTCCCCCTCAGCAACCCTCTAACACCAAACCTCTTTATGCAAAACAAAGCAGATTCGGTCTAGTGTTTAGAGATAAGCTATCAAGAGGTTGTAGATGGCTGAGTGAATGAATGCTGCTTTTTATTGGGTAAAGTTGCCTGTAAGACAGGCTGTTTTCTGCTTTGGTCCTGCCCTGGTTTGCTGGTGGGAATTGTTCTTTGCGGCTAGAACAATTTTCCTATAACTAACAAGCATTTCTCTATCCTCTCTCCAAAGTCTCCTATTTTTTCTCCTTTACCCTTTATCTTCAGTTCTGCCGGGTAGGCAGCAAGCCTTTCTGGTGTTTCTGAGAAGTGCTCGCGTGGCAGATGCCATTCACTTCCTTTTCGATATTACGTTCTGCTGACACCTGCGGAGCCCAAGGAGGGGTTTTGCATTGTTGGTTCGGAGTGTTATTTGGAGGTGAAAACCACTCAGGAAAGTGTAGTGAGAAGTGAGTGTGCTTCTCTTTGTACCCGCTATGGATATTAGTGGTTTAAGAGTCCTATTCTGCTTTGCACCAGTGAAAATTGAAGGTGGCCAACTGCAGCAAGGCCATACAGAAGTTAAACAGAAATGCAACAGTGCAACGATGGTTTTACACAAAGAAGCAAAATGCCAGATTGCAAATAGGGCAATAGGGTTGCAAAGCCTTATGAGCCACGTGAACAATTGCTTTCTGTGCTATGGTACAAAGCAGCCTTTGAAAGGGTGTCTGCAGTGTACTTTAGCTCACTGAAACGGGCTGTATGGAAATTTCTGTTGTTAAATTGCAAATTGAGCCTTGCTGCACGGCTGGTGGGGAGGGGATGAGAAGATGTGTGAAGATAGTGAATGGGAAGAAACTACGTGTTAGAGCTGAAAGAGCCCTTACCTGTAACTTATCTTTTTTACAGGTGCCCCTGGTTGACAAAAGCCATCTCCCCAGCCATCCCAGTATACAATGGGCTCGTGTTCTTGTTTGTACTGGCAAACTTCAGCATGGCAACTTTCATGGACCCTGGAGTTTTCCCACGAGGTAACAGGGAATGGGACTGTTGTTTGGGGGGGATTTGAAAACCCAAGCCAAAGGAGGTGTCAGGTATCCAAATACACTGTTTGCTGACTAATGTCCTTTTTTCTGATAGTCTTTCTTATAGACTTTATTTATTTATTTGTTGTACTCAGCTGGCAGTAGAGGTGGGATGGTAGTGAAATACTGGATATCCTCCATTTCTCTTCTGAGCTGGGGGGCATCAGTTGTCCCTGCACTTGCTCAGACTGGCGGTCGAGGGCAGAGGGTTGCATAGAATGGTTCTCCTTGAGTAGCTCTCCTGACTGATGTGATTGCGATTGCCATCCTCTGTGTCATGCTGGCATATTGCATTTAAGTCACTGTCTTCACAATAGGTAGCAGAGCACGGTGGAGGGGAGAGGCTAAACTTTCTGAAATGGCTTCATCAATGCAGACCTTCCAAAAAGCCTTAAAACAAATGCAAACGCATTGAACGCTAAAAAGGATAATGATTAAGACTTGCCTTAGAGTGTCTAAAAATGTACACGTTTAGAAAGATATGCCTGCTTAAATTAGTACTGATTCACAGCTGATTAAATAGGATAAAGATCGCTCAGCTTTCCCTAATGGGAACCACAGTGCAGCTATCTCTTTTAACACATCCTAATGAGAGAATTATCACCTCATTTTATCTGTCTTCCAATAATTATTCACATGGAGTTTGCAGTGGAGACTGCTCTAGGCAGTGTTGCTAAATCGTGGATCTGTGCTCTCTGCAAGCTGTGCTTTCTCATCTCTATTCACTGAATTCCATTCTGTTTTGAATTGCTACCTGACAAGAACAAGGCACCTGTCCTGCTGGCTTCCCTGAATGGCAGGTGGTGGGTTTCTCAAGGTAGTGGGGCCTAGTGATGAACACCTGTCTGCCCTTCCTTTCAGCTGAAGCTTTTGAGCCCCTAATTAAGTGTTGCAGCACTCCAGTTAAGGAAATAATTATGTGTAAAGGCAAAGGCAAGATTCAGTCATTTGTGCAAGATTAAGTGATGCGGTGTTTAGGTTCTTAAAGGTACAAATAGGTGCTAGAGAGATTTTTTTCAAAAGAGCTTAAGCTTTTAACAAGTTCCCTGGACTTTTTAGTTCCTCTGTCTCAGCAGACATAGCAGTGCTTAAACATAGCATGTGTGAGGTTATTGAAAGCATCCACGCTCTTTGCCTTTGTCAGGAGGAGAGTTGGAATAAAGTTGTTCAGTTTTGAAAATCTCAGTCTGGGAATCTAATATCTTCGTGCAACATGGTTCCCTCAGACCAAAGCCTGCAGCTGAGCGCTCAACTGCGCCCTATGAGTGATTGGTATTGAGTATATTGTAAATTCATACCTTCCTTTGTCTTCACTAACTTCCTTTTGCGAACAAGTTCCTTATTTTGGACTTTGCATTTAAAGGAGAAACACAAAGGCAGATTAAATTGAAACTTTCTCATCACCTAAAAACTTCTTTATGGTGAGGGTGACAGAGCCCTGGAACAGGCTGCCTAGGGGGGTTGTGGAGTCCCCTTCTCTGGAGATTTTCAAGACCCACTTGGGTGCAGTCCTGAGTAATGTGCTGTAGGCAATCCTGCTTTAGCAGGGGAGTTGGACTAGATCATCTCTAGCAGTCCCAACTCTGACAATTCCGTGATTCCCGTCTCCCTTAACATGAGGGAGTCAGGAGCAAAGCAGGAAGAGGAGCAGTTTCCTACAGCTTGCCTTTTTTCTCTCTCTTCATTTTTGGACTTGGCCTTGTCTCTCTACTCTGTGCATGGGCTTGGTCTGGAGGAGTCTGGGGGCAAGGGGAGTGGGGAAAAGACAAGAAAAGGGATAGAAGTCATCCTGGAAGAAAGTGGTGGAGTAGGAGTTCAGATGTGTGAAGGAAGCAAACTGATAAGGACAAAAAAAAAAAGGATGGAAACGACTATAAATACCAATGCTGGGAGGAAAGAGGAGCAGATGTTATTTCAGATGACAAGTGTGCATGTGAAAAAAGCTATCACCGCCCCACGCCGCCTGCAGAGCTGCCAGTGCAAGGAGTTAAAAAACTGCAGGAGTGATTTGAAATGAATGTACAATGGATCTATTTGCTTTCTGTTATTGAAATTAGGTTTAGTCGTCTTGGTTTTCAAACTTCTTAGCACATTTCTGATAGTTACAAATTTATTTAAGACCAAAACAGCAAATAAACAATGCAAAAGCTGATATTCTAACAAAATCACATGATTCCTTTAAGGAAGTCAGTGTGTGTGTAAGTGGATTAGAGAATGAGAATCTGTGCAGTAAGATACGTTCCTCTGCCAGTGTATTCTTCTGCTCAGATCACTGAAAGCTGGAAATATACAATACAGCTGGAAATGTGTTTAAGCTTACAGGTTCTCTGGCAGATAAGAACTTGAGTTATGGGGTGAAGTAAACTCAGCTCACTTTTGCATTGTTGAAGAGGGCCTGAATCAAACTCTCAGATCCATTATTCAATTTTGAATCATTTTTTAGTTTGTTGGCTCTGTCAATGTTTCTGGGATGAATCAGGATTGGCTCTGTATGAGTGAGTTGCCAGTAATACGCCAAAATGAATGAGAAGGAAAGGAAATATTAAGTCACTGAAATTGGGGCTACCCCAACAAATCTGATTTACAGTCTGGGTTGAGACTGGTAATGTTTGTTGCTGGCAGATTATAGCTACCAACTACAAACTGGCTTCCAGTATTTTTGATGTGAATCTATTTTATACAAACTCTTCAAGTGTGTGTCAATTCTACAAGACTAATGTGTTTAAATACATGTAGGTATATACAATGTGCAGACTTTTTGTCTGCGTAGTTGGGTTTTTTGTAAGAGCTCAAATGGTGTGACTGTTCTGTGACTCATTTTTATATGCCCACATGTATTAATACAGCATGGGCCAATTTATGATAGTACTGAAGAACCTACAAATTGTATTTATAGAAGTGCCTAAGGGATTTACAGTCTAGCTCTCGCTAAGAGTCCCACTGACTAGTTATGAAGGAAACTTACAGCGAGTGGTGCCAGTCCAGCACTCTACTTCCACGCACAAACGTTAATCCAGAGAATAGTCTTGGAAGGTAAATACTGTAGCTGAGCCAGATCCCAAGCTCAACTAAGTGAAGAGAGTAAATGCAAATTGGGTCATGTTAATACACCTAGAGAAGATTTAATATAGAACTAAGTGACAGTGATTGATGTCCTACTGGGACAATATTATCAAATTCCACCTAATTTGGAGCCAGTCAACCAATGCCAGCTGCATTATAATGTTTATCCAGGTATTAAATAGAAGTGAACTTCTCAGACTTTTCTCGGTCAAAAGAAAACAAATAAAGATCACAGGAATCTAGAATAAAAGATGAACTTTCATGAATGTCATTCACATTTTTTTTCCTTTTCTTCCCAATATATATTTGTCTATTATAGACTGGCTTTTATTTTGTGCATTTATTTTTAAATGGCCTCTTTTCTTAAACAGGGCAGCGCTTAGCTGAGATGATAAACCATCTGCCCTCCGTGTTGTCCCTAATAAGATGACTGCGATATTGTCATCCTCACCTTACTAATGGCAAAGAGAGGCTAAATGACTAGCTCAAGGCCACAGAGTGAGAAAATTAGAATACAGGACTTCCTGACTCGCAGTCCTGTGCTCAGATCAGTAGACCATGCTGCCTTTGAGAGAGGTGAGATCTTCCCAGTTACGCACTGTTACTAAAGCAAGAGCATTCTGGGTATGCTGTGAAGAGGTGAGCACGGGATATGCTATAAAGAAGTACCCACCCATGTAAGGGCTTCTCACGAGCACACACTGTGGCATCAGACTCCCTGGATCAACAGGTCTTTGGGATGATTGTGGGCTGACACTAGAGCGCTGAACAAATTGTCACTTAGGGTCATCTGGGTTGATTTTGGGTGTTTGAGCTAGCATAACCTTCTTCTAGTTTTTGTCAATTTAATTTCTTTAACTTTATGTGCTGGTAGACTAGCACTTAATTCATCCCAAATGCATGCAACAGAACTTCTCACAGCAAGGGCTTGGGTGATTTCCATCCCCTCTTTGACTTTAGTCTGTAGCTGATCTTATTGATTTGGGTTGTAAATGCTGGCTAAGATAAGACTCAAACACCTCTCTTTGTCCAGAGGCTGGTGAGTGAGGCTGCACAGCACTCCTATGTGAGGTGCTAAAACGAGCCCTGATCACTGAAGTGTTCTGCTGCCTGAACAACCTGTTCTGACAGTCTGTCACATCCTCCACTCTGTTATTTCTCTGACAAGCCCAAGAGCACGTGAAGTGCCCCTGTGTCCAAGGCACTGACTGGATTAGCTGTTATCTTTACCCTCTGTTATTTCCAGTAACTTTTAGTTTTGCATTGAGCAGCAGATGAAGATGAAGATAAAGACGATGACTTCCGAGCTCCGCTCTACAAGAATGTGGAGATTAAAGGAATCCAAGTACGGATGAAATGGTGTGCCACCTGCCACTTCTACCGTCCTCCACGCTGCTCGCACTGCAGCGTCTGTGACAACTGTGTTGAGGTAACAGTTCTGTTGATTACATGGTCTGTTGGCTTTGCCTCAGTGATGAGATTACATGTACTACTGGTAACGTGCAGTTGGGTGGGTCCCCCAGCTTTTCAGTTCTTGGAAGTTCCCAGGTGTAGCCTTTTTGATGGACTCCTACTAATTAGTACCATTTGAAACATAGCCCTCAGTTATAATGTATGCTACATATGCAATAATGTTTGATGTCGTCTTTGTTGTCAGTGATAATTAGGATAAAAATGTATAGTGATGGCTATGTCTTCCTTGAACTAGCTAAGGGATTGAGAATGTAGAAAAGGGGTGAATGAAAGTGTTGATGCAGAGGCAGAATTCAGGAGAGCAGGAAATTCAGGGTGAACCATTGTAGGTTGTCAGATGTGAGCTTTAATCATTTAATTTGGAATAAACTGTGCCTACGTTATTGGATAAGCAGAGAAGGTGGAGTGGTGTGTGAGCTTCAGAAAAACCAAACTCAGAATTCAGCAAGTAGTTCTCTAGTCAGTGGAGGTACCCCATGTTTATTTCAACACCCCAGCTCAGAGCATGAACTCATTTATGTTTCTAATGTTGGTCACTCTGAATTATGGGACTTCCATGTTTCTAGATAGCCCTAGAGTCTTGGTGAGGCAGACAGGATTTTTTTAAAAATAATCCCCAAATGGTAAGATGTGCTTTTGGGCTATAAACAACTCCCAAACTTGTAAGTACAGAGTGCTGTGTCCACAGCAGTATATTGCCTGGGGAGATTTTTTTTATTGCTGAGCTAAAAATTCTACTTCTTAAGGATCATTTCTGCTGCACGGTCTATTTTTTTTTCCAGTAGAAAGATGAAATCTTTAATATGTCAAAAATATATTCAGCTGTAGGAATTAGTAATCAGAAAGGGGAAAAAAAATACCAGAGTCAGCTAGAATGTTGTATACACCATCTTTGTCCTAATCCTCTTTGCCATAAGCAAGGGAATAGTCCCAAAGAAAGCAGCACAGTTACACGTGAGAGAAAGGCTGCCTGGGTTTATCTTGTGTCAGTCATTTTCTCCGTCAGGGCAATATATATCTGAGCTATAATTATCTGGAAGCAGTGCTGTGTCTAGTAACTATTGATAAATAGGACAAAGCTATTCTATTGTGGAAGACCTTAGAAGGATGTGGAATTTGAGAAGATGGAGAGTAAGGAGCTGCCAAGGTCCCTGAGTAGAGAGCAACAGCCACAACTATTCATAAGCTGTGTGACACAATTTCTTTAGACTGCTGTGAATTGTTGAATAGAGCTGGATTTTTTTGTAGAAAACCTGAGTCATATATTCCTCATATTTAGTTTTAAAACATAAATGTCTTCACTAATTCTAAATCCTGAGGATCGTTTAGATGATGGTAAACTCTCAGTTGTCCCATGGAATTTCTTTCTTCTGCCCTCCCCGGTGGGTCAGCATGAAAATTCATTTTCAACAACTGAAGTTTTCTCAGAACAAGATCGCTCAAAACTCACTTGTATAAACACTTGCAATTTCATGCTGCCATAGGGCCTCCGTGGAGTCAGTTCTGCAGCAGAAACGAAAATGGGAGAGAATCCAAAAGAAACCTAAATAAAATAGCAGAAAGCAAGGTGACTCTGCCTGGCTCTCCAGAAATTTTGTTGATGGTCAGATCACTTAAAAGTGCCTTGCTATTCTTGTGGGCAAGTAAGAAACTCTGCTTGTATAATTAAATTATAACTGCTGTGGAGGAATATAGGCAAAAAGCATTAATGACTTCTGAATCAATAAATCACGGTCTTAAACAGCATGCTTTATTGATTCTTGTGATGCCTTTTCCCCACTCACCTGTCTATTCTAGAAGAGCTTGGAGACAGTGATAGGAGTGACTACTGGCTTTTCTGTGTGGATCCCATTCAGTTTGTAATTCACATCTTTTCACTTTCAGACTAGAATGTGCAATATAAATTCTTTTCCCAAATATAAAACTTCTGAGCTAATTTGATAAAAATTAACTAACAACACAAGCCAACAACACTTGCAGAAATAAATTCAGTTAAAACCTAAAGGCTGCTGGCACCAGAGAGACCCAAAAATGAATCTGTGACAAAAGTAGTCAGATTTTTGTTTTCTTTACTGAAGTGTGTGCAGTGAGTACTTACATAGTTTCATAAAGGATAGCTATCTTAGACTGCATACAACCAGATTTGCATAATAGACATATGCTATGTCAGCATTTCAGATATAGCCTGAACTTATCTTTATTGAATTGGCCATGACATTTTCTAATGTGCTTTCAGAGAGCTCTAATCCATTTTCTTGTATTTTGCAAATTTTTGGTAAATATATTGCACAAAACTTAAAAATACAAAATCATCATCATTGTTTAAAAATAGCATTAGCATGAAACAAAAATAATTCATTTGTTGATGTAGTGAGTGTGTAATATCTGTTCTGAAGAATGCAGAAATAAGAAGGGTTTATTTCTTGTACATGATCTTGTCTTCACATTAAGAATAATCCCATTGAAGACAGTGGATTTACATGCTTATAAAACTTTGTAAGACACTTGAAAGGTGTCTATGGCTTGCCCTTGTTATTAAGTCTCCTGTTCATGCATTAGACAGAGTTGGAAGGGACTGCTAGAGATCATCTAGTCCGACTTCACTGCTAAAGCAGGGTTGCCCAGAGCACATCACTCAGGACAGCATCCAGGCGGGTCTTGAAGATCTCCAGAGAAGGGGACTCCACGACCTCCCTGGGCAGCCTGTTCCAGGGCTCTGG